>CAJHQQ010000102.1:0-376188 GCA_905132885.1 Moricandia moricandioides
ACTTTAAGAGAAGTTCTGTTACATGAATGAGATCTTTCACATAATGAATATTAACATAAGAAGTCTTGTCCTTCATTTACGATACACTTTAGGCTCCACTGTGGCAGCTTATTGAAGTTCATCTCCTTTAGAACTTAATCGAGTTTTATATTACATGCTCTAGGCTTGGGCATAACCATATAAAGCTTTGTGTAACATATACACTCGATCTTCTTCTCCTTCCTTTTCAAAATATTAGGGTTGTGTCACATCATGTGATATTTTCCGAACCGTTGGTTTCTGTGAGAGCCATTAGAAGACTTATAGTTTTCAAGACGTACAACACTACAAGAAAAACGCTTGCTTACCGACCAACTGTTTACGACCACAAATGGTGGTCGTAATTTTCGTCTGTGTTAACGACCAGTTAATCAACCAAAGAGATATTGGTCGTAAAACCGAGTAAATTGGGACCACAAAGGTTGGTCCCGTAAAGCAGAAGTAACTTAACCTCTAATTTCGACCAAAAGACAAAGTGGTCGTAAAGTAGAAGTTAGTTGACTACGGAGTTACGACGCATAATAGTAGCTTCGCATTAACGACCAAAATTACATGCACGTGGTAGTTTATTCGAAGTACATAGTTTTGGTCGCAAATAGGGGGTAATATTCCCCCCTACACCATTTCGAAATTTGCCCTATAATACAATCTCATCTTCCATTTTTAGTTACACAGAAAAAAATAAACAAGATTGTCCAAAATAAACGAAGACAGATAGAGTAAAAAATGTCTCGAGATATTTATGAGCTTCGAAGTTGGATGTATACACATAAAGATTCTGAGGGAAGAGTGACATCGGAGTTCCTCAACGGGGCAGAAATATTCATGTACCAGGCCGGAAACACGTCTCTCACGAAGGAAACGGGTAAAATGTTCTGTCCATGTGTTAATGCAAGAATACAAAATTCGCTCTTAGTGAAACGGTTTGGAAGCATATAGTTAATAGAGGATTTACTCCACATTACTACATTTGGTTTCATCATGGAGAAGGTGATAGTATGAATGAAGCTAGTAGTAGTAATCAGTTTGAAAATATTCGTAATAGAGAACAACATTTACCTTCGGAGGATCAGGTGGTAGATCATGATAGGATGCATGAAATGGTTACTGATGCATTTCGTGAAACAAATCCAATAATTGCTGCAGAAGTAGAAAATGTAGAGGTGGGAGTAGAAAATGTAGAAGGACCTAACTTGGAAGCCAAAAGATTTTATGACATGTTAGCCGCTGCTAATCAGCCAATTTATGAAGGTTGTAGAGATGGTCTTTCTAAGTTATCATTGGCAGCTAGGATGATGAATATCAAAACTGATTATAACTTACCTGAAGTTGTATGGCTGCATGGGCGGAGTTGTTTAAAGAGTATTTGCCTGAAGATAATGTGAGTGCTGAATATTATTATGAGATTCAGAAACTGGTTCACAGTCTTGGCTTACCTTCAGAGATGATAGATGTCTGTATAGACAACTGTATGATCTTCTGGAGAAAGATGCAGAGTTGTTGGAGTGTCGATTTTGTAAGAAGCCACGATATAAACCGCAAGGACGTGGACGAACTAGGGTACCGTACCAGCGGATGTGGTACTTACCTATTACAGATAGGCTGAAGAGATTATATCAATCTGAAAAGACTGCCGGCAGCGATGAGATGGCATGCAGAACATACTCAGAAGGACGGTGAGATCAATCATCCCTCAGATGCAAAAGCGTGGAAACACTTGAATTCGGTGCACAAGGATTTTGCAAGCAACATTCGCAATGTTTATCTTGGATTATGCACAGATGGATTTAGTCCTTTTGGAATGTCTGGAAGGCAAAACTCACTTTGGCCAGTCATCTTGACGCCATACAACCTTCCACCAGAGATGTGTATGCAAAGGAAATTCCTTTTCATGAGTATATTGATACCTGGGCCTAAGCATCCAAAGCGGTCCCTCGATGTTTTCTTACAACCTCTGATAGAAGAATTGAAAGAATTGTGGTCAACAGGGGTGGAAACATATGATTGTTCAACGAGAACCAACTTTACAATGCGAGCCGTTCTTCTGTGGACTATCAGTGACTTTCCAGCATATGGGATGCTATCAGGTTGGACTACGCATGGGAGACTAGCGTGTCCTTATTGTATGGGAAGCACTAGCGCATTTCAACTGAATCATGGTAGGAAGACTTCTTGGTTTGATGAAAATCGAAAATTTCTCCCTCTTAGCCATCCGTATCGACGAAACAGAACGTTATTCAAGGAAAAAGTGGTTGTACGGGACACCGCACCTCCTTATTTATCTGGAGAGGAAATTGAGAAAGATATCGATTACTATGGTGCACAAGAAACAGTCAAGAGAGGAGGTAATTGGCATACTCCTGCAAATATGGCTGATGGTTACGGTACACAGCATAACTGGCACAAGAAGAGTATATTCTGGGAACTTCCATACTGGAAGGATTTACTGTTGCGACACAATCTAGATGTGATGTATATAGAGAAGAACTTCTTTGAGAACATCATAAATACATTACTGAATGTACCCGGGAAGACAAAAGATAACAAGAACTCGAGGTTGGATTTGCCTGGGTTATGTTGTAGGAGTGAGCTGCATATTAAAAGTGATGGGAAAATTCCAGTTCCCATTTTCAGATTGTCAGCAGACGCGAAGGCGGCGTTGTTCAAGTGGGTGGCATCAGATGTGAAGTTTTCCGATGGATACGTGTCAAATCTATCTAGATGTGTTGAGCAGGGACAAAAGTTTTCTGGGATGAAGAGTCATGACTGTCATGTATTTATGCAACGACTTCTACCATTTGCCTTTGCGGAGTTGCTTCCAAACAATGTTCACGAAGCACTTGCAGGTAACTTTTCATTTAAATATATAACAGATTTGCATGTCGGAGTATTATATCTTATTAATATGCAATTGGATTTACAGGTATTGGAGCTTTTTTCAGGGATCTCAGCTCACGTAGATTAACTGAAGATATCATCAGTCAACTTGATGATAATATCCCGATCTTGATGTGTAATCTTCAGAAAATTTTTCCGCCATCCTTTTTGACGTCATGGAACATCTAGTTCTCCATCTCCCACACGAGGCATTGCTACGTGGACCGGTACATAACGGATGGATGTATCCCTACGAGCGATCCATGAAATATTTAAAAGGGAAAGCAAAAAATCATGCAAGGGTGGAAGGTTCAATAGTTGTTGGGAGCTTGAATGAGGAAACATCTCACTTTACTTCGTACTACTTTGGCTCAAAAGTCCGTACACGAAAACGGGCTCCGAGTAGATATGACGATGGTGGTGTTATTCCGACTTATATTGAAAAGGATGTTCCTGACATATTCTGTCAGATTGGACGTCTAGGTGGAAAATTAAAAGAAGTTTGGTGGTCAAATGTGATTGGTTCGACCCGACGGTTAATAGGGGTATTCGGTATAACAAATTTGGAGTTGTGGATATCAATTCAAGACGGAGGTACAACAAATTTGAGCCCTACATCTTGGCAGCTCAAGCAGACCAAGTTTGTTTTATTCCATATCCGCGGATTAGACAATCTGGAATATCCTGGTTAACCGCTATTAAAGTTACACCTCGGGGTCGTGTAGTGAGTGACGATGAACAACCGCCTTTGCAAGGAGATGCCGTTAACGAAGTGGCAGTGCCTGAACAACCTGTTGATGAAATTTTACTTGTTGATCCTCAGAACCTAGGATATGAAGATCTTCCAGATGATTTAGCGGATGAAGGCAATGAAGATGAATTTGAAGAAAATGATGAAATAGATGATGGTTCAGAAGATGATGACGAGTAATAACATATATATATATATATATATATATATATATATATATATATATATATATATATGTATTTTGTATTGTATTAATGTTTTTGAAGTTTTGTATAATTAATACTTTTAGAGTTTTAGTATTTTTAATATTAATTAAGAATTTTCTGATATATTGAGGTTTAGAGTTTTAAAATGATATACTTATGAAGTTTAAGGTTTAAAGTTTGGGGTTTGGGGTTTCGGACATAGGGTATAGACAACTGTAGTCCCTTTTTGGTCGTAACTATTGGTCCCTCTCTGGTCATAAAGATTGGTCCCTTTTTGGTTGTAACGGTTGGTCCTCTCTGGTCGTAAAATACAGGTGGTCCCAGGCTGGTCGTAATATATATATATTTTAAATATTTGTCCCTTTTTGGTCGTAACAATTGGTCCCTCTCTGGTCGTAAAACACAGGTGGTCCCAGGCTGGTCGTAATATATATATATTTTAAATATTGGTCCCTTTTTGGTCGTAAACATTCCCTATAAATACCAAGTCCCATTCGAAATTGGACATCAAAACACAAACAAAACATCTCTTTCTTTAAACATCAAAACACAAAATTCTTTTTAAGAAACATATAGTTTAGTTTTTGCCTAAGATATTTGTAAAAATACCTTAGACAAATTCTTCCATAGATTTGAAATATTTCTTTAGGAGCTTTGTCTAAGGTATTTATACATGTCTTAGGAATATTTTTTTTTTGTAAAAAACATATAGTTTAGTTTTTGCCTAAGATATTTGTAAAAATAACTTAGACAAATGGTTCCATAGATTTGAAATATTTCTATAGAACATTTGCCTAAGTTATTTATACATGTCTTAGGAATATTTTTTTTCATGACTTTCGTTTTGGTGGTAAATGAGATGTAATGTTTGAAGTTGACCTTCTTTGGTCGTAACGTAGAAGTAAAAGTTTGGTCCCGAAGTAGTCGTAAAGCCTTCTAGATTCTTATTGGTCGTTAAGTAAAAGTAAAAGTTGGACTCTAAGTGGTCGTAAATCAATATAGAATCTAATTGGTCGTAATGTCGTCACTGGTGGATGCTGATTGGTCGTAATACGTGGTCCCTAATTGGTGGTAAAGTCACTTTGGTCGTAATCTAGAAGTAGTTTACGACCACATTACGACCACAAGTAAATCCCTATATAAACTCGTCGACCAGAGCTCATTTCGTCGTTCACCATACTCTCTCACTAGCCACCACTTTCCCTCTCTTCAGGTATGTTTTTTTTTTCGGTTTTAGTTTTACTTTTTAGTTTAGGTGGTTAGTTTAGGTGGTAATTAGATTAGGTTTGGAATTGGTTTAGCACAGGATTAGATTATTTATATTAGATAATCAGTATTTAATTACTTCTAAAATTATTTTGGAATTAATTGTTTCTAATCATAATTTTTATTTGTATATGTAGATATGGCCGGGATAAAGAGATTAAGAAATCACGCAGCGAGAAGCCAAACTGCTTCTTACGGCGAAACATTTCTCGGTTCGTCGTCGTCGGATCCATCAGCTACTAGCTCTGGCACAGCCCGAGAGTTTGTCGTCCCTGAGACCGCGGCCCAAGGCACTCAACCATCTTATGTGCCTCCTCCTCCGTTTGTGCCACCGCAGCAGCCTCTTCAGTTTGACGTGCCTCCTTACTATCCGCAGCAGGATGATCATCAGCAGTATCATGATCATCATCTGCAGCAGCTTCATGATCATCAGCAGCAGCATCATGATCATCATCAGCAGCAGCAGCATCATCATCATCATCAGCAGCATCATCATCATCAGCAGCAACAGCATCATGTCCCTCCTCCAGTCCATGAAGCTGCTCCGCCTCCTCCTCCGGGTGTCCATCCGGATTTGCTTGTGCCACCGGATGCTCCCTACGCTAGATACACAGTGGAAGATCTTCTCCAAATGCCGGGCCGAGAAGGTTTACCTATCATCGATCCAGATCGACCACCAAACACGCTCTGGTAATTTTAATTATGATTTTTTCCATATATATGAAATTTTAATTATATATATTTTCATCTAACATTCATGAATTTTCAATTTTTTTATAGGTTTCCAACAGATAATCGCTTGGGACGGAGCGTCGCAAACATCATAAGGTCGAACTTCCGGGAGCCTCATCCGAACTGGTCCCTTACACCGGACCACGTTCGGAGGACTTGGTTCAAATGTTTTGCGGTAAGTTATTTTCTTTCTTAATTAAATTAATTTATTTCACTTTTTAATTTCATTTAAATATTTAATTATTTCATTTAATTATTTTTATTATTTTTCGCAGCAAAAATGGTACTGGTCTATTGCGGTCAACGAGACCGTGAAGGAAGAGTTTTACGAGAAGGCGCAAGAACGCCTTAAGAATATTGTCGGCGATTGGAAGGATAAGTGGAGGTTTGATCCAGAGGTCAGCAAATGTAAACTGACCTACATCAGCGATTACGTTTGGAATGGCTTGACGGCTTATTGGAGTATGCCGAAGTCAGTTAAAAATCCGGCCTGTTGCTCCAACAACCGAATGGCGCGTGATGCTGAGGGTAATTTGGTCGGTGTACCCCACACTTCTGGACAGACTTCTCATGCAGGGAAAGCTCTACAAATTGTAAGTACTAGCTAAAATTTTAAATATTTTTTTTTTAAAATTTTTTAATTTGTTTTTAGCTTTTTAATAATTAAATTGTTTATTGATATATTAATTAATTAGTTTAATATATTTAATTATGTTGTTCTGTAGGCTGCGGTGGAAGGAGCACCACCGTCTCTTGCCCGACTTTACAAGTTGACCCATCAGCGTTCTGACGGGACGTTTGTAGATCCCCGAGCAGAGAAGATCTACAACGATGTTGAGGAGCAGATTCAGGAGGTCCAGACCCAGTTGACGGTGGAACAAGGGGAACCCGTTCAGTTATCCATCGTTGAACAAGAAAATTTTTTTGAGAAGATAATTAATTATTATTCGATTTTATAGTTAATTATGTATATACTAACTCATTTAATTAATTTAAATTATTTTAAATGAAGGTTATCCCGAAGAAGAGGGGACGGATGATCGGGATCGGTACGGTGAACGATGTCCCGAGGGCTAGAGCTGAATACGCTACAAGACAGCAAGAAGAATCTCAGCAGCTCCGAACCGATTTGACAACCGCCAACCAAGTCATTTCGACCCTCCGGACGGACAACGAGGCCAACAGGAACCACATTAGGGCCATGGCGGAGATGTTTGATGTTAGGGCAGAAACAAACCCAGCCCTTGCGGAAATGTGGAGACCTCGACGTTCAACGATCTATCCCGACCTAACTCCAGAAGAACGAGCAAATGCAGAGCGAGGTGCCGATGAACATAGCTCCCAGTTTTTCGCAGACATTAATCTTAATAATTAATTAATTAGTTTTCTTATGTAATTTGAATATATATTTTTATTATGTTTTGGATATATTAAGTTAAGTTTATTTTCGAAACTGAAGGATTTTTAATTCAATATTAAATTTCGTAAATTAAAAATTTTAAATTTGTGAATTTTAAAAGGTGAAATTTTATTATATTTCTAGAGGTGAAGTGGTCGTATTAAATAAATCAAACCGAAGTTATCTAGTCGTACCTTTTACGACCAAGTTGTATCTATGGTTCAAGACTCGACGTTATGTGGTCGTACATTTACCTCCATTTAAATACTATTTTACGTCGAATTTGACTTCTACTTTACGACCAGGTTTTACGACCAATTAACGTCTAATTTTGTGGACGTAACTTTACGTCAAATCAACCTCTAGTGTACGACTACATGTTTTACATCCGTGTTACGACCAAAATATTTAGTCGTAATATTTAAGTCTACGTTACGACCAAAAGTGAATTACATAACGACTGAACGCTTTTCGTTGTTATGTGGTCGTAAAAGGCCATTTACGACCAGATAACCTCTAAATGTGTGGTCGTTATGCCCACATTTTCTTGTAGTGAAACACTTCGTTGAAATCTACGCCTTGTCTTTGTACATAGCCTTTTGCCACAAGTCTCACCTATACGTGTTCACTATGCCTTGCAATTTTTTATATTGTAGATCCATTTTAACCCTATAGGTTTAACATCAACCGGTCTGCCTACTAGCTCCCAAGTCTTGTTTCTCGTGATAGATTCCAACTCGGCTACCATAGCTTCAACCCATTCTCTTATATACTAAGCTTCAAGAATTTTTTTGGACTCACCATCTACTGTGAGTAACAACATTGTACTCTCTTAATCTGCAACTAACACATAATCAGCTAAATACTTTGGTTGTCGCGACTGTTTCTAGTCACTATCAGTTGAACACACCATCTTAGTTTTGATTATGACCAATATTCTCTTATTCTACTTCTTCTTAGGTTAAAGGTCTTAATCATTATTATAGTAATCTCCATCCTCTATGTAACCCTCTTGTATAAGCTCAAGCATACTTGGTTCAGAATTAGTTTGGTTTGTTGTATGACCAATCCCAAGCGTCTTCTCTTCAAAGATCACATCTATACTCACCATCACCTTTCCTGCAACATGATCATATAATCTATAGGCTTTAGAACCTCGCTCAATTCAAAGATTAGTCACACTCTTTGATCTTTCAGCCAAATTTTATAAGGTGAGGTCCAATGAATTTCACATGAGCAACACAACCAAAAATCCTTAAGTGCTTGACATTTTGTTTCCCAGATGTGATACACTGATACAGTGTTTGAACTTCCAAGGCTTTTATGGGAACTCAATTGATGAGGTAAGTCGAATGTCGTACAACTTCTCCCCACAAATAATTTGACATCTTTATTGCTTTATGCATACATCTTGTAATTCCCGTTAAAGTTTGGTTTATTCTTTTGACAACATCATTTTATTGTGGTGTGTAAGAGCATTTCCAATCCATTGCTATTTCGACCTCTATAATATCATTTAGAGATAGAATTACTTTAATCCACCTCTATTTTTTCTTCTACAATCAGGATTGCTATTTTTTTGTCTATTTATAGAAAAAGACATATCATTCCTATATTTTCTACTCTATAATTAGAGATTGTTATTTTAGAGGAATACTTTAGAATATGTTTCACCTCTATAATAGAGTTTCTCTATTTTAGAGAAAAAAATAGCAAAATACATTGGAGATGGTCTAAGGCGCAGTCAGATGTCTTGTTGCTTCATTTTCTCCACAAAATAGATAAATCGATTGAATGCCTCACTCTTCTTCTTCAATAGTATGGTCCACATGTACCTGGAGAAGTCAACAATTACGACAAAGACATACTGATTGTTTTATGGAGTTGGTGGTGTGATTGCTCCACATAAATCTCCATGGGTTAACTCCAAAGGATTTTTTGCACAGAACATGGTCTTAGTTGGGAATGAGTGTCTGATTTGTTTTCCAGCTAGACATGCATCACACACACTCTCCTCACGTGTTAACCTTAACATTTCTACGACCATTTATTTCTTTACCATGTTATTCATGACACCATAGCTTATATGTCCTAGTCAAGTGTGCCATTTCCATGTAACATGTGATCTCGGAGTCTTGTAGAGACTGTTTCATGATCTTGTGACTCGTACTAGCAACCTTCCACACAAATCTTTGAGTGTTACATAGTCATCTTTCATGTTAGCTTCACATTCGCTCGCTGTTGCTTTTCCACGAGTCAGTATGATGTGCTTTAGGTTGGGTATGTAGAAGATATCTTTGAGTGCCTTCTTATATCCAGTCTTGCACACAAAAGTAACTGTACCTTTTCTTACAATATAATCACAAGAATCATCACCGAAATTTACCTTTCCTTTTTTGTTTTGATCCATACTCGAAAAGAAATTCTTGTTTCTGGTTCTGTGATTACTCGCTCCATTATCCAAATACCAAACACTTACATTGAATTTGTTGATATAGAGATTATTTGGAATCACTTTGTCCTCATTCAAGACCACAACCTCATCAAAATAGAGTGCATCTCGTTCAGATATGTTTCTTCATTCATATTTTTCTCTCTGGACAAAGAGATGCAAAGTGACCTAGCTTGTCACATGTCCAACATATCACCTTTGATCGATCTTTCTTCAGGTTTTGATTCTTATATGTGGTGTTTCCTCCTTGATGTTGGTTTTTGAATCTTCTTTGACCTCTGCCTCTTCCATTTCATCCTCTACTTCATCCTAGAAAACCTTGATAGTTCCTATGGCTATTCTGGTCATTATTAGAAAACATAAGTTTCCCTTAGTCTTCTTCTTGATCATCTGAAACAGGTTCTATTTTCTCCTACACTTCATGAACTCTCTACACAACCTTCATCCTCATCGACCAAATTGTATGGTTTGTCAATGTCAGCATCAGACATTTGATGGATGTGTCCAAAGTCCTACGTGCACGGTGGAGCTCAATTCACGCCTGCCATGCTTGGTTACATGAGATCTACCTCTTCTCTTGGATCGAGTTTTCTCCTTAAAGCTCAGATACCAATTGAAATCGTAACACAATGATATTAAGAATGAATTTTCTTATTGCTTAAAAAAATTCTCAAAACAAAAGTTTCTTGTGTCTCTCTTATAGAACAACTCTCCATAAATCTCTTATTGTTATAAATATTATGTTCTGTCTCTTATACAAAATATTGAATTTACTTGCTTGTCAAGTTTACTTGTTTTCCAAATTCGACTTTGTTCTCAAGTTATTGTATTATATAAATGACATATTACTAATGAAATCATACACCCTAATTTTCCTCTTCTTTTCTTTATTTATAACACATTATCAACACGGAAATCTAGTCATTGAACAAAATTCAAAACTTATTCATTTAATCGTTGGCTATCCGTCCTCATCCGATCTCCTCGTCTTAATTATTTCAGCTAAGTGCTATTTTTTATATTGTTTGGTCATACAATCGTATTAGCAAAGTATATTAATTTGTACATGTTTATTTGATATTAATCTCACTGATTTATCATGTTAGCTTATAGTCCGTTGTGATTCCATAGTTTAATAATACTAAATTTGTTAGTAACACATGTTTCTTCCCATGGTATTCACATGATGAATATATCGAATATTATTGTCTTCAATCATGAGGTTTTGTGTAAGATCCACCTCCTCCAAAATCGACCGGGGTTAAGAGTGCACACCTAGGGACACATGTTTATGCCAAAAGACAATTCATTGTGTCTCAGCAAAATGGTCAGAGAATCATCAAACGCATTCTTTTGTGTCTAAAACCACCAACCTAACCAATATTTTGCACTTCTATTCATAGTCCTACAAGAGAGAGGGTAAATGGAAAGAGAGAAGAGGGTATGAGTAAATGGATTACTCAGTGAGAAGGCTTTTAGACCAGCCTCTTCGCATGGCCACCTGCATAGCTCAATGCAGAACAAGGACTGACTAGTCGCACAAATATTCAATTTCTACAATTCATGATAACATTCCACTTTATTTCACACATACGATTAACACTTCACATTTCACAACACATCACATTTCTAGACTTTTCACAACACATCACATTTACACTCTTTTCACATCATACTCCGTCACGACTTCATCATGTAACGGTCTAGTGGATAAAACCACGACCCCACTTGGTAGAACCTATCGCACCCGATCAATGCCATTCTATCTCTTGTATGCGCCATCGGCCCTAGTAGATACAACAACACCTCCATGGGGCGTCCATATTAGATCCAACCATGCCTCCATTGGGCGGAATTCTAAGCGCATCGTCTACCAATCACACATAACACATGGTCCCATCTTAATGTTCATTTGCCTAACCATTTCATTCCATTCATATATTAACCTAGTCATTCAATTCTCTCTAAAAACCTAACTCACAATCAGTTTATAACAATCATCAGACAACACCCTATCAATCACACACACCAACACAATTAGTCCATTAAGTCCTTCAACAATATGAGGGTTTTTATGTGGTATGTGATATCCATATAGAAACCTAAAAACCCTTATGATCTAACAACCTAACAAGCAATCAAGACTAACAAGACCTAGTCCAGCATTCAACGATATGAGAGTTTTAAGAGAAAAAAACTGATTTGAGACCAACCCACCATGATGGAAGATTTTGACCTAGATCTAGATAGATCTAGATCTGAGATGCAGATCTGAACACGGGAACATGCAGCAATGAACAACAACAATATCAACGCCACACGACAACATGGAGGCGGTTTGGAGGGCCTGCGATGGCTTCGTGGTGGTGCTCCGGTGACGAGGCCGTGGCTCGGGCACGAGGAGAGAGAGGCGCGCGAGGAGGAGAGAGACGCGAGGAGAGAGATGGGAGAGAGCTGATGAGAGAGAAAGAGAGAGAAAGAGAGAGAGAGAGAGAGAGAGAGAGAGAGAGAGAGAGAGAGAGAGAGAGAGAGAGAGAGAGAGAGAGAGAGAGAGAGAGAGAGAGAGAGGGGAAAAAGAGGGACTGTGAAAAAGGTACCTTTGACGCCTAGGGTTTAACTCTCTGGACTGGAAGAAAAGAGATGAGAGATCTCTATTTAAGTATTTATAATAAAAAAAGGTGGAAGCCATAGGTTTATCCCTAATGGGCCCTAAACCTAACGAATTTTCCCTTAAACAACAAAGAAATTTTGGGCTTGTGGGATAAGGATCTTACAATTCTTCTCCCCTTAAAGGGAATTCAACCCGAATTCCAAATACTATCATGCTCAAACCATAACAACCTATCCTACCGATACGTCGAAGATACAACAATCTCTGAGAAATGAACTCAAGACTACACAAAACTTATGCAAGGGTCCTAAAGCCAATTTAATTGATATAAGAAATGGGAGTTGGACTACAATAAAATAAGTGAAGCTTAAGGTACGCTACTCAATCGATAGGAAATCTTAGCATAAGAAATGAACACCAAGAAGCTGGCAACAACAAAAGGCAATAAAACACATGTCCTACTCATTAGAAATAGACATAATGTATCAGCTAGCTACTATGAAATGGCGAATCACCTCCCGCTCAGATCAAAGATTGGTGGCGCTGTAAACTCTAGCTGGCGAACCCGGTTTATCTTCCCCTTGCGAATTCTCAGGCGGGTAAAAATCTGGTTAAGATTCTGAGACCTCTATGAATGTACTAAGTATCAAAAACTCGACATCTTCAGAATAACCAGCTGCCCATCTCACCAAGGAATATTCCAACGGTTCCATGGCGTCCTTCATCTCAACCCGAGTTTCCTTACGGAGCCCCTCCAAATACAACTGGTACCCTCCGCAGTCTTCGGTTTGCACATTTTGGCCATACCCAAGACCTTATCGGTGTACTCCTTGACTAAGCGCGATCTCTGAAACGTTCTAACTACCGGTCCACTCTTGGCCAGCCCGGATTTTTTTCGCGGAGTACCCATATCCCCAATGGGGTCTTAAGAAGACGACCCCACTTATTCCTTGGTGGCTCCTCCACGGGCGACACCTGCTCCTACTCGCCGACCTCACATTCCTCAGCCGATCTTGTCCTCGCTTGGCCGGCGTGACCTTAGGCTCGGGCTCAGATGATTGATATAGCCTATTTGTTACCAATTTTGGGCCTTGTTATAGGCTCTATTTAGGGTCTATTATGTGTGTCTAGGCTATGTTTTAAGGTCTTTACACATTTTGGAGATATATGGAGGTACTTAAAACTTTTGGAGCATTTAGAGGAGAATAATCCGTAGCTGATCATTGTGAGAGTCGAAGTACAAGACAGTCGCCAATCAACAAAACAACCTTGGCGTCGACCGACGTTACATGACCAAGATCGATCGATGCCGCACATCTGACATCAATTGATGACCAAGTCGCAGACAGCCGATTTCAAGCCCAAGTTAGAGACATGACACAAGATTACAAGATTACCACTGGACGAGTTTTGACCTAGACATTAGGGTTTTATATTTATATTTTATGTATTGCACCAAAAAGGGTGTGTTGTGATGGAGTGATGGGTGCTAGTAAGTGTGCTTTATTGTGTGCACCAGCACTCCATCATAGTTCTAGGATTTATTTGGGGAGATTTGTATTGGAACCCCAGTGTTTTATCTATGCATTATATTCAGATTATTATTCTTACTTTGATTATGTCTGAGTATTTATCAACTAGATTTAGTGTTTATTAATGGTACTGATGGATTAGCCAAACAATAGAATTGTTAGGGTTATTATTAGATCTATTAATAGAATTGTGTTTATTGCTTGTATTCTAGAGTAGCTAACTAGAACCATGATAATAGGATAGTTAGGTGCAAGCGAGAGCATGGTTTACTACCGGAATTTATTCTGTTGAGCTAGGTTGCTAGAAAAAAAATCGAGATTTGATTTAGTTAATCTAGTGAACTTATCGAATTAGGTCATAAAGATTGACTCAAGAAGCCATCGATCTACGCATGATCATTGCCATCGATCGACGGTCATTCCGTGTCAACAAGCGAGAGCTGAGACATTGGACTTAGTCAATAGATTAGACTCACAGCGAGATCTTGTCGTCTTTTACATTAGATATTGAGTTCTTTGATTTATACCTTTAGCTGGTGACAACATCTTGCAAACAAAGATCCGATCAGAACCACAAATAGATGCATAAGTACGATATATGATTGGTGGTTTGAAAACATTTCGAAAAACTTTTACAATATATAAAATTTTCGTAACGCTTTCACAAACTGAAAATAAGGATTTCACAAAGGCGGAAAATTATATCTCACATTACTAGTGATAGATCTTAGCATGTGCTCTGATACCAAATTTTAAAGCCCGCCTCCCCCAAAACCAACCGGGTTCAGAGCGCGGACTTAGGGATATATGTCTATTACCAAAAGACAAGCCATCGTACCCACCAATGGTCCGAGAATCACCATACGCGTTCCTTTATGTTTAAAGCCACCAACCCCATCGTTATCTCGCACTTCTATTCATATTCCTCCAAGGGGTAGGGGAAATGGAAAGGGAGAAGAAGATATGATTAAATGGATTACTCAATGAGAAGGCTTCTAGACCAGTCTCTCTCCATGGCCAACCATATAGCTCAATGAAGAACAAGGACTGACTAGTCGCATGAATATTCAGTTTCTACAATTCACAATAACATTTTACTTTACTTCAAACATACGATTAATACTTCACTTTCTATAGATTTCACAACACATCACATTTCTAAACTTTTCACAACAAATCACATTTCTACTTTTTGCACAACACACCACATTTCCACACAATTCACAACATGTCACATTTCCACTCTTTTCACATCACATCAATCTTCGTCAAGGCACCATCACGTTACTTTCTAGTGGGTACAACGACACCCCCAACCGGCGGAACCTATAGCACCCGTCGATGCAATTCTACCTCTCCCCTGGATGAGTGGCTCTAGTGGATACAACCACGCCTCCACTGGGAAGCCTATTGGATACAAGCACGACTCCATGGGGTGGAATTATAAGCGCATCACCTACCAATCACACACAAAACATAGTCCCATCCTAATGTTTATTAGTCTATCCATCTCATTCCATTCATCTATTAACCTAGTCATTCAACTCTTTCTAACAACCATGCTCGTAATCAGTTTATAAACAAGCAAAATCTAAATTCTGGCGGAGTTGATATAGCCTATTTATTACTAATTTCAGGCTAATTATAGGCTCTATTTAAGGTCTATTATGTGTGTCGAGACCATGTTTTAAGGTCTTTACAGGTCCAAGCACGTTTACTTAGAGCTTTTGGAGCATTTAGAGGAGAATAATCCGTAGCTGATCATTGTGAGAGTCGAAGTACAAGATTGTCGTCGATCGATGACACAACCTTGGCGTCGACAGACGTTACATGACCAAGATCGATCGATGCCGCACATCTAATATCGATCGATCACCAATTCATAGACAACCGATTTCAAGCCCAAGTTAAAGAATGACACAAGATTACAAGATTACCCGTTAACGAGTTTTGACCTAGAATTTAGGGTTTTATATTCATACTTTATGTATTGCACCAAAAAAGGTGTGCTGTGCTGGAGCGTTGGGTGCTAGTAAGTGTGCTTTGTTGTGTGCACCAGCATCCATCATAGTTCTAGGATTTATTTGGAGATATTTGTATTGGAACCTCAATGTTTTATGTATGCATTATATTCAGATTATTATTCTTCCTTTGATTATGTCTGAGTAGTTATCAACTAGATTTAGGGTTTATTAATGGTACTGATGGATTAGCCAAACAATAGAATTGTTAGGGTTGTCATTAGATCTATTAATATAATTATGTTTATTGCTTGTGTTCTAGAGTAGCTAACTAGAACCCTGATAATAGGATAGCTAGGCGCAAGCGATAGCATGGTCTACTACAGAAATTTATTCTGTTGAGCTAGGTTGCTAGAAACAAACGAGATTTGATTTAGTTAATCTAGTGAACTTATCGAATTAGGTCATAAAGCTTGACTCAAGAAGCCATCGATTGACACATGATCATTGCCATCGATCGACGGTCATTCCGTGTCAACAAGCGAGAGCTGAGACATTGGACTTAGTCAATAGATTAGACTCGCAGCAAGATCTGGTCATCTTTTACATTAGATATCGAGTTTTATGATTAATACCTTTAGCTTCTATCCTCTATATTCCACTTGCATGAAACCCTAAATCTAGCATATTTACATTTACATCAATTTAGTTTATTAGCATATTTCCATATTTACATTATTAGCATATTTCCATATTGCAACTATACTCTCTAATAAGAAACATTTTCTTAGATTGATTACTTGTTACCAATATATATATATATATATATAATCACCTAGCTTAACTTTAGGAATAAGAAATCTATTGTGTGTCATTGTTCTTTGTGGACTTCCATGTAATGGCCATACAGATCAACTGGAACTCCTCATTGTTACTTGGAAGAGCTTTCATGGCCACCGTAGTAGCCATTTGTGACATGAAGACAAACAGGTTGTGCCTATCCTTGATAGATCATAATGTGTCTATGAGATTTATATGAATAAGCATACCCTCACAGAATGGTGCAATGATGCAGAACTTGTGGCCACATGCGTCTACGATTACGATTTCGGTGAGGAATCAGAAGAAGGAGCATCGATCGACACCCAACCCAACACATCGATCGACAGCCTTGCAGTTCCATAATCGATCGATACCCACCCTATCGCATCGATTGACACTCAAAATTCCGAACAAACCCACACCTACAATGGAGACTTCAATCACAACACAGCCTACCTCGACCACGATGAAGACTACATAAATGAAGAAATAAATGAGTACCGAGGGCTTGCAATGGAAGATGCTGGAGTTTTTCATGTTTCCCATCAACCTGGGAAATCGACATCGATCGATGGCGACCATACACCATCGATTGATACTGATAATGAAGCAGAAACCGAACGTGATTCAGCTGCAGAACGCGAAAGCGAATATGGTTATTTAAAACCAGATGAGTTCGGTATTATGCGAGATCCAGATGGTTATGCCAGAGCTATGGACGGCCGAATTCTACATGTCACGAAAGAAGATGTGGAAGATATACTTGCAATGGCTAACTGAGCTGGAAACCTTTTCATCCACCGGTCTGATCACCGAGAATCGATCGACGTTCCACAGATGACATCGATCGACGCTAACCCAGCGTACCAAGGTTAATGTGGAGATTACGAAGAGAACGATGCAGCTTATAGAGATGAAGAAGCAGGCTGGGTAATGAACGCGAGAGTAGGAAATTCAGCATCAATCTTCAACATATCTTGGCCAACCAACCACATCAAACGAAGACCAGAAAAATTAATTGAAGCATGAGATACAGAAGATGGTTATCTCAGACCAAACGAGTTTGGAATTTTCAGAGATACAAAGGGACGTGCACGAGATCTTTACGGGAGGATTCTCAACTTACCTAAGGAAGATGTAGCAGATGCCCTTGTTATAGCTAATGGATCAGGAAATTTATTTTTCAACAGCAATAGCCACCGATCGACGCGCAGGTACCACCATCGATCGACAACAAGGAGCATGCATCGATCGATAACACCATTCTAGGAGCCCACGAGTTCTGTACATCTAACCCTTCACTTCAGAAACTCTGGGACCGGTCAGTTGGATAAATCCCCTACTGATAGACGGCCAGGTTGAGTATGGAAAGAGAGCTTTTGATGCTGATGGCATAAGGATTTTCTTTTGGGAAAAGCAAGATGAATATGGCATATACAGAGATGAAAATGGCAATGCACACGCTATAGACGGACTAATTGTGAATGTGCAAGAGGAAGATATCAGAGCAGTTCTAGAGAGCGCTACTATGTTTGAGTACAACTGCATATGTTTACCTGAACATGCAACAAATATCGCTATGTCTAGGAAGAAGAAAGAAACATATAGCAGAGCAGAGATTGACGATCTTGTGAATGGGATCTACAACGCTCAAGAGATGTCATCAGAAGATTCTTACACGAGGCTTGATGATGTCTACTATCCTATAGACAAATGCCTCACTGGTCTGACTACACGCATGGATAAGATGCAGCGAGATTTGGATACTATTCAAAGACATCATGCGAGTGGACACAACAGATTGACATCAATCGACGGCATCATCACACCATCGATCGGTGCTAAGTCCGACAGACAAAAGCACACAGCATAAACAAAATTGGAAGACAGGTTCAATGGGATTTTTTTCTCTTAGAGCCTAATTAAGGAAGATATTTCTCAGAAATTGGAGGATATATCAGAGACTATAGCTGCCAGATTTAGAATGCTACAGCGCAACATTGAGAATATACAAAGGAGAATGCATTCAGTGGAGGTTACTAAGGAGATCATAAAGAATGAGAAAGCCAGAGGAGATGAAGCAATGAGAAACTTCATTGGTACATAGTTTCAGAAGAGAAAAGAAGATGTAGACACTTGTTTTCCAAGTGTTGATCCACCTCCATTCTAGTCAAAAAGTTCAAAACGTCGAGCTTACGACTATAACCAAGCGCTGAGTGGGAGGCAACCCACTGTTTAGTAGGTTTCTACATAGTTTTTACTTATACTATTTATTTATTTTGAGTTTTATTTTATTTCTACAGACTACTTACTACCATCGATCGACACCATAAAGGCTCCATCGGTCGACACCATAAAGGCACAATCGGTCGACACTTGATCGCGACCATCGATCGACCGAACCTGCCTACCATCGATCGACACTCTCTCACAGAAAGGTACCAAGTTCTATACTTAAACTATTTACTCAAGATTAATTTTTCCTAACCAATCCGGGCCGATTACACTGGGGAAAGTGTAACTTAAGTCTAGGTGAGGTTCGCTAATGCTATTTTTTTTTTGAGTTTTATTTACTATCTATATAAGTTTTTCAAAAAAAAAACGTTTTATCGAGTCAAGAAGAAGACTATGATCAATATTTATTATTGATTAACCACACTTTAGCACCATTCTTAGAAGGTTGTTTGCAGAGATTACTAGAGATACCAAAGTAGATCATCCTGCCACTATATCACACTTGCTTAGAAAGTTTGAAGGAACTGAAGCTGATTTCCAACACTAATCCTGACAATATTTTCTTGCTTTGGGATTTGGTATACACTGAATCGGATTCCTTCTGCAAATCTAGAAGTTAAATGTCTTTGTGCTTTTGATTCCCCTATCTTTCCCCTTCAGATTAAAAATGGAGTCGAACATGATTTGGTGGCTACAACCATTAAAGCTTGATTCATATGTTCTTAGAAAGAGACAAAAGTCAAAAATAAGTGAACAGTATCTGGTGGCAAAAACCATTAGGGCTTGATTCATGGAAGCCTATCCAAATATCTAAATCAATTAAAAAATTAAAATGGTACCGTCAAAAGAAGGGAGACATTGACTGAGAAGAAGTGAGAAGAGATAGAGGAAATTAATCAGAGAAGGCTACCTGTGTGTTCAAATACTTGCAGAGGTAAGAGTCCATATATCTTTTGATTGATACTCCCAAGGTAAAGCATGCACTTTTATTTTATGCAAAGAAATGAAATTAGTAGAGGGGCGAGTCAGACTAGTATTCGCTAAGTTGTTGGTAGAATGGAATTAGTTGCTATACTAGGATAGGGTATATAAATTTCTATGTGATTGACCTAATAGGATGTGGCTGCAATAGAGTAAGGTGACAGTTATACTTAGATATTATGTGAGTCTTCACTTTTCAAAACCAGGCTTGTTTGCTTGAGGACAAGCAAAATGTTAAGTCTGGGGGAGTTGATATAGCCTATATATTACCAATTTCAGGCCAGTTATAGGCTCTATTTAAGGTCTATTATGTGTGTCGAGACCATGTTTTAAGGTCTTTACAAGTCCAAGCACGTTTACTTGGAGCTTTTGTAGCACTTAGAGGAGAATAATCCGTAGCTGATCATTGTGAGAGTCGAAGTACAAGACTGTCGTCGATCGACGACACAACCTTGGCGTCGACAGACGTTACATGACCAAGATCGATCGATGCCGCACATCTGATATCGATCGATCACCAATTCATAGACAACCGATTTCAAGCCCAAGTTAAAGACATGACACAAGATTACAAGATTACCCGTTAACGAGTTTTGACCTAGACTTTAGGGTTTTATATTTATACTTTATGTATTGCACCAAAAAGGGTGTGTTGTGATGGAGTTATGGGTGCTAGTAAGTGTGTTTTATTGTGTGCACCAGCACTCCATCATAGTTCTAGGATTTATTTGGGGAGTTTTGTATTGGAACCCCAGTGTTTTATCTATGCATTATATTCAGATTATTATTCTTACTTTGATTATGTCTGAGTAGTTATCAACTAGATTTAGTGTTTATTAATGGTACTGATGGATTAGCCAAACAATAGAATTGTTAGGGTTATTATTAGATCTATTAATAGAATTGTGTTTATTGCTTGTGTTCTAGAGTAGTTAACTAGAACCATGATAATAGGATAGTTAAGTGCAAGCGAGAGCATGGTTTACTACCGAAATTTATTCTATTGAGCTAGGTTGCTAGAAAAAAAATCGAGATTTGATTTAGTTAATCTAGTGAACTTATCGAATTAGGTCATAAAGATTGACTCAAGAGGCCATCGATCTACGCATGATCATTGCCATCGATCGACGGTCATTCCGTGTCAACAAGCGAGAGCTGAGACATTGGACTTAGTCAATAGATTAGACTCGCAGCGAGATCTTTTCGTCTTTTAGATTAGATATCGAGTTCTTTGATTTATACCTTTAGCTGGTGACAACATCTTGCAAACAAAGATCAGAACCACAAATAGAAGCATAAGTACGATATATGATTGGTGGTTTGAAAACATTTCGAAAAACTTTTACAATATATAAAATTTTCGTAACGCTTTCACAAACTGAAAATAAGGATTTCACAAAGGCGGAAAATTATATCTCACATTACTAGTGATAGATCTTAGCATGTGCTCTGATACCAAATTGTAAAACCCGCCTCCCCCAAAACCAACCGGGTTCAGAGCGCGGACTTAGGGATATATGTCTATTACCAAAAGACAAGCCATCGTACCCACCAATGGTCCGAGAATCACCATACGCGTTCCTTTATGTTTAAAGCCACCAACCCCATCGCTATCTCGCACTTCTATTCATATTCCTCCAAGGGGTAGGGGAAATGGAAAGGGAGAAGAAGACAAGATTAAATGGATTACTCAATGAGAAGGCTTCTAGACCAGTCTCTCTGCATGGCCAGCCATATAGCTTATAGAGAGGAAGAAGCAGGCTGGTCTGATCACCGGTCTGATCACCGAGAATCGATCGACGTTCCACAGATGACATCGATCGACGCTAACCCAGCGTACCAAGGTTAATGTGGATATTACGAAGAGAACGATGCAGCTTATAGAGAGGAAGAAGCAGGCTGGGTAATGAACGCGAGAGTAGGAAATCCAACATCAATCTTCAACATATCTTGGCCAACCAACCACATCAAACGAAGACCAGAAAAATTAATTGAAGCATGAGATACAGAAGATGGTTATCTCAGACCAAACGAGTTTGGAATTTTCAGAGATACAAAGGGACGTGCACGAGATCTTTACGGGAGGATTCTCAACTTACCTAAGGAAGATGTAGCAGATGCCCTTGTTATAGCTAATGGATCAGGAAATTTATTTTTCAACAGCAATAGCCACCGATCGACGCGCAGGTACCACCATCGATCGACAACAAGGAGCATGCATCGATCGATAACACCATTCTAGGAGCCCACGAGTTCTGTACATCTAACCCTTCACTTCAGAAACTCTGGGACCGGTCAGTTGGATAAATCCCCTACTGATAGACGGCCAGGTTGAGTATGGAAAGAGAGCTTTTGATGCTGATGGCATAAGGATTTTCTTTTGGGAAAAGCAAGATGAATATGGCATATACAGAGATGAAAATGGCAATGCACACGCTATAGACGGACTAATTGTGAATGTGCAAGAGGAAGATATCAGAGCAGTTCTAGAGAGCGCTACTATGTTTGAGTACAACTGCATATGTTTACCTGAACATGCAACAAATATCGCTATGTCTAGGAAGAAGAAAGAAACATATAGCAGAGCAGAGATTGACGATCTTGTGAATGGGATCTACAACGCTCAAGAGATGTCATCAGAAGATTCTTACACGAGGATTGATGATGTCTACTATCCTATAGACAAATGCCTCACTGGTCTGACTACACGCATGGATAAGATGCAGCGAGATTTGGATACTATTCAAAGACATCATGCGAGTGGACACAACAGATTGACATCAATCGACGGCATCATCACACCATCAATCGGTGCTAAGTCCGACAGACAAAAGCACGCAGCAGAAACACAATTGGAAGACAGGTTCAATGGGATTGTTTTCTCTCAGAGCCTAATTAAGGAAGATATTTCTCAGAAATTGGAGGATATATCAGAGACTATAGCTGCCAGATTTAGAATGCTACAGCGCAACATTGAGAATATACAAAGGAGAATGCATTCAGTGGAGGTTACTAAGGAGATCATAAAGAATAAGAAAGCCCGAGGAGATGAAGCAATGAGAAACTTCATTGGTACATAGTTTCAGAAGAGGAAAGAAGATGTAGACACTTGTTTTCCAAGTGTTGAACCACCTCCATTCTAGTCGGAAAGTTCAAAACGTCGAGCTTACGACTATAACCAAGTGCTGAGTGGGAGGCAACCCATTGTTTAGTAGGTTTCTACATAGTTTTTACTTATACTATTTATTTATTTCGAGTTTTATTTTATTTCTACAGACTACTTACTACCATCGATCGACACCATAAAGGCTCCATCGGTCGACACCATAAAGACACCATCGGTCGACACTTGATCGCGACCATCGATCGACCGAACCTGCCTACCATCGATCGACACTCTCTCACAGAAAGGTACCGAGTTCTATACTTAAACTATTTACTCAAGATTAATTTTTCCTAACCCTTCCGGGCCGATTACACTGGGGAAAGTGTAACTTAAGTCTAGGTGAGGTTCGCTAATGCTATTTTATTTTTTTTGAGTTTTATTTATTATCTATATAAGTTTTTCAAAAAAAAAAACGTTTTATCCAGTCAAGAAGAAGACTATGATCAATATTTATTATTGACTAACCACACTTTAGCACCATTCTTAGAAGGTTGTTTGCAGAGATTACTAGAGATACCAAAGTAGATCATCCTGCCACTATATCACACTTGCTTAGAAAGTTTGAAGGAACTGGAGCTGATTTCCAACACTAATACTGACAATGTTTTCTTGCTTTGGGATTTGGTATACACTGAATCGAATTCCTTCTCCAAATCTAGAAGATAAATGTCTGTGTGCTTTTGATTCCCCTATCTCTCCCCTTCAGATTAAAATGGAGTCGAACATGATTTGGTGGCTACAACCATTAAAGCTTGATTCATATGTTTCTAGAAAGAGATAAAAGTCAAAAATAAGTGAACAATATCTGGTGGCAAAAACCATTAGGGCTTGATTCATGGAAGCCTATCCAAATATCTAAATCAATTAAAAAATTAAAATGGTACCGTCAAAAGAAGGGAGACATTGACTGAGAAGAAGTGAGAAAAGATAGAGGAAATGAATCAGAGAAGGCTACCTGTGTGGTCAAATACTTGCAGAGGTAAGAGTCCATATATCTTTTGATTGCTACTCCCAAGGTAAAGCATGCACTTTTATTTTATGCAAAGAAATGAAATTAGTAGAGGGGCAAGTCAGACTAGTATTCGCTAAGTTGTTGATAGAATGGAATTAGTTGCTATACTAGGATATGGTATATATAAATTTCTATGTGATTGACCTAATAGGATGTGGCTGCAATAGAGTAAGGTGACAGTTATACTTAGATATTATGTGAGTTTTCACTTTTCAAAACCAGGCTTGTTTGCTTGAGGACAAGCAAAATGTTAAGTCTGGGGGAGTTGATATAGCCTATTTATTACCAATTTCAGGCCAGTTATAGGCTCTATTTAGGGTCTATTATGTGTGTCGAGACCATGTTTTAAGGTCTTTACAGGTCCAAGCACGTTTACTTAGAGCTTTTGGAGCATTTAGAGCAAAATAATCCGTAGCTGATCATTGTGAGAGTCGAAGTACAAGACTGTCGTCGATCGACGACACAACCTTGGCGTCGACAGACGTTACATGACCAAGATTGATCGATGCCGCACATCTGATATCGATCGATCACCAATTCATAGACAACCGATTTCAAGCCCAAGTTAAAGACATGACACAAGATTACAATATTACCCGTGAACGAGTTTTGACCTAGAATTTAGGGTTTTATATTCATACTTTATGTATTGCACCAAAAAAGGTGTGCTGTGCTGGAGCGTTGGGTGCTAGTAAGTGTGCTTTGTTGTGTGCACCAGCATCCATCATAGTTCTAGGATTTATTTGGAGATATTTGTATTGGAACCTCAATGTTTTATGTATGCATTATATTCAGATTATTATTCTTCCTTTGATTATGTCTGAGTAGTTATCAACTAGATTTAGGGTTTATTAATGGTACTGATGGATTAGCCAAACAATAGAATTGTTAGGGTTGTCATTAGATCTATTAATATAATTATGTTTATTGCTTGTGTTATAGAGTAGCTAACTAGAACCCTGATAATAGGATAGTTAGGCGCAAGCGATAGCATGGTCTACTACCAAAATTTATTCTGTTGAGCTAGGTTGCTAGAAACAAACTAGATTTGATTTAGTTAATCTAGTGAACTTATCGAATTAGGTCATAAAGCTTGACTCAAGAAGTCATCGATTGACACATGATCATTGCCATCGATCGACGGTCATTCTGTGTCAACAAGCGAGAGCTGAGACATTGGACTTAGTCAATAGATTAGACTCGCAGCGAGATCTGGTCATCTTTTACATTAGATATCGAGTTTTATGATTAATACCTTTAGCTTCTATCCTCAATATTCCACTTGCATGAAACCCTAAATCTCGCATATTTACATTTACATCAATTTAGTTTATTAGCATATTTCCATATTTACATTATTAGCATATTTTCATATTGCAGCTATACTCTCTAATAAGAAACATTTTCTTAGATTGATTACTTGTTACCAATATATATATATATATATATATATATATATATATATATATATATATATATATATATATATATATATATATATAAACACCTAGCTTAACTTTAAGAATAAGAAATCTATTGTGTGCCATTGTTCTTTGTGGATTCGATCCCTAAGTACTACACCTGATCTCTCTTGGCAAGAGTATTATTTTGTGTGTTAGGATTAATGGTTAATTTGATAGTTGATTGTTTAGGCTATTTATACCCTGCTAAAACAGTAAACAACACGCATGTCAAATTTGGCGCCGTTTCCAGGGAACATTGATGATCATTAGATTTAATTTATAGGGTTTAGTCTAGGTTTGTTTTACTTTCAAGTTACTGATTTTCTTTTCCTTTGTCTTTCAGGTGCATGCAAAAGAGTACCAGGAGCAATAAAGGACAAGAATTACTATTCTCAAACCCGTAAAAACTCAAACGTACAATCCTCAAAGAAAGATGACAAGCATCGATCAACGACGTACATTCAGCATCGATCGAAACTTCTTTACGGATAGCATCGACCGGCATCAGAACTCTAGCATGCACCAACATTGATCACTTAGCATCGACCGACAACATCTCATCCGCATCGATCGACGACAATAGACGAGTTCAGATGGTTGCGCCTATAATTGTGGTTCAGAATGAGAATGGAGACTTGTATGACCTCAACGGTTGTCTGCGTAATGCAGCAGGTCAAAACATAGACGATCAGGAGGCTGTAATCCCTGATACAGAAGTAGAAGCAGACGCTGCAATAGCTCAACCTGAAGCTAAAGCCCAAGCTGCTAAAGGCATGGAGATTTTGAGACCAATCAGAAGAACATGGGTCGAATTTATGTTTGAAAAAGTACTGGAGGGACAGCAGAGGATAATTGTGGACTTCAATAAGAAGTTAGATTTCTTGTACCTCCACCTAAACACAAAGATCGAAGATCTCGGTACCCGTGTGGGGAACTTGGAAAGTCAAGTGACTTAGACAAGTGAAGTACTTAACAAATACGAGGCAATGGTTAGGGAATCTTGGCTTAAACATCACGTCAGTGCTTTGATTGATGATGATTTCTGGGTAGAAGTCAAGAGAGAAAATCCTCAGGAGAAAGAGTTCCATAAAAGAAAATCGAGTTTGTTACGCATCCCAAACGGGCATCGACCAACACAAGTTATTGAGAATCGATCGACGGTTCCTGTTGACTTGACAGAAACGGGAATAGCTTTATGCGCCGTTTGACACAGAGATCGTACAATCGATCGATGGTACTCAGTGACAAAACAAGTTCAGCAACAAGGGGTCACGAATAAGACAACTCCAGAGCAGAAGATGAATGCATCGAGGCATATGATGGTTGATAAGGCTACCAAGATTCATCCTTGGAAAAAGCCAAGAACTATTTTGAAGAAGAAAAGTTATCCTGGGAAGTTTGTAGTACCATGTCTGATAAAAGGCCAATAGTTTCCCAACGCCCTTTGCGACACTAGATCATCAGTGAGCATCATACCCAGAGCTATGGCAGAGAAGTTAAACCTGAGAATGAAACCTTCCAGCGACTCTTTCATTTTTGTGGACTGCTCTAGAGTCAATTCAGGAGGGACTTGCAGAGATGTCCCACTACAAATTTAGGACGTCTTAGCCCCGTAGACTTCCATGTAATGGCCATACAGATCAACTGGAACTCCTCTTTGTTACTTGGAAGAGCATTCATGGCCACTGTAGCAGCCATTTGTGACATGAAGACAAACAGGTTGTGCCTATCCTTGATAGATCATAATGTGTCTATGAGATTTATATGAATAAGCATACCCTCACAGAATGGTGCAATGATGCAGAACTTGTGGCCACATGCATCTACGATTACGATTTCGGTGAGGAATCAGAAGAAGGAGCATCGATCGACACCCAACCCAACACATCGATCGACAGCCTTGCAGTTCCATAATCAATCGATACCCATCCTATCGCATCGATTGACACTCAAACTTCCGAACAAACCCACACCTACAATGGAGACTTCAATCACAACACAGCCTACCTCGACCACGATGAAGACTACATAAATGAAGAAATAATTGAGTACCGAGGTCTTGCAATGAAAGATGTTGGAGTTTTTCATGTTTCCCATCAACCTGGGAAATCGACATCGATCGATGGCGACCATACACCATCGATTGATACTGAGAATGAAGCAGAAACCGAACGTGATTCAGCTGCAGAACGCGAAAGCGAATATGGTTATTTAAAACCAGATGAGTTCGGTATTATGCGAGATCCAGATGGTTATGCCAGAGCTATGGACGGCCGAATTCTACATGTCACGAAAGAAGATGTGGAAGATATACTTGCAATGGCTAACTGAGCTGGAAACCTTTTCATCCACCGGTCTGATCACCGAGAATCGATCGACGTTCCACAGATGACATCGATCGACGCTAACCCAGCGTACCAAGGTTAATGTGGATATTACGAAGAGAACGATGCAGCTTATAGAGAGGAAGAAGCAGGCTGGGTAATGAACGCGAGAGTAGGAAATCCAACATCAATCTTCAACATATCTTGGCCAACCAACCACATCAAACGAAGACCAGAAAAATTAATTGAAGCATGAGATACAGAAGATGGTTATCTCAGACCAAACGAGTTTGGAATTTTCAGAGATAAAAAGGGACGTGCACGAGATCTTTACGGGAGGATTCTCAACTTACCTAAGGAAGATGTAGCAGATGCCCTTGTTATAGCTAATGGATCAGGAAATTTATTTTTCAACAGCAATAGCCACCGATCGACGCGCAGGTACCACCATCGATCGACAACAAGGAGCATGCATCGATCGATAACACCATTCTAGGAGCCCACGAGTTCTGTACATCTAACCCTTCACTTCAGAAACTCTGGGACCGGTCAGTTGGATAAATCCCCTACTGATAGACGGCCAGGTTGAGTATGGAAAGAGAGCTTTTGATGCTGATGGCATAAGGATTTTCTTTTGGGAAAAGCAAGATGAATATGGCATATACAGAGATGAAAATGGCAATGCACACGCTATAGACGGACTAATTGTGAATGTGCAAGAGGAAGATATCAGAGCAGTTCTAGAGAGCGCTACTATGTTTGAGTACAACTGCATATGTTTACCTGAACATGCAACAAATATCGCTATGTCTAGGAAGAAGAAAGAAACATATAGCAGAGCAGAGATTGACGATCTTGTGAATGGGATCTACAACGCTCAAGAGATGTCATCAGAAGATTCTTACACGAGGCTTGATGATGTCTACTATTCTATAGACAAATGCCTCACTGGTCTGACTACACGCATGGATAAGATGCAGCGAGATTTGGATACTATTCAAAGACATCATGCGAGTGGACACAACAGATTGACATCAATCGACGGCATCATCACACCATCGATCGGTGCTAAGTCCGACAGACAAAAGCACGCAGCATAAACACAATTGGAAGACAGGTTCAATGGGATTTTTTTCTCTTAGAGCCTAATTAAGGAAGATATTTCTCAGAAATTGGAGGATATATTAGAGACTATAGCTGCCAGATTTAGAATGCTACAGCGCAACATTGAGAATATACAAAGGAGAATGCATTCAGTGGAGGTTACTAAGGAGATCATAAAGAATGAGAAAGCCAGAGGAGATGAAGCAATGAGAAACTTCATTGGTACATAGTTTCAGAAGAGAAAAGAAGATGTAGACACTTGTTTTCCAAGTGTTGATCCACCTCCATTCTAGTCAAAAAGTTCAAAACGTCGAGCTTACGACTATAACCAAGCGCTGAGTGGGAGGCAACCCACTGTTTAGTAGGTTTCTACATAGTTTTTACTTATACTATTTATTTATTTCGAGTTTTATTTTATTTCTACAGACTACTTACTACCATCGATCGACACCATAAAGGCTCCATCGGTCGACACCATAAAGGCACAATCGGTTGACACTTGATCGCGACCATCGATCGACCGAACCTGCCTACCATCGATCGACACTCTCTCACAGAAAGGTACCAAGTTCTATACTTAAACTATTTACTCAAGATTAATTTTTCCTAACCAATCCGGGCCGATTACACTGGGGAAAGTGTAACTTAAGTCTAGGTGAGGTTCGCTAATGCTATTTTTTTTTGAGTTTTATTTACTATCTATATAAGTTTTTCAAAAAAAAAACGTTTTATCGAGTCAAGAAGAAGACTATGATCAATATTTATTATTGATTAACCACACTTTAGCACCATTCTTAGAAGGTTGTTTGCAGAGATTACTAGAGATACCAAAGTAGATCATCCTGCCACTATATCACACTTGCTTAGAAAGTTTGAAGGAACTGAAGCTGATTTCCAACACTAATCCTGACAATATTTTCTTGCTTTGGGATTTGGTATACACTGAATCGGATTCCTTCTGCAAATCTAGAAGTTAAATGTCTGTGTGCTTTTGATTCCCCTATCTTTCCCCTTCAGATTAAAAATGGAGTCGAACATGATTTGGTGGCTACAACCATTAAAGCTTGATTCATATGTTCTTAGAAAGAGATAAAAGTCAATAATAAGTGAACAGTATCTGGTGGCAAAAACCATTAGGGCTTGATTCATGGAAGCCTATCCAAATATCTAAATCAATTAAAAAATTAAAATGGTACCGTCAAAAGAAGGGAGACATTGACTGAGAAGAAGTGAGAAGAGATAGAGGAAATTAATCAGAGAAGGCTACCTGTGTGTTCAAATACTTGCAGAGGTAAGAGTCCATATATCTTTTGATTGATACTCCCAAGGTAAAGCATGCACTTTTATTTTATGCAAAGAAATGAAATTAGTAGAGGGGCGAGTCAGACTAGTATTCGCTAAATTGTTGGTAGAATGGAATTAGTTGCTATACTAGGATAGGGTATATAAATTTCTATGTGATTGACCTAATAGGATGTGGCTGCAATAGAGTAAGGTGACAGTTATACTTAGATATTATGTGAGTCTTCACTTTTCAAAACCAGGCTTGTTTGCTTGAGGACAAGCAAAATGTTAAGTCTGGGGGAGTTGATATAGCCTATATATTACCAATTTCAGGCCAGTTATAGGCTCTATTTAGGGTCTATTATGTGTGTCGAGACCATGTTTTAAGCCTTTACAAGTCCAAGCACGTTTACTTGGAGCTTTTGGAGCACTTAGAGGAGAATAATCCGTAGCTGATCATTGTGAGAGTCGAAGTACAAGACTGTCGTCGATCGACGACACAACCTTGGCGTCGACAGACGTTACATGACCAAGATCGATCGATGCCGCACATCTGATATCGATCGATCACCAATTCATAGACAACCGATTTCAAGCCCAAGTTAAAGACATGACACAAGATTACAAGATTACCCGTTAACGAGTTTTGACCTAGACTTTAGGGTTTTATATTTATACTTTATGTATTGCACCAAAAAGGGTGTGTTGTGATGGAGTTATGGGTGCTAGTAAGTGTGTTTTATTGTGTGCACCAGCACTCCATCATAGTTCTAGGATTTATTTGGGGAGTTTTGTATTGGAACCCCAGTGTTTTATCTATGCATTATATTCAGATTATTATTCTTACTTTGATTATGTCTGAGTAGTTATCAACTAGATTTAGTGTTTATTAATGGTACTGATGGATTAGCCAAACAATAGAATTGTTAGGGTTATTATTAGATCTATTAATAGAATTGTGTTTATTGCTTGTGTTCTAGAGTAGTTAACTAGAACCATGATAATAGGATAGTTAAGTGCAAGCGAGAGCATGGTTTACTACCGAAATTTATTCTATTGAGCTAGGTTGCTAGAAAAAAAATCGAGATTTGATTTAGTTAATCTAGTGAACTTATCGAATTAGGTCATAAAGATTGACTCAAGAAGCCATCGATCTACGCATGATCATTGCCATCGATCGACGGTCATTCCGTGTCAACAAGCGAGAGCTAAGACATTGGACTTAGTCAATAGATTAGACTCGCAGCGAGATCTTTTCGTCTTTTAGATTAGATATCGAGTTCTTTGATTTATACCTTTAGCTGGTGACAACATCTTGCAAACAAAGATCCGATCAGAACCACAAATAGAAGCATAAGTACGATATATGATTGGTGGTTTGAAAACATTTCGAAAAACTTTTACAATATATAAAATTTTCGTAACGCTTTCACAAACTGAAAATAAGGATTTCACAAAGGCGGAAAATTATATCTCACATTACTAGTGATAGATCTTAGCATGTGCTCTGATACCAAATTGTAAAACCCGCCTCCCCCAAAACCAACCGGGTTCAGAGCGCGGACTTAGGGATATATGTCTATTACCAAAAGACAAGCCATCGTACCCACCAATGGTCCGAGAATCACCATACGCGTTCCTTTATGTTTAAAGCCACCAACCCCATCGCTATCTCGCACTTCTATTCATATTCCTCCAAGGGGTAGGGGAAATGGAAAGGGAGAAGAAGACAAGATTAAATGGATTACTAAATGAGAAGGCTTCTAGACCAGTCTCTCTGCATGGCCAGCCATATAGCTCAATGAAGAACAAGGACTGACTAGTCGCATGAATATTCAGTTTCTACAATTCACAATAACATTTTACTTTACTTCAAACATACGATTAATACTTCACTTTCTATACATTTCACAACACATCACATTTCTACACTTTTCACAACAAATCACATTTCTACTTTTTTCACAACACATCACATTTCCACACAATTCACAACATGTCACATTTCCACTCTTTTCACATCACATCAATCTCCGTCATTACTTTCTAGTGGGTACAACGACACCCCCAACCGGCGGAACCTATAGCACCCGTCGATGCAATTCTACCTCTCGCCTGCGCCAGTGGCCCTAGTGGATACAACCACGCCTCTACGGGGAAGCCTATTTGATACAAGCACGACTCCATGGGGTGGAATTATAAGCGCATCACCTACCAATCACACACAAAACATAGTCCCATCCTAATGTTTATTAGTCTATCCATCTCGTTCCATTCATCTATTAACCTAGTCATTCAATTCATTCTAACAACCATGCTCGTAATCAGTTTATAAACAATCTTCCGAAAAGGCACAATCAATCACTCACATCAACAGAATTAGTCCACTAAATCCTTTAACATATGAGTGTTCTTATGCGGTATGTCATATGCATCTAGCAACCTGGAAACCCTTGTGATCTAACAACCTAACGAGCAATAAAGACTAAGCAGACCTAATCCAGCATTCAACGATATGATTGCAAGACCAACCCACCTAGATGGAAGATCTGGATGTAGATCTGGAACAGATCTGGATTTTAGACGCAGATCTGAACACATGAACAGGCAGCAAAGAACAAAAACAACAACATCAACGCCTTACGACAACATGGAGGCTGCTTGGAGGACTCGCGGTGGTGCTCTGGGGACGAGTCATTGGCCTAGGTGCAAGGAGAGGTAGGTGCGGTGACAGCGTGCCAGTTAAGGTTTATATTCTTAATAAGGAAATCTATCAAATTAACCATACGAACTACGTTTGCCAAGAGAGGTCAAATTGCAGTACTTAAAGGATCAAATCCACAGAGATCGAGGGCACACATTATATTTATTATAATTCTAATGTTTAAGCTAGGAAAACAATAAATAGAAGTTTTAATTATAACTCTATAGAAATAGGAAAATATCTAAAATAATAAGTGTATGCAAATATGAAAAACTATAGATCTAAGGTATCTGGAAAGTTGATTATAATGGATAGGATGCATGGAATTATTAATATGCGAGAACAATAATATTAACTAGTCCGACCCCCTCTTGTCCCAACACTCGTATGCGGACAGAGAAGCTTACAATCGATCGACGGCTAAGGCATAGTGTCAATCAATGTTAATCGGACATGAAGTTCTTCCACTATGTTAGCTCAATGGAATCAATTATGGCATATAACCTACTCTCGTATTTGTCCATGTCCTAAGTTCAGGTTTCTAGTTAGCTACTCTTGAACGCAAGCATTAAACACGATTCCAAAGATTGATATTACTTCATCCTAGAAATATTATTTTGGGGTTAATTCATCTGAACCATTAATAAACCTAAATCTAACAGGTGAATTACTCAGACATGATCAAAGAAACATGATGAACTGAATAATATAATGCATAAAATAAATAATGGGGTTCCAATACAAATCTTTGAAGGAGTTCAGATCTTTTCCCCTAAACTACTAATGCAAGAAAACTAAAAGCTGTAAATCGTGAAATGTGTCTCAGTTGTCTCTGTGTGTTTAGAACCATATAAACTAGGTCAAAACTCGTCCAAGGGCATTCTTGTAATTTTTCTTGACTTTGGCTTGAAGTCGGCCAATATTCTGCGAGTGGGCCATCGACCGAAAGCAAGGATGCTCCGTCGATTGATGGTTATGCTTGACTTCGACTCGTAATTAGCTGAACGTGAACACATATTGGATATCTCTTCTTAATGCTCTAGCAAGCTCTATAATCTCCATAGTGCTCCAGAACCTACCTCGACATCTAAAGACTCTAAAACATAGTCCAAACACACATAATAGACTCCACATAGGGTCCAAATGATGGTCTAAAACTGGTAAATAACAAGGTATATCAACTCTCCCAGACTTAAATTTTTGCTTGTTCTCAAGCAAAACAAAGGTAGTCTGTGAAACATGTTTGAAAAGCAAGGACTCACATAATGCATAAGTATAACTATAACCCTTACTCTATTGCAACCACATAAAATCATGCTAATCAAGAGGAATTCTATATGCCCTATCCTAGTTACACGGTGATATGATCCTAGGTGAGAGGATCACGTCCCTGAATGCTCTCCAACGATTGTGTTGATGTGATAAGCAATGGGTTGAGTTGATGCTTCTAAGAGTTGGGGAATGGCTCTCAGACTATCGGTTTTTGCTCGCAATGTAAGGAAGAATCTGAAATACACCAGACAAGCTTTGATCAAACAGGATTCAGAGAATACTTGGGTTTTTAGAAAAGAGTTTGATGTCTTATTTAGAGATTTCGACCAGAATATAAAGAGAAGAAGGCTGTACATGCACAACTTCTTGTAAACACACAAAACAATTAAAAGAAAAACTAAGTTCAAACTTGAAAATAAGAAAAGAATCTTGGTGTATTCTTGCACAAAATTAGGATAGAAAATGGGCTTAGTTTCATCAAGAGGCTTTTGTATAAGTGTTGTGTCCAAGTCTCATTAAAAACCTTGTCTAGAAAACCCAATGGGACAAAACCAAACCAAGGAAAAGAGTGCAAGTCACAACACCTTTCTTGATGAAGGTCTTAGATGGATTGAATCACAACCAGAGTGGTTGAATAAGCACACTCTAGACTGCCCTGAATAGTGTGTAAGAGTTGATGAAGAGCTTGCTGGAATCTTGCTTGTTTGGACCTAGTCATTGGACCAACGGGTACATTTCGATCCTTGTCCTTTGTATCCTCAGGTTCAAGCTGTTCTTTAGCTCCATCTTGAACTTCATTAGGCTATGGTTCAAGCGGTTCCATTTCTTCAGCTCCATTGCTTGTCAAGATCACATCACACGGTGTGTTTATTATTCTAGCAGCGTATAAATATCCTAAATAATTAACTGTCAAATTAACCTTTAATCTTAACACACACAACAATACTCTTGCCAAGAGAGATCATGTGTAGTACTTAGGGATCGAATCCACAAAGAAAAAAGGTACACAATAGTTTTCTTATTTGTACAGACTAAGCTAGGTAATTATATATATTGGTAGCAATAAATCGGTTTAAGGAAATATTCCTTATTAGAAGGTATAGATGCAACATGAAAATATGCTAATAATGTAAATATGAAAATATGCTACTAAACTAACTAGATGCAAATGTTAATATGCTAGATCTATGCTTTCAAGCTTAATGGACTATAGGGAATAGGATGCACGGAAATGTAAATATTCTAGAACTCAAACATAATTAAAGCAAAAATAATAATCTGAATATAATGCATAGATAAAATATTGGGGTTCCAATACAAATCGGTTCTTTCCAACTTTCTAAGCAAGTGTGATATAGCGGCGGAATGATCCACTTTGGTATCTCTAGTAATCTCTATCAACAACCTTCTAAGAATGGTGCTAAAGTGTGGTTAATCAATAATAAATATTCGATCATAGTCCCCTTATTGACTCAATAAAATTATTTGAAAAACATACATATATATATATATATATATATATATATATATATATATATATATATATATATATAACTAAAACTCAAAAACAAATAAATAGCGTTAACAAACCTCTCCTAGACTTTAATTACATTGTCCCCAGTGTAATCTGCCCCGGATTGGTTAGGAAATATCAAATCATAAGTAAATATCTTAGGTAGAAAAATCGATACCTCTTTCTGTAACAGAGCGTCGATTGATGGTAGGCTGATGTGGTCGATCGATGGTCGCGATCCATTGTCGATCAATGGTGCCTTTATGGTGTTGATCGATGGTGATTAAACAGTCTGTAAAAACAAAGTGGAACTTGAAATAAATAGTAGTATATGTAAAAACTAAATAAAAACTTACTAAACAGTGGGTTTCCTCCCACTCAACACTTGGTTATAGTCTTAAGCTCGACGTTTTGAACTTTCTAACTAGAATTGAGCTGGATCAACACTTGGAAAACAAGTGCCTACATCTTCTTTGCTCTTCTAAAACCATGTACCAACGAAGTTTCTCGTTGCCTCATCTTCTATAGCTTTCTCATTCTTCATGATCTCCTTAGAAACGTCCACTGAATGCATTCTCCTTTGTAGATTCTCAATACTGCACTGTAGCATTATAAGTCTGGCAGCTGTAGTCACTGATATATCCTCCAAATGCTGAGAAATATCGTCCTTGATCAGGCTCTGCGAAAAAGCAATCTCATCGAACCTGTCTTCTAATTGTTTTTCTGCTGTGTACTTCTGTCTGTCGAACTCGGTATCAATCGATGGCATGATGTTGCAGTCGATCAATGTCACTTTGTCTGCTCCAGTCGCATGCTGTCTTTGAACAATGTCCAAATCTTGCTTCATCTCATCCATGCATGTAGTCAAACCGGTAAGGCACTTGTCTATAGGATAGTAACATCATCAAGCCTCATGTAGAAATCATCTAGTGACATATCTTGAGCTTTGTAGATCTCATGCACGATATCATCAATCTGTTCTTTGTTGTATGTCTCTTGCTTCTTCATAGACATAGCGATCTTTGCTGCATGTTCAGGTAAAAATATGTAGTTGTGCTCAAAAATAGTAGCTCGTTCTAGAACTTCCCTGATATCTTCTTCTTGCACATTCACAATTCTTCTTTCTATAGCTCGTGCATTGCCTCTCTCATCTCTGTAGATGACATACTCGTCTTTCTTTTCCCAATAGAAAATTCTTCTGTCGTTTACATTATAAGCTCTTTTTACATGCTCTACATTATCGTCTATAAGAAGTGGGTTTATCCAATCAAATGATTGTGTTCTTCCTGAACCAAAAGGATTAGAGGTACAAAATTGGTTCACCCCTGTAATGGTGTCGATCGATGGATGATGGTTGGTGTCGATCGATCCTAGATGTTTGGGAGTGTATAGATCATGGAGCGTCACATTCTTCTGTTGTTCCTTATTGTCGATCGATGCTTGTACTCGTGCATCGATCGATGGCTATTGTGCAAATAAAGTTCTCGATCTGGTGACCATAACAAGGGCATCTGCTACATCCTTCTTAGGTATGTTCAGAATTCTTCCATAGAGATTTCGTGCACGTCATTCTAAATCTCTGAAAATTCCAAACTCATCTGGTCTGAGATAACCATCATCTGCGTCTTTTGTTTTTGGCTCTTGTTTTGGTTTGCGTCTAATGTTGTTTGAAGGCAAGGAGGTGCTATCGATTGATGCTTGATTATCCACTGTCGCGTTCATTACCCGGCCAGCTTCTTCCATTGCTAGGCCGCGATACTCAATCAACTCTTCCTCTCGGTAATCTGCATTGTATTCTTTGTAAGCTTCACCGTAACCTCGGTATGCCTGATGGGTGTCGATCGATGGTGTATTGTGACCATCGATCGATGCTCGATAATAAGATTGGTTGACGAAAAGATTTCCAGCTCCATTAGCCATCGCAAGTATGTCTGACACATCGTCTCTCGCAACATGCAAAATTCTACCATCCATAGCTCTTGCGTGACCGTCTAGATATCTCATAATGTCGAACTCATCTTGTTGTAGATAACCATACTCCCTTTGGCGTTCTAATGCTGAACCAGTACGGACTTTGAGTTGCAACCAGTATTGATCGATGGTGATTGTCTACCATCGATTGACGTCGACTTCCTGAGTTGATAGGAAACATGAAAAAGACCAGCCTCTTCCATAGTAATTCCTCGGTATTCGATTATTTCTTCTTCTCTGTAATATTCGTCATACTCGAGGTTGGCTGGGTTATGGAAACTGTCGATTGGTTCTGAATGGTGAGTGTCGATCGATAATGCGGCTTGAGTGCTGATCGATTGTTGAATTGCCAGCTCATCGATCGATTGTGTGGGTTGGGTATCGATCGATTCCCCATCTTCCGATCCCTCATGGAACTCATAATCGCAGAAACATGTGGCCACAAGCTTTGCATCATTAGAAAATTCAATCAGAGTAGTTTTGTTGTTATTCTTAACAGGTTCATCAAAAATATATTGATCGATTAGAGATAAATACAACATGTTTAACTTCATATCGCAGATAGCTCCTACTGTGGCCACGAATGCTATACCGAGTAGTAGCAAAGAGTTCTAGTCTATCCTGATGTCCATCACATGGAAGTCTACTTGGACTAGGGTGTTGTTAATTTGCACTGGAACATATTTTACCATCCCTCATGAGTTCACTCTTGAGTGATCTACAAACGTGAATGAATCATTGGCGGGCTCCACTCTCAAGTTCAGCTCCTCTGCCATAGAATTTGGCATAATTCTCACTGATGATCCAGTATTGCAGAGGGCGTTGGGATATTCGTTACCCATGATGAAACATAGAACCATAAACTTTCCAGGATCACTTTTCTTCTTCAGACAAGTCCCTTGCTTCATCTTCTCTCTGAGATGATTGAACATTATCTCTATATCATCATCTGTCTCCCTTGTTTCCTTGAGAAACATCCATAATTTGTGAGTATAATAAGCTTGATCAAGAGAGGTATCTAGAGGAATTTTGAAAACTCTTTTGGCAAAGCTATCTATCTCTTTTTCATTGGCTTCTTTGCGTTGATGCTTGGGGATCTTTTACTTCCTCTTGGAGTGTCCCTCATCTTCTCTATCAAGATCCATAGCTTCAGACGTGTTTGTATTCTGTTCTGAAACTGTCACAGTTGGATGCAAAATCAGACTTGCATTGAGGTTCGACAATCGAAATGGGTTTCTCCTCTGTCGATCCATGCTGAGGTCGCATTGTCGATCGATGCTTCTATCTCCATGTTGATCGATGTTCCGAGTCCTGTGTCGATCGACGTTAGTCGGTTCACACGAAGCCATTGATACTGGCGGACTATCTGTCGATCGATGCGTACTGCTTGGTTCGATCGATGCGGAATAGAAGTGCCGAGTGACATGGAATTTTCCATATGAAAATATTCTTCTTGGGGCTTCTGTCTCTTAACTTCCTGCCATAAACCATCATCAATCAATGCACTGACATGGTGCTTTTGTCCAGCCTCTATTTTCTTTTTAATCAAGCTCTCATGCCTCGTAACGGTTTTACTTATTTGCATCACTTGATTCTCCAATTTATTTACATGGGTGCTGAGGTTTTCGAACTTGGTATTGAGGTTGAGGTACAAACCATCTCTCTTCCCATTGAAATTCACAGTCATCTTTTGTTGTCCCTCTAAAACTCTATCAACCAATGCTTTGATCTTGCTTTCTTGAGTATCTGCAGGAGGATTCTAGTAGTAATAAGATCCATAAGTCATGTTATTGTTGAAGGGCCTTCGCAGTGAACTCTGATTAAAGTTACTCATTTGACCAGTCATAGGATTTTATGTTGAAACTTCAATTTCCTTGTCTCTTGAAACCATTCCCATCAATGTAGTTCACATCCTTTTCTTCATTCTCATCATCTCCAGACTCTACTGCTTCTACCTCTGATAAAATAACCTGATTCTTGAGAAAATTTTGAACATATCCAGTTTTTCCTTGACTTCTTCAGTCTACTGTTGGATGCCAAATTCTCAATCCATCTATTAGCTTCTTCACGACTCCTAGTTCTGAAATTCCCCTCACTATTTGTGTCCAAAGCCATCTGATATTGTAATCTAATACCTCTAAAGAAAGTGCTAAGAAGTTGCACTTCGTTGAACCCGTGATGTGAACAGTCTCTCTAGTATGAATTGAATCTGATCCATGAGTTTCTAAAACACTCCCAAGGTTCTTGTGAAAAAGTAGAAATCTTGCTCCTTAGATCTTCTGCTCTTGCGTCATCAAAGAGGTTACGAAAAAAGCGTTCTTGATGTCATTCCAGGATGTCAGAGATCCTGGTGGTAGCTGCTTAAGCCAATATGAAGCTTCTCCAGCAGGTGAGTACATGAATAGCTTACAGAAAGATAGTCATTAGGGACTCCATTGGCTTTAATAGCAGTCACTAGATCCTCAAATCACTACAGATGATCCATAGGGTGCTCATGAAGCAATCCATGGTAAGGCGTCTGAGCTACAAGTCTGAAGAAAGTGGGCTTGATCTCAAAGTCGTTTCTCTGAAAAGCTGAAGGGCGAATGGCGGATCTGTTGGCGTATATCTGGTATGGACGATTGTAGCCGGCCAATGTTCGCTGAGCAGCTTGGGCGTTAGCTTTAGGTTGAGCTACTGCAGCATCTGCTTCTGCTTACATATCATGGATTACAGTCCCCTGTTTGGAAATATTTTGACATGTTACATCACGTAGATGACCGTTGAGAAGTCTCCAATCTCATTTTGAACCAAATACAATAGTCGCAACCATTTGAGCTCGTGTACTGTCTTCGATCAATGCCGGTATGTGTTCCTCCATCGATGCCATGTGGTCAACGTCGGTCATTACTTGAGTTCTGATGTCGGTCGATGCTATCCATAAAGTGGTGTCTGTCGACACTGAGTAGATGCTGTCGATCGAGGCTGAGTAGATGCCGTCGATCGATGCTTGTCGTCTTTCTTTGCGGATCGTACGTTCCAACTTCTCTGGGTCTGAAAATAGTAGTTCTTGTCCTTTATTGCTTCTGGTACTCTTTTGCATGTACCTAAAAAACAAGAACAGAAAATTTCAGTAACTTAAAAGTAATAAAAAACCTAGACTAAATCTTAGAAATCAAATCTAATGGCGATCAATGTTCACCGGCAACGGCGCCAAATTTGACAGGTGTGTTTATTGTTCTAGCAAGGTATAAATGTCCTAAACAGTTAACTGTCAAATTAACCATTAATCTTAACACACAAAAAATACTCTTGCCAAGAGAGATCAGGTGTAGTACTTAGGGATCGAATCCACATAAAACAAAGGCACACAATAAATTTCTTATTTCTAAAGACTAAGCTAGATAATTATATACTAGGTGACCGGCCCGCACCCTGTGCAGGTATAAACCGCACATAAACACATTTAAATTATGGATTAAGTAGTACAAAGTTTTAGCAGTAACGGATTTTATATCATAAGACTACCTTCTTTGGGAGAAAGCATCAGGCACATGAAATGTTGGTACTCAAATTTTACACGGACGAGATGGAACAAAGTAACTTCAGTATCAAGAGGTAGTCCTTCCGGTATGCATAATTGCGACGTCCCAAAATAATTTGTGTGTTTAAGAAGATATTTTATTTTCCAAATCTAGAATTAATAGTGTATAGTTTTAGAAGTAAAATATTTTATATTATCACTAATTAGAATTGTATTGTATATGTGTTGTAAATCTTTATTTTAGGTAAAAATATTATTATGATTTATTTTTTTGAAAAGTTTATGTAGACATATTAAAAGAAAATATAATAAAATTGAAAGTATTATCCCTAAATTATATCAAGTATGAAGTACTTGTCTCGATAATGAAAACAACTTCCAATAAAAACCTGCAAAAAAATGAATTTAATTTTGTAATCAAGTGGACATGTTACATAATTTGAAAGATTTATTCTTTTCTATTATTTATCGAACAGAAAAAAATATTAAAGTGACATACCATGATCGGAATAGTCGGAAAACTGATTGGCAATGAAATACTATCGATCATCATACTCATCACTACCTATCTGACAAATTCAAAAAAATAAATAATTGTAACAGTTTATATATTTTAAAAAATTTATTGGAAAAGAAGTAGATAACAATACGTACCATGCCTACGGAATATTCTGGAAAACTTGTTTGTAGACAACATTCAATGTTTTTTGTCTCCGGCTTCCTTTCTTTACTAGTTATTAGGATTTTTAATCCAGATCTCGACTTAACTCTTGAAAGTGCAACGTAGAGCTGACCATGAGAGAACACTGGCCTAGGCAGAAAAAAACCAACACTTTCTAGTGTTTTACCTTAACTTTTGTTGATAGTCATCACGAAAGCCAATGTAACCGAAAACTGTTTTCGACGCATTTTGAAGGGAAACTTTGTGTCAGGTGGTGTTACAAACATTCTAGGAATCCAAACCCTGTCTCCAGCAATATTGTTTCCGGTTATAATTCAACATTCTATCACATGAGGAAGTAGCTGAGTAACAATTAGCATAGTCAATGTACAAATTCTCATATTATATTGATATATATTTAAGGTCATATACCAGTATGCACATTGCCCCTTGGGGTTAGAGCACCCAATACAATAGGCTTTATGTGTTTCTTAAAGGATACCTTAAAAATTAAAATTTCTAATTATTATTCAAAAATAACAGTGTACACTTAAAATATATTTTTAATATAATATAATTATCCGCAAAATTGCGTGCAAACACCTAGTATATTTAAATCTCTCAGGTAAAATTTTAAAAAGTATGTTTCATTTCTTGGAAAACTATTACTAAAGAAAAAATAACAATACTTAATGTATATCTTCTCTATTAAAAGAGAAGTACAATTTTTATCTACTATAAAAAGTCATAATTTTCCACAATTACATATATTTTATTATTTACAATAATCTATTGAATATATAAGACTTCTACAAATCTTAATAATTATAAAAATATTAAATTAAAAATCTGTTAAGAAGATCCTCACAAAATCTTGCTAATTTTTGAATATTTTAATTAATAAATTATATAATATTATTATAATTAAATTTAAATAAAATTATTATTATAAAAATAAAATAAAATAAAATTATATGCTATTTTATAATTTTATTCTATATTATATTTAAATAAATTAATATATGAATTAAATATGAAAATAATATTAAATTGGTAAATTAGCATATTTACAAAAATACTTTCATTTAAATAAATAAATAAAATAGTATTCAGCATTTATAAAGATTAAAATATTATTCACCATTTAAAAGGAGTAAAATTTGTAAATTATGTAATATTAATATAAAATAAAATTGCTAATATATGTTAAATTTTAATATCTACAACTATATATTATCTATTTATTTATTTTAAATTTGCAATAATATATTATCTAAAAATGATTACATAAAAATATAGTAGAGTATAGCTAAAAATTAACTTAAGTGGTATTTTCATAAAATGATATTCATATGATATGATTATTCTTGCGCACGTCATTTATTTGTAATAAGGAAACTAATTATTACATGTATTAACTAATATTCTTGCGCAAGTAATTTATTTGTTATAAGGAAACTAATTATTACATGTATTAACTAATATTCTTGCGAAATTAATTAATTTGTTATAAGGCAACTAATTATTACATGTATTAACTAATTATAAAACTAATTATTACATGTATTAACTAATATTCTTGCACAAGTAATTTATTTGTTATAAGGAAACTAATAACAAATTATCTTTTTCTTAAAATTAATGGGATCGATGAACTAATGTTGAGATCGATTTTATTGGTACTTTCCTATATTAGAGCTTGACGATTAATTTAAAAAAAATATTAAGAATTCCAAAAAATCAACCAATCAAATGTCTCAAATTCTTCTGAGAAGCTTTGTATGAGTGACACGTGGCAAATGTACATCTGTTTTAATATATAGAGGGATATTGGTAGCAATAAATCGGTTTATGGAAATATTTCTTATTAGAAGGTATAGATGCAATATGAAAATATGCTAATAATGTAAATATGGAAATATGCTACAAAACTAACTAGATGCAAATGTTAATATGCTAGATCTATGTTTCAAGCTAAATTAACCATATGGAAGATGATGAATGAAAATTTAAATATTCTAGAACTCAAATATTAACTATTCTGAACCTTTTAACTCCAACTCTCGTATGCGAGCAAAAGGAAAGACCATTGATCGACGGCTAAGGCATGATGTCGATCGATGGTGAAATCATAGAGAAGTATGAATGAGATTTGATAAGTTCACCAAGCTAATTAGACCAGCTCTCGCATGCGCCTAACAACCTAGTTCAATAGACTTTATTCTGGCACAAAACCTACCTCGTAGTCGTCCATGTCCTACTTTCGAGATCCTAGTTAGCTACTATAGATGCAAGCATTAAGCACAACTAAATTGATGGATATTATCTCAACCTAGCAATCCTACTTTTGGGCTAATCCACGATAACATTCCACTTTATTTCACACATACGATTAACACTTCACATTTCACAACACATCCCATTTCTGCACTTTTCACAACACATCACATTTACACTCTTTTCACATCACACTCCGTCACGACTTCATCATGTAACGTCTAGTGGATAAAACCACGACCCCACTTGGTAGAACCTATCGCACCCGATCAATGCCATTCTATCTCTTGTATGCGTCATCGGCCCTAGTAGATAACAACACCTCCATGGGGCGTCCATATTTGATCCAACCATGCCTCCATTAGGCGGAATTCTAAGCGCATCGTCTACCAGTCACACATAACACATGGTCCCATCTTAATGTTCATTTGTCTAACCATTTCATTCCATTCATATATTAACCTAGTCATTCAATTCTCTCTAACAACCTAACTCACAATCAGTTTATAACAATCATCAGACAACACACTATCAATCACACACACCAACACAATTAGTCCATTAAGTCCTTCAACAATATGAGGGTTTTTATGCAGTATGTGATATCCATATAGAAACCTAAAACCCCTTATGATTTAACAACCTAACAAGCAATCAAGACTAACAAGACCTAGTCCAGCATTCAACGATATGAGAGCTTTAAGAGAAAAAAACTGATTTGAGACCAACCCGCCATGATGGAAGATTTTGACCTAGATCTAGATAGATCTAGATCTGAGATGCAGATCTGAACACGGGAACATGCAGCAACGAACAACAACAACATCAACGCCACACGACAACATGGAGGCGGTTTGGAGGGCCTGCGATGGCTTCGTGGTGGTGCTCCGGTGACGAGGCCATGGCTCGAGCACGAGGAGAGAGAGGCGCGCGAGGAGAGAGAGGGGAGAGAGAACTGATGAGAGAGAAAGAGAGAGAGAGAGAGAGAGAGAGAGAGAGAGAGAGAGAGAGAGAGAGAGAGAGAGAGAGAGAGAGAGAGAGAGAGAGAGAGAGAGAGAGAGAGAGAGAGAGAGAGAGAGAGAGAGAGAGAGAGAGGAAAAAGAGGGAATGTGAAAAAGGTACCTTTGATGCCTAGGGTTTAACTCTCTGGGGAGGAAGAAAAGAGATGAGAGATCTCTATTTAAGTATTTATAATAAAAAGAGGTGGAAGCCATAGGTTTAACCCTAATGGGCCCTAGACTTAACGAATTTTCCCTTAAACACCAAAGAAATTTTGGGCTTGTGGGATAAGGATCTTACAATTCTTCCCCCCTTAAAGGGAATTCAACCCGAATTCCAAATACTATCATGCTCAATCCATAACAACCTATCCCACCGATATGTCGAAGATACAACAATCTCTGAGAAATGAACTGAAGACCACACAAAACTTATGCAAGGGTCCTAAAGCCAATTTAACTGATATAAGAAATGGGAGTAGGACTACAATAATATAAGTGAACCTTAAGGTACGCTACTCAATCGATAGGAAACCTTAGCATAAGAAATGAACACCAAGAAGCTAGCAACAACAAAAGTCAATAAAACACATGTCCTACTCATTAGAAATAGACATAATGTATCAGCTAGCTACTATGAAATGGCGAATCACCTCCCGCTCAGATCAAAGATTGGTGGTGCTGTAAACTCTAGCTGGCGAACCCGGTTTATCTTCCCCTTGCGAATCCTCAGGCGGGTAAAAATCTGGTTCAGAATCTGAGACCTCTATGAATGTACTAAGTATCAACAACTCGGCATCCTCAGAATAACCAGCTGCCCATCTCACCAAGGAATACTCCAACGGTTCCATGGCGTCCTTCATCTCAACCCGAGTTTCCTTACGGAGCCCCTCCAAATACAACTGGTATTAACCCTCTGCAGTCTTCGGTTTGCACATTTTGGCCATACCCAAGACCTTATCGGTGTACTCCTTGACTAAGCGAATCTCTGAAACGTTCTAACTACCGGTCCACACTTGGCCAGCCCGGATTTTTTTCGCGGAGTACCCATATCCCCAGTGGGGTCTTAAGAAGACGACCCCACTTATTCCTTGGTGGCTCCTCCACGGGCGACACCTGCTCCTACTCGCCGACCTCACATTCCTCAGCCGATCTTGTCATCGCTTGGCCGGCGTGACCTTAGGCTCGGGCTCAAATGATTGATATAGCCTATTTATTACCAATTTCAGGCCATGTTATAGGCTCTATTTAGGGTTTATTATGTGTGTCTAGGCTATGTTTTAAGGTCTTTACAGGTCCCTGCACATTTTGGAGATATACGGAGGCACTTAAAACTTTTGGAGCATTTAGAGGAGAATAATCCGTAGCTGATCATTGTGAGAGTCGAAGTACAAGACTGTCTTCAATCAACGACACAACCTTGGCGTCGACCGACGTTACATGACCAATATCGATCGATGCCGCACATCTGACATCAATTGATAACCAATTCGCAGACAGCCAATTTCAAGCCCAAGTTAGAGACATGACACAAGATTAAAAAATTACCACTGGACGAGTTTTGACCTAGACATTAGTGTTTTATATTTATACTTTATGTATTGCACCAAAAAGGGTGTGTTGTGATGAAGTGTTGGGTGCTAGTAAGTGTGCTTTATTGTGTGCACCAGCACTCCATCATAGTTCTAGGATTTATTTGGGGATATTTGTATTGGAACCCTAGAGTTTTATCTATGCATTATATTCAGATTATTATTCTTACTTTGATTATGTTTGAGTAGTTATCAACTAGATTTAGTGTTTATTAATGGTACTGATGGATTAGCCAAACAATAGAATGATTAGGGTTGTCATTAAATCTATTAATATAATTATGTTTATTGCTTGTGTTCTAGAGTAGCTAACTAGAACCCTGATAATAGGATAATTAGGCGCAAGCGAGAGCATGGTCTACTACCGAAATTTATTTTGTTGAGCTAGGTTGCTAGAAACAAACGAGATTTGATTTAGTTAATCTAGTGAACTTATCAAATTAGGTCATAAAACTTGACTCAAGAAGCCATCGACTGCCACATGATCATTGCCATCGATTTAGTGTCAACAAGCAAGAGCTGAGACATTGGATTTAGTCAATAGATTAGACTCGCAGCGAGATCTGGTCATCTTTTACATTAGATATCGAGTTCTATAATTAATACCTTTAGCTTCTATCCTCTATATTCTACTTGCCTGAAACCCTAAATCTAGCATATTTACATTTACATCAATTTAGTTTATGAGCATATTTCCATATTTACATTATTAGCATATTTCCATATTTCATCTATACTCTCTAATAAGAAACATTTTCTTAAACTGATTACTTGTTACCAATATATATATATATATATAATCACCTAGCTTAACTTTAGGAATAAGAAATCTATTGTGTGCCATTGTTCTCTGTGGATTCGATCCCTAAGTACTACACATGATCTCTCTTGGCAAGAGTATTATTTTGTGTGCTAGGATTAATGGTTAATTTGATAGTTGATTGTTTAGGCTATTTATACCCTGCTAAAACAGTAAACAACACGCATGTCAAATTTGGCGCCGTTTCCAGGGAACATTGATGATCATTAGATTTAATTTATAGGGTTTAGTCTAGGTTTGTTTTACTTTCAAGTTACTGATTTTCTTTTCCTTTGTCTTTCAGGTGCATGCAAAAGAGTACCAGGAGCAATAAAGGACAAGAATTACTATTCTCAAACCCGTAAAAACTCAAACGTACAATCCTCAAAGAAAGATGACAAGCATCGATCAACGACGTACATTCAGCATCGATCGAAACTTCTTTACGGATAGCATCGACCGGCATCAGAACTCTAGCATGCACCAACATTGATCACTTAGCATCGACCGACAACATCTCATCCGCATCGATCGACGACAATAGACGAGTTCAGATGGTTGCGCCTATAATTGTGGTTCAGAATGAGAATGGAGACTTGCATGACCTCAACGGTCATCTGCGTAATGCAGCAGGTCAAAACATAGACGATCAGAAGGTTGTAATCCATGATACAGAAGTAGAAGCAGACGCTGCAATAGCTCAACCTGAAGCTAAAGCGCAAGCTTCTAAAGGCATGGAGATTTTGAGACCAATCAGAAGAACATTGGTCGAATTTATGTTTGCCAAAGGACTGGAGGGACAGCAGAGGATAACTGTAGACTTCAATAAGAAGTTAGATTTACTTAAACTATTTACTCAAGATTAATTTTTCCTAACCAATCTGGGCCGATTACACTGGGGAAAGTGTAATTTAAGTCTAGGTGAGGTTCGCTAATGCTATTTTATTGTTTTTGAGTTTTATTTACTATCTATATAAGTTTTTCAAAAAAAAAATGTTTTATCGAATCAAGAAGAAGACTATGATCAATATTTATTATTGACTAACCACACTTTAGCACCATTCTTAGAAGGTTGTTTGCAGAGATTACTAGAGATACCAAAGTGGATCATCCTGCCACTATATCACACTTGCTTAGAAAGTTTGAAGAAACTGAAGCTGATTTCCAACACTAATCCTAACATTATTTTCTTGCTTTGGGATTTGGTATACACTGGATCGGATTCCTTCTGCAAATCTAGAAGGTAAATGTATGTGTGCTTTTGATTCCCCTATCTCTCCCCTTCAGATTAAAAATGGAGTCGAACAGGATTTGGTTGCTACAACCATTAAAGCTTGATTCATATGTTCCTAGAAAGAGATAAAAGTCAAAAATAAGTGAACAGTATCTGGTGGCAAAAACCATTAGTGCTTGATTCATGGAAGCTTATCCAAATATCTAAATCAATTAAAAAATTAAAATGGTACCCTCAAAAGAAGGGAGACATTGACTGAGAAGAAGTGAGAAGAGATAGAGGAAATGAATCAGAGAAGGCTACTTGTGTGTTCGAATACTTGTAGAGGTAAGAGTCCATATAACTTTTGATTGATACTCCCAAGGTAAAGCATGCATTTTTATTTTATGCAAAGAAATGAAATAGTAGAGGGGCGAGTCAGACTAGTATTCGCTAAGTTGTTGGTAGAATGAAATTGGTTGCTATACTAGGATAGGGTATATAAAGTTCTATGTGATTGACCTAATAGGATGTGGCTGCAATAGAGTAAGGTTGACAGTTATACTTAGATATTATGTGAGTTTTCGCTTTTCAAAACCAGGCTTGTTTGCTTGAGGACAAGCAAAATGTTAAGTCTGGAGGAGTTGATATAGCCTATTTATTACCTATTTCAGGCCATGTTATAGGCTCTATTTAGGGTCTATTATGTGTGTCGAGGCCATGTTTTAAGGTCATTACATGTCCAAGCACGTTTACTTGGAGCTTTTGGAGCATTTAGAGGAGAATAATATGTAGCTGATCATTGTGAGAGTCGAAGTACAAGACTGTCGTCGATCAACGACACAACCTTGGCGTCGACAGACGTTACATGACCAAGATCGATCGATGCCGCACATCTGATATCAATCGGAGTACAAGACTGTCGTCGATCGACGACACAACCTTGGCGTCGACAGACGTTACATGACCAAGATCGATCGATGCCGCACATCTGATATCGATCGATCACCAATTCATAGACAACCGATTTCAAGCCCAAGTTAAAGACATGACACAAGATTACAAGATTACCCGTGGATGAGTTTTGACCTAGACTTTAGGGTTTTATATTCATACTTTATGTATTGCACCAAAAAGGGTGTGATGTGCTGGAGTGTTGGGTGCTAGTAAGTGTGCTTTGTTTTGTGCACCAGCATCCATCATAGTTCTAGGATTTATTTGGGGAGATTTGTATTGGAACCCCAATGTTTTATCTATGCATTATATTCAGATTATTATTCTTCCTTTGATTATGTCTGAGTAGTTATCAACTAGATTAGGGTTTATTAATGGTATTGATGGATTAGCCAAACAATAGAATTGTTAGGGTTATTATTAGATCTATTAATAGAATTGTGTTTATTGCTTGTGTTCTAGAGTAGCTAACTAGAACCCTCATAATAGGATAGTTAGGCGCAAGCGAGAGCATGGTTTACTACCGGAATTTATTCTGTTGAGCTAGGTTTCTAAAAAAAAATAGATTTGATTTAGTTAATTTAGTTAACTTATCGAATTAGGTCATAAAGCTTGACTTAAGAAGCCATCGATCTACGCAGGATCATTGCCATCGATCGACTGTCATTCCGTGTCAACAAGCGAGAACTGAGACATTGGACTTAGTCAATAGATTAGACTCGCAGCGAGATCTTGTCGTCTTTTACATTAGATATTGAGTTCTGTGATTAATACCTTTAGCTGGTGACAACATTTTGCAAACAAAGATCCGATCAGAAACACAAAAAGAAGCATAAGTACGATATATGATTGGTGGTTTGAAAACATTTCGAAAAACTTTTACAATAAATAAAATTTTCGTAACGCTTTCACAAACTGAAAATAAGGATTTCACAAAGGCGGAAATTGATATCTCACATTACTAGTGATAGATCGTAGCATGTTCTCTGATACCAAATTGTAAAACCCGCCTCTCCCAAAACCATCCGGGTTCAGAGCGTGGACTTAGGAATATATATCTATTACCAAAAGACAAGCCATCGTACCCACCAATGGTTCGAGAATCACCATACGCGTTCCTTTATGTTTAAAGTCACCAACCCCATCGTTATCTCGCACTTCTATTCATATTCCTCCAAGAGGGAGGGGAAATGGAAAGGGAGAAGAAGACATGATTAAATGGATTACTCAATGAGAAGTCTTCTAGACCAGTCTCTCTGCATGGCCAGCCATATAGCTCAATGAAGAACAAGGACTGACTAGTCGCATGAATATTCAGTTTCTACAATTCACAATAACATTTTACTTTACTTCAAACATATGATTAATACTTCACTTTTCTGTACATTTCAGAAGACATCACATTTCTACACTTTTCATAACAAATCACATTTCTACTTTTTTCACAACACATCACATTTCCATACATTTCACAACATGTCACATTTCCACTCTTTTAACATCACATCACACTCCGTCAAGGCACCATCACGTTACTTTCTAGTGGGTACAATGACACCCCCAACCGGCGGAACCTATTGCACCCGTCGATGCAATTCTACCTCTCGCCTGCGCCAGTGGCCCTAGTGGATACAACCACGCCTCCACGGGGAAGCCTATTGGATACAAGCACGACTCCATGGGGTGGAATTATAAGCGCATCACCTACCAATCACACACAAAACATAGTCCCATCCTAATGTTTATTAGTCTATCCATCTCATTCCATTCATCTATTAACCTAGTCATTCAATTCTTTCTAACAACCATGCTCGTAATCAGTTTATAAACAATCTTCCGAAAAGGCACAATAAATCACTCACATCAACACAATTAGTCCCTAAGTCCTTTAACATATGAGTGTTCTTATGAGGTATGTCATATGCATCTAGCAACCTGGAAACCCTTATGATCTAACAACCTAACGAGCAATAAAGACTAACCAGACCTAATCCAACATTCAACGATATGAGAGTTCAAGAGAAGAATTGATTGCGAGACCAACCCACCTAGATGGAATATCTGGATTTAGATCTGGAATAGATCTGTATTTTAGACGCAGATCTGAACACATGAACAGGCAGCAAAGAACAAAAACAACAACATCAACGCCTTACGACAACATGGAGGCTGCTTGGAGGACCCGCGGTGGTGCTCTGGGGACGAGTCATTGGCCTAGGTGCAAGGAGAGGTAGGTGCGGTGACAGCGTGCGGATTAAGGTTTATATTCTTAATAAGGAAATCTATCAAATTAACCATACGAATTACTCTTGCCAAGAGAGGTCAAATTGCAGTACTTAAGGGATCAAATCCACATAGATCGAGGGCACACAATATATTTATTATAATTCTAATGGTTAAGCTAGGCAAACAATAAATAGAAGTTTTAATTATAACTCTATAGAAATAGGAAAATATCTAAAATAATAAGTGTATGCAAATATGGAAAAACGATAGATCTAATGTATCTGGAAAGTTGATTATAATGGATAGGATGCATTGAATTATTAATATGCGAGAACAATAATATTAACTAGTCCGACCTCCTCTTGTCCCAACACTCGTATGCGGAAAGAGAAGCTTACAATCGATCGACGGCTAAAGCATAGTGTCAATCAATGTTAATCTGACATGAAGTTCTTCCACTATGTTAGCTCAATGGAATAAATTATGGCATATAACCTACTCTCGTAGTTGTCCATGTCCTAAGTTCAGGTTTCTGGTTAGCTACTCTTGAACGCAAGCATTAAACACGATTTCAAAGATTGATATTACTTCATCCTAGCAATCCTATTTTGGGGTTAATTCATCTGAACCATTAATAAACCTAAATCTAAAAGGTGAATTACTCAGACATGATCAAAGAAAACATGATGAACTGAATAATATAATGCATAAAATAAATAATGGGGTTCCAATACAAATCTTTGAAGGAGTTCAGATCTTTTCCCCTAAACTACTAATGCAAGAAAACTAAAAGCTGTAAATCGTGAAATGTGTCTCAGTTGTCTCTGTGTGTTTAGAACCATATAAACTAGGTCAAAACTCGTCCAAGGGCATTCTTGTAATTTTTCTTGACTTTGGCTTGAAGTCGGCCAATATTCTGCGAGTGGGCCATCGACCGAAAGCAAGGATGCTCCGTCGATTGATGGTTATGCTTGACTTCGACTCGTAATTAGCTGAACGTGAACACATATTGGATATCTCTTCTTAATGCTCTAGCAAGCTCTATAATCTCCATAGTGCTCCAGAACCTACCTCGACATCTAAAGACTCTAAAACATAGTCCAAACACACATAATAGACTCCACATAGGGTCCAAATGATGGTCTAAAACTGGTAAATAACAAGGTATATCAACTCCCTCAGACTTAAACTTTTGCTTGTTCTCAAGCAAAACAAAGGTAGACTGTGAAAGATGTTTGAAAAGAAAGGACTCACATAATGCATAAGTAGACACACATAACATACCCTAAATAAATCGTATAACATGGCTTAAAACATAAATAGGCTATATCAACTCCCCCAAACGTAATTTTTTTCTTGTCCTCCTAGCAAATAAGCCTGTGAAAGAGGTTTTGAAAAGCGAAGACTCACATAATGTCTAAGTATAAATGTCACCCTACTTTGTTGCAACCACATCCTATAAAGTCAAACACAGAGAAACTTTATATACCCTATCTCAGTATAGCAACGAAATTCATTCTACCAACAACTTAGCGAATACTAGCCTGATTGGCCCCTCAACTAATTTCATTTCTTTGCATAAAATAAAAGTTCACGTTTTACCTTGGGAGTATCGATCAAAGGATATATTTGAACACACATGTAGTCTTCTTTGATTCCTTTCCTCTCTCGCTTCTCACTTCTTCTTAGTCAATGTCTCCCTTCTTTTGAGGGATCATTTTATTTTTTTTAATTGACTGAGATATTTGGACAGGTTTCCATGAATCAAGCCCTAATGGTTTTTGCCACCAGATCATGTTCACTTCTTTTTGACCTTTATCTCTTTCTAGAATCATACGAATCAAGCCTTAATGGTTGTAGCCACCAAATCATGTTCAACTCCTTTTTATATAAAGGGGGGAGAGAGGGGAATCAGAAGTACATAGACTTTTACCTTCCAAACTTGCAGAAGCAATCTGATCCAGTGTATATCAAGCCCTAAAGCAAGCAAATAATGTCAGGATTAGCATTGGAAATCAGCTTCGGTTCTTTCAAACTTTCTAAGCAAGTGTGATATAGCGGCGGGATGATCCACTTTGGTATCTCTAGTAATCTCTATCAACAACCTTCTAAGAATGTTTGCTAAAGTGTGGTTAATCAATAATAAATCTTTGATCATAGTCCCTTTATTGACTCAATAAAATTATTTGAAAAACTTACATATATATATATATATATATATATATATATATATATATATATATATATATATATATATAACTAAAACTCAAAAAAAAAAAATAGCGTTAGCAAACCTCTCCTAGACTTTAATTACACTGTCCCCAGTGTAATCCACCCCGGATTGGTTAGGAAATATCAAATCATAAGTAAATATCTTAGGTACAAAACTCGATACCTCTTTCTGTAACAAAGCGTCGATTGATGGTAGGCTGATGTGGTCGATCGATGGTCGCGACCCATTGTCGATCAATAGTGCCTTTATGGTGTTGATCGATGGTATTAAACAGTCTGTAAAAACAAAGAAGAACTTGAAATAAATAGTAGTATAGGTAAAAACTAAATGAAAACTTACTAAACAGTGGGTTCCTTCCCACTCAGAACTTGGTTATAGTCTTAAGCTCGACGTTTTGAACTTTCTAACTAAAATTGAGGTGGATCAACACTTGGAAAACAAGTGTCTACATCTTCTTTGCTCTTCTAAAACCATGTACCAACGAAGTTTCTCGTTGCCTCATCTTCTATAGCTTTCTCATTCTTCATGATCTCCTTAGCAACCTCCACTAAATGCATTCTCCTTTGTAGATTCTAAATACTGCGCTGTAGCATTATAAGTCTGGCAGCTGTAGTCACTGATATATCCTCCAAATGCTGAGAAATATCGTCCTTGATCAGGCTCTGCGAAAAAGCAATCTCATCGAACCTGTCTTCTAATTTTTTTTCTGCTGTGTACTTCTGTCTGTCGAACTCGGTATCGATCGATGGCATGATGTTGCAGTCGATCAATGTCACTTTGTCTGCTCCAATCGCATGCTGTCTTTGAACAATGTCCAAATCTTGCTTCATCTCATCCATGCGTGTAGTCAAACCGGTAAGGCACTTGTCTATAGGATAGTAACATCATCAAGCCTCATGTAGAAATCATCTAGTGACATATCTTGAGCTTTGTAGATCTCATGCACGATATCGTCAATCTGTTCTCTGTTGTATGTCTCTTGCTTCTTCATAGACATAGCAATCTTTGCTGCATGTTCAGGTAAACATATGTAGTTGTGCTCAAAAATAGTAGGTCGTTCTAGAACTGCCCTGATATCTTCTTCTTGCACATTCACAATTCTTCTGTCTATAGCTCGTGCGTTGCCTCTCTCATCTCTGTAGATGCCATACTCGTCTTTCTTTTCCCAATAGAAAATTCTTCTGCCGTTTACATCATAAGCTCTTTTTACATGCTCTTCATTACCGTCTATAAGAAGTGGGTTTATCCAATCAAATGATTGTGGACTTCCTGAACCAAAAGGATTAGAGGGACAAAATTGGTTCACCCATGTAATGATATCGATCGATGGATGATGGTTGGTGTTGATCGATCCTAGATGTTTGGGAGTCTATAGATCATGGAGCGTCACATTCTTCTGTTGTTCCTTATTTTTGATCGATCATTGTACTCGTGCATCAATCGATGGCTATTGTGCAAATAAAGTTCTCGATCTGGTGACCATAACAAGGGCATCTGCTACATCCTTCTTAGGTATGTTCAGAATTCTTCCATAGAGATTTCGTGCACGTCATTCTAAATCTCTGAAAATTCCAAACTCATCTGGTCTGAGATAACCATCATCTGCGTCTTTTGTTTTTGGCTCTTGTTTTGGTTTGCGTCTAATGTTGTTTGAAGGCAAGGAGGTGCTATCGATTGATGCTTGATTATCCACTGTCGCGTTCATTACCCGGCCAGCTTCTTCCATTGCTAGGCCGCGATACTCAATCAACTCTTCCTCTCGGTAATCTGCATTGTATTCTTTGTAAGCTTCACCGTAACCTCGGTATGCCTGATGGGTGTCGATCGATGGTGTATTGTGACCGTCGATCGATGCTCGATAATAAGACTGGTTGACGAAAAGATTTCCAGCTCCATTAGCCAGCGCAAGTATGTCTGCCACATCTTCTCTCGCGACATGCAAAATTCTACCATCCATAGCTCTTGTGTGACCGTCTAGATCCCTCATAATGTCGAACTCATATTGTTGTAGATAACCATACTCCCTTTGGCGTTCTAATGTTGAACCAGTTCGAACTTTGAGTTGCAACCAGTATTGATCGATGGTGATTGGCTACCATCGATCGACGTCGACTTCCTGAGTTGATGGGAAACATGAAAAAGACCAGCCTCTTCCATAGTAATTCCTCGTTATTCGATTATTTCTTCTTCTCTGTAATATTCGTCATACTCAAGGTTGGCTGGGTTATGGAAACTGTCGATCGGTTCTGAATGGTGAGTGTCGATCGATAATGCGGCTTGAGTGTTGATCGATTGTTGAATTTCCAGCTCATCGATCGATTGTGTGGGTTGGGTGTCGATAGATTCCCCATCTTCCAATCCCTCATGGAACTCATAATCGCAGAAACATGTGGCCACAATCTTTGCATCATTAGAAAATTCAATCAGAGTATCTTTGTTGTTATTCTTAACAGGTTCATCAAAAATATATTGATTGATTAGAGATATATACAACATGTTTAACTTCATATGGCAGATAGCTCCTACTGTGGCCAAGAATGCTCTACCGAGTAGTAGCAAATAGTTCCAATCTATCCTGATGTCCATCTCATGGAAGTCTACTGGGACTAGGGTGTTGTTAATTTGCACTGGAACATATTTTACCATCCCTGATGAGTTCGCTCTTGAGTGGTCTACAAACGTGAATGAATCATTGGCGGGCTCCACTCTCAGGTTCAGCTCCTCTGCCATAGAATTTGGCATAATTCTCACTGATGATCCAGTATCGCAGAGGGCGTTGGGATATTCGTTACCCTTGATGAAGCATGGAACCATAAACTTTCGAGGATCACTTTTCGTCTTCAGACAAGTCCTCCGCTTCATCTTCTCTCTGAGATGATTGAACATTATCTCTATATCATCATCTGTCTCCCTTGTTTCCTTGAGAAACATCCATAATGTGTGAGTATAATAAGCTTGATCAAGAGAGGTATCTAGAGGAAAACTCTTTTGGCAAAGCTATCCATCTCTTTTTCATTGGTCTCTCTGCGTTGATGCTTGGGGATCTTTTACTTCCTTTTGGAGTGTCCCTTATCTTTTCTATCAAGATCCATAGCTTCAGACGTGTTTGTATTTTGTTCTGAAACCGTCACAGTTGGACGCAAAATCAGACTTGCATTGAGGTTCGGCAGTCGAAATGGGTTTCTCCTCTGTCGATCGATGTTGAGGTCGCATTGTCGATCGATGCTTCTAGCTCCATGTTGATCGATGTTCCGAGTCCTGTGTCGATCGACGTTAGTCGGTTCACATGAAGCCATTGATACTGGCAGACTATATGTCGATTGATGCGGAATAGAAGTGCCGAGTGACATGGAATTTTCCATATGAAAATATTCTTCTTGGGGCTTCTGTCTCTTAACTTCCTGCCAGAAATCATCATCAATCAATGCACTGACGTGGTGCTTTTGTCCAGCCTCTATTTTCTATTTGATCAAGCTCTCATGCCTCGTAACGGTTTTACTTTTTTGCATCACTTGATTCTCCAATTTATTTACATGGGTGCTGAGGTTTTCGAACTTGGTATTGAGGTTGAGGTACAGACCATCTATCTTCCCATTGAAATCCACAATCATCTTTTGTTGTCCTTCTAAAAATCTATCAACCATTGCTTTGATCTTGCTTTCTTGAGTATCTGCAGGAGGATTCTAGTAGTAATAAGATACATAATCATGTTATTGTTGAAGGGCATTCGCAGTGAACTCTGATTAAAGTTACTCATTTGACCAGTCCCATAGGATTTCCTGTTGAAACCTAAATTTCCTTGTCTCTGGAAACCATTCCCATCAATGTAGTTCACATCATTTTCTTCATTCTCATCATCTCCAGACTCTACTGTTCTACTTCTGAAAAAATAACCTGATTCTTGAGAATTTTTTTAACACTATCCAGTTTTTCCTTGACTTCTTCAGTCTGCTCCTTGCTCGCAGCCGGAGTTGATTTCCTTTTCTCAAAATTTTTGTTCTTGGTACTACTGTTGGATGCCAGATTCTCAATCAATCTAGTAGCTTCTTCACGACTCCTAGTGCTGAAATTCCCCTCACTATTTGTGTCCAAAGCCATATGATATTGTAATCTAATACCTCTAAAGAAAGTGCTAAGAAGTTGCACTTCGTTGAACCCGTGATGTGAACAGTCTCTCTAGTATGAATTGAATCTGATCCATGACTTTCTAAAAGACTCCCAAGGTTCTTGTGAAAAAGTAGAAATCTTGCTCCTTAGATATTCTGCTCATGCGTCATCAAAGAAGTTACGAAAAAAGCGTTCTTGATGTCATTCCAAGATGTCAGAGATCCTGGTGGTAGCTGCTTAAGCTAATATGAAGCTTCTCTAGCAGGTGAGTACATGAATAGCTTACAGAAAGATAGTCCTTAGGGACTCCAGTGGCTTTAATAGCAGTCACTAGATCCTCAAATCACTCCCGATGATCCATAGGTTGCTCATGAAGCAATCCATGGTAAGGCGTCTGTGCTACAAGTTTGAAGAAAGTGGGCTTGATCTCAAAGTCGTTTCTCTGAAAAGCTGGAGGGCGAATGGCGGATCTGTTGGCGTAGATCTGGTCTGGACGATTGTAGCCAGCCAATGTTCTATGAGCAGCTTGGGCGTTAGCTATAGGTTGAGCTAGTTCAGCATCTGCTTCTGCTTACGTATCATGGATTACAGCCCCCTGTTCGTCAATCTTTTGACGTGTTACATCACGTAGGTGACCGTTGAGAAGTCTTCATTCTCATTCTGAACCAAATACAATAGTCGCAACCATCTGAGCTCGTCTACTGCCATCGATCAATGGGGGTATGTGTTCCTCGATCGATGCCATGTGGTCAACGTCGGTCATTGCTTGAGTTATGATGTCGGTCGATGCTATCCATAAAGAGGTGTTGGTCGACGCTGAGTAGATGCCATTGACTGATGATGAGTAGATGTTGTCGATCGATGCTTGTCTTCTTTCTTTGCGGATCATACTTTTGAGCTTCTCTAGGTCTGAAATAGTAGTTCTTGTCCTTTATTGCTCCTGGTACTCTTTTGCATGTCCCTAAAAAACAAGAACAGAAAAATTTAGTAACTTAAAAGTAATAAAAAACCTAGACTAAATCTTAAAAATCAAATCTAATGGCGATCAATGTTCCCCGGCAACAGCGCCAAATTTGACACGGTGTGTTTATTGTTCTAGTAGGGTATAAATGTCCTAAACAGTTAACTGTCAAATTAACCCGTAATCTTAACACACAAAAAATACTCTTGCCAATAGAGATTAGGTGTAGTACTTAGGGATCGAATCCACAGAAAACAAATGCACACAATAAATTTCTTATTTCTAAAGACTAAGCTAGGTAATTATATATATTGGTAGCAATAAATCGGTTTATGGAAATATTCCTTATTAGAAGGTATAGATGCAATATGAAAATATGCTAATAATGTAAATATGGAAATATGCTACTAAACTAACTAGATGCAAATGTTAATATGCTAGATCTAGGTTTCAAGCTAAATTAACCATATGGAAGATGATGAATGGAAATTTAAATATTCTAGAACTCAAATATTAACTATTCTGAACCTTTTAACTCCAACTCTCGTATGCGAGCAAAAGGAAAGACCATTGATCAACGGCTAAGGCATGATGTCGATCGACAGTGAAATCATAAGGAAGCATGAATGAGATTTGAAAAGTTCACCAAGCTAATTAGACCAGCTCTCGCATGTGCCTAACAACCTAATTCAATAGAGTCTATTTTGGCACAAAACCTACTCTCGTAGTTGTCCATGTCCTACTTTCGAGATCCTAGTTAGCTACTATAGATGCAAGCATTAAGCACAACTCAATTGATGGATATTATCTCAACCTAGCAATCCTACTTTTGGGATAATCCACGATTGCCATCATTAAACCCTAAATCTAGTCGATGACTACTCAGACATAATTAAAGTAAGAATAATAATCTGAATATGATGCATATATAAAATACTTGAATTCCAATACAAATCTCCCTAAGGAGTTACGAATCTTCTCCCCTAAAAACAATAAAAATATAATAGAATACTTGTGCGCACAATCTGTACACCCTCTGGTGAAATACATAATGCATAAATATAAAGATTTAAAGTCTAGGTCAAAACTCGTCGAGGGTATCGTTGTCATTTGTCTTTAACTTGGGCTTGAGATCGGTTGTCTGCGAATTGGTAATCGATCGATGGCAAGTGTGAAACATCAATCGATGGCAAGTGTGGAACATCGATAGATCTTGGTCTTGTACCATCGGTCTATGCCAAGATGTTGTCATTGATCAATGGTTGTCTTGTACTTCGACTCTCTCAATGATCAGCTACTGATTCTTTTCTTATAAATGTTCCAAAAGCTCCAAGTATTTCCATATATCTTCAAAACGCACATGGACCTATAAATACCTCAAAATATAGTCTATACACACATAATAGACCCTATAACATGGCCTAAAACTGGTAATAAATAGGCTATATCACCTAGTATAACAGCCAAATCTTTTTTGTCACTAACTCAACAAATACTAATTTGACCCACCCCTCTACTGATCTCATTTCTTTGCATAAAAATAAAGTGCATGCTTTACCTTGAGAATATCAATCAAATGACACATGGGCTCTACTCTTTAAAATATGCATACATAGGTATAAAGTCTTTCATGAACCTTTCTTCTCTCTTTTCTCTCTTCTCTCTCTCTCTCTCTCTCTCTCTATGTCTCTCTCTCTCTCTCTCTCTCTCTCTCTCTCTCTCTCTCTCTCTCTCTCTCTCTCTCTCTCTCTCTCTCTCTCTCTCTCTCTCTCTCTCTCTCTCTCTCTCTCTCTCTCTCTCTCTCTCTCTCTCTCTCTCTCTCTCTCTCTCTCTCTCTCTCTCTCTCTCTCTCTCTCTCTCTCTCTCTCTCTCTCTCTCTCTCTCTCTCTCTCTCTCTCTCTCTCTCTCTCTCTCTTTCTTTCTTTTTGTTTTTTTTTGGCAAACTGTAGGCGAATAGTGGGGTAATCGGTAATGTACCTACACCTCGCTTCCACAATGTGTGATCATTCCTTTCTGAATTAGAAGAATGGGGTCATATGTAATTTACCTACCCCTCTAAACAATGGGTTGCCTCCCACTCAGCGCTTGATTATAGTCTTAAGCTTGACTTTTGGACTTATGGACTAGGATGGTGGTTCATCGAACCAATGTGGAAAGTAGGTATCCACATACTATATGTCCGTCTGACACCATGCATTGATGAAGCTCCTCACAACTTCTTATCCTCTATTGCTCTAGTTGTCCAACTTTATTTGAGCAGTCTCCATTGCACTCATCCTTTTAGTGTTTGAATGCACCCCATCAGCATGTTAAGCCTGACATCTATGGGCTCTGAAATATCATCTAGTTTCTCGTATATGTCATTCCTTATCAAGTCTTGAGAAAGTTAAACGCCATCAAGTTCATTTTCCAATAACTCCTATGTTACTAGCCTCTGCCGAAATTATGTGTTCTTACTTTCTATCGATGGCCAAGTGTTGCCATCATTCGATGTTGAACTAACTGCTCCAATCAAGTGTTGTTCTTGAATGATCTGATGAGTGTAGTCCATCTGCTGCTTCAATTCTTCCATACATGTGGTTAACCAGCCAATACTGTCGTTGAACGGATGGTACAAGTCATCAAGACTCTTGTGATAGTCATCAGTAATCATCTCATGGGCTCTGTAAATTCCATGTACCATGTTGTCAACTTCTTGAGTGTTGTAAGTTGATGTGTCTAGTCTGGCTCTTCGAATGTCTGCTGCATACTCTGGCAAAAATAGATGAGTATATTCATGCATGTTGGCTCTCTCATGAATCTCCATGATGTTCTCCTTAGACACATTAATGATTATGCCATCCATGGCTCGTGCATTTCCGTGCTCATCTCTGTAAACTCCATACTCATCTCGCTTCTCCCAATGAAATCTTCTCCGATTGTTGCTGTCAAAAGCTCTGGATCCATATTCGGTGAGACAGTCACTCGACGACAGACGTGTCTTGTCTACTGATGATTGATTAATGGTTTTATTCAACCGGTTGAAGCCTCTAGATTTCCAGAACTTAAATATACCATGCTCAGCTGCTTCTTCCGTGTAAATTTCTGTGAAATCTGGGTTGGTGTGCTCTGGTGCCAACTCACGGTATTGCTCTCCAGTGTAGACAATGTCTTATGGACTGTCTTCTTTGTTCTGATCTGTGGCTTGAATATCGGTTGATGGTTGAGGTGTGGAATCGAACGATTGTCGATTGTTGAGACCGTCAATCGACTGCTGCGGCTGAGTGTTGATCGATTTCTCAGGCTCTTTCTTTAGCTCGAAATCACATAAGCATGTGTCAATTAGACCTGCTTCTTCCATGGCAAGACCACGATACTCCATAAGTTCTTATTCCTTATATTCCTCATCATACTCTTGGTCAGCCAGATCATATCCTAAATCAGGATGGTGAGTGTCGATCGATACTGAAGGGTGGGTGTCGACCGATTGTTGCTTGTTGATTATTCTCCCATCGACCGATTGTATAAGATGGGTGTCGATCAATGCTCCATCATCCAACTCCTCCTTGTGCTCATAGTCGTAGAAACATGTAGCAATCAAACCTGGGTCATCACCCAATTCTATAAAAGTAGCCTTGTTCTTGACTTTAACAGGTTCATAAAAATTATTTGAATCTATTAAAGATATATACAACATGTTTGTCTTCATGTCGCAGATATCTCCCACTGTGGTCATGAATGCTCTTCCAAAGAGTAAGGAAGACTTCCAATTAATCTTTATATCCATCACATGGAAGTCCACTGGGACTAAGGCGTTGCAAATCTACATTGGGACGTCTCTGGCTATCCCTACTGAATTCACCTTGGAGAAGTCCACAAAAGTGAATGAATCATTGGAAGGCTCCACTTTCAGGTAGAGCTTCTCTGCCATAGTTCTAGGCATGATGCTGACTGATGATCCAATATCACATAGGGCATTGTGATTCTCTTGGCCTTTGAGAAAACATGGAATCACGAACTTCCCAGGATCACTTTTCTTCTTGAGAACTACCGAAAGACATAACACTTTCTACTTGGAAATCACCCTCTTGGATCTGTTCTTTCTTCACCTCTGGCCAAAAATAATCACCTATCAATGCACTGACGTGGTGGTTCTGACCAGCTTCCTCCTTTTCCTTAATCAGGGTCTCATGTCTATGAATGGCCTCACTTGTCTAGACCACTTGATTTTCCAACTTCTTGACATGAGTTTTAGAGTTGGGCAGTCCAACTCTCCAAACGGGGGAGTTGGTCGATCCGTGTTTCTTTCTTTCGAGTTTTGGCCCGGAGACTTTCGTTAAGTCAGTTTCGAGACTGCATTCGTATAGAAACACGATTTTTAGATGCTGATTTCGAGAATATCGTTTTTGACCCCAACATTGTTGAGGCTTATTCCTTAGTGCAGATTCTCTTCTCTCAGCCTCCTTCCTTTCAGCTGTTGTTTTCTCCTTATTTTATTGCCCATTTGTGCCTGCAATTTGCAAACTTGTGTAGAACATTAGCAACTGATCATAGAGAAACATTCAGAAAGATTAAAACATGAAGTTGCAAAAGAGAGAAGTGCTCTAGAATCAAAAGTACTTGCATGGAAGTCCTAACACTCCTAATAGATTCAGTTAATTCTCCTATTTCAAAAATCCTCAATTCTCAAGAACCCTAATTGTCAGAGTTCAAAATCAACTCAACTCAATCAAAATTTCAACTTCCCAGTATGATTTTGAAGCTTTCTCTAGTCTAATCCACATGAATCAAACAAGAAAAGAGGGAAAAATCAAGTTTCAATTATCTAGGGTTCTTGAACCTAAGAATCTTGAAATTAAAAACTTGATAACTTGCTTGGAATTGAATGGGGACTGGGAAATAAACTAAGGGGATGAAAGTTATGGAATTTGGAAGAAGAGTGAGATGGTTTAGTGAAGATTTGAGTGAGTGATTTATGGTGGGAGTTGAGAGAGTATGAAAGGTTTAACCTTTTTGAGGGAGATAGGGGGTGGAAACGAGGGAGAGAAAGGGAAGGTGGGGTAGGTTTTTAGGATAATCGGCTGGGTCCCAGAGTTTTAGGGAGAGGGAAACTTACCTGGGCCTGCTGCGAGGAGACGGAGTGGGTCGCTCCACCCGCGTCGATCACTCGCTCCAGTGGTCTATCACCAGCGAGCGAGTTATTAGCCCCGCAACACTTGCCCACTCCACTGCACCGCGGGTGAGGTTCGTCGCAATAGAGCCCCGCTCTGAAAGAGAGTAAACAAATTCGGGCACGGCAAGCGGGGAACGTGACCCGCGGCTACAACCCTCACTGGTGTACAGCAGGTGTATCTCCTCGTTGCCAGCACTCGTTCCGCATAGAGGGAAACCTGAGCGGTCTCTCTGACCTGTTTTTCTCAGTTGCTCTAGCTTGGCGTGGTAACCCGAAACCTGGCACGGTTTCAGTTCCCCACGGCTACAAATTGCTCTGATGCTCCTTACACCCGCTCTGGTTTCATTTCTGTTGGCGGTATCCACGAGCGACCTACTCAACCCGCGGAGCTTGCCCGCTATGGATTGATCAGCGAGAGCTTTAATCGCGAGTGGCTACGCCTACCCGCTACGCACACCCGCTCCGGTTTCGCTCGCGACCCTTGGCATTATGGAGCGGCTTCTCATCCCCGCGCTGAACTCCCTCTCAGGGCCAGATTATGCGAGCGACGTGCTCAACTCGCGATGCTCAGCCGCTCCAGGAACCTATTGTCCTTAACGTAAGCTTGGCCTGAAACAGCTGAAAAAAACAAATCAAAAAACTCCTACAACGAGAATCTTAAATATATATATATATATATATATATATACAAAGATAGACATGGGACTTCCTCGCAAATGAGCTTGTTTTAAGGCTCTAGCTTGACTTCCTTTCTTTTTGAACTAATCAAAGTTGGGATCGGAGAGTGGAACCGAGGTCCCTTCCTCCTCACTTGTAGTCCCCAAGTAGAGCTTAACTATTTGTCCATTGAGTATGAAGTCCCTTCCATTCTTTCTCCACAACAGTATTGCTCCATATTGCCTCACTTCCTTAACCTTAAAAGGACCTGACCCTCTTGACTTGAGCTTCCCGGGAAACAGCTTCAACCAAGAATTATTGAGCAACACCTAGTCTCCAGCACTGAACTCTCTCTTCAAAATCTTCTTGTCATGAAGATATTTGGTTCTTTCTTTATAGATGGCCGAGCTCTCATTAGAATCAAGGTGTATCTCATCAAGTTCACTCAGATGGATCAACCTCTTTTCTTGGGTTGTCTTGATGTCAAAACTGAGAAGCTTAACAGCCCACAAAGCCTTGTATTCAAGTTCCACTGGGAGGTGACAAACTTTCCCATAAACAAGGTTGAAAGATGTGGTTCCCAAAGGGATTTTATAGGATGTCCTATAGGCCCACAGTGCATCATCAAGCTTGATAGACCAGTCCTTCCTTGTTGTACCCACTGTCTTCTCTAGGTTGTATTTTATCTCTCTGTTGGAGATCTCTACTTGTCCACTTATCTGAGGATGGTATGGGGTTTCCACCTTGTGTTTCACACCATTCTTCTTAAGAAGATTCTCAAACAGTTTGTTGATGAAATGGGAGTCTCCATCACTGATCATTACTCTAGGAAATCCAAATCTTAGAAAGATGATGCTCTTGAACATCTTGAGAACCACCTTGACATTATTGGTTGGACTCGCTATTGCTTCTACCCACTTCGATACATAGTCTACAAACACAAGGATGTATGTATTCCCAAAAGAGGATGGGAATGGTCCCATGAAATCAATACCCCATATATCAAACACTTCAACTTCGAGAATAGGGTTTTGAGGGATCTCATTCCTTTTCGTAATGTTCCCTCTTATCTGGCATGAATCACATCTTGAGACAAAATCTTTCGTGTCCTTGAATATGTGTGGCTACCAAAATCCAGCTTGTAGAACCTTAGCGACAGTCTTGAAGGTGGCAAAGTGACCGCCATAAGATGATCCATGATAATGTGCAAGGATCCCTCCAATCTCTTCTTCAGCCACTACTCTTCTATAGAGTTGATCGCTACAAAGTATGTAGAGATACAATTCATCCCAGTAATACCTCTTCACATCCTTGCAGAACTTCTTCTTAGCATAGCCTTCAAGTCCCAAGGCATCTTGTCCACAAGCTAAGTAGTTCACCAAATCAGCATACCAGGGTTCCTTCTCTTCAGTTGCGTTAACCTCTTCAAGCTTCTTCCTAGTCTCACAGAGCTTCATAACTGCCATGATGGCCATAATCTGCTCTTCTGGAAGACCTTCATGGATGGGAATACCACAATCAACTTTTATCCGAGACAAATGATCAGCTACTCCATTATGAACTCCAAGTTTGTTCTTTATCTCAAGATCAAATTCTTGTAGCAACAGTATCCAACTCAACAACCTTGGCCTAGCATCTTTCTTTGCCAAAAGGTGTCTTAGTGCAGCATGATCAGTGTCGACAATCACTTTGGAGCCTACCAAGTAGCTTCTAAACTTTTCAAAGGCAAACACTATAACAAGAAGCACTTTCTCAGTTGTAGCATACTTCATTTGAGCATCATCAAGAGTCCTACTTGCATAGTAGATGACATGGGTCTTCTTGTCTCTCTTCTGCCCCAAGACTGCTCTCACAGCATAATCACCAGCATCACACATAATCTCGAAGGGAAGATATCAATCGGGTGGTTGAACAATGGGAGCACTAATAAGTTCACTCTTCAGCTTCTTGAAGGCTTCAAGACACTCCTCATCAAAGTTAAAGGGAGCCTCTTTGCCTAGCAGTTTTATCAATGGTCTATCTATCTTTGAGAAGTCCTTGATGGACCTCCTATTGAACCCGGCATGGCCTAAGAAGCGTATGATCTCCTTCACTGATCTTGGTGGAGCTAACCCAACCATCACATCAATCTTCGCTTTGTCCACTTCAATTCCTCTTTCTGAGATCTTGTGTCCCAATACAATCCCTTCCTTGACCATGAAGTGACACTTTTCCCAATTAAGCACAAGGTTTGTCTCCTCAAATCTTTGCAAAACCATGCACAAATTAGAAAATACGCAGCAAAGGAGGATCCATACAAAGAGAAATCATCTATAAAGACCTCCACAACATCCTCAAATAAGATCAGAAAATATAGACATCATTGCTCTTTAGAAATTTGTTGGTGCATTACATAGCCCAAATGGCATTTTTCGATAAGCAAAGGTACCATAGCGGCATGTGAATGTTGTCTTTTCCTGATTGGGATGTATGGGTATTTGGAAAAAACTTGAGTATCCATCAAGAAAGCAATAATAAAGGATTATTTGCAAGTCTCTCAAGCATTTGGTCAATGAATGGAAAGGAAAAGTGATCCTTTCTAGATGCAGCATTAAGTTTTCGATAATCAATGCACATTCTATGACCTTTTATTGTTCTTGTGGGTATCAGTTCATCCTTATCATTCCTAATGACAGTGATACCACCTTTCTTGGGAACTACATGCACATGAGATACCCAAGTACTATCAGAAATAAGGTAAATCACACCAACATCCAAAAGCTTAAGAATCTCTTTCTTAACAACATCTTTCAAGTTGGGGGTCAACATTCTTTGATGCTCTATAGAATTCATTGATTCGTACTCTAGAAGGATCATGTGCATGCACAAGAAGGGTGATATCCCCTTGATATCTTCAAGTGAGTAGCTAATTGCTTTTCTATACTTTTTAAGCTCTTTTTAAAGTGTAGACAATTCATTTTTATTTAGTTGGCTACTCACAATGACATGATGGGTGTTATTAATACAAAGAAAGGAGTACCTCACACCAATGGGGAGAGGTTTAAGCTCCACTTTGGGTGTCTTGAACTTACTCCAATCATCTTGTTGAAGATCCTCTTGTAGGTTGGGTGAGACAACATTGTAGACAGCTTGAGGCAGCTTTTGAAAGTTTTCTACTCCATACAATTCCATGTGAAAATTCAGCATCCTCACATACTCTCTGCTCTCCTTGTCCTCAATCATTTGGGCCTCTCTATCAACTGTTAGAGCATGTTGAAAGGAGTCCTCAAGTGCATTTATTCAAGGAAATCATTAGCTAGAGCATCCATAACCTCAATGTAGAAGGCTTGGCCTTGGATTGTGGTTTTTTTTCATAACCTCCTTGACATCAAAGTGAATATTGTTCCCCTCTCCAAGATGAAGATCAATCTTGCCGTCTCTAACGTTAACAATAGCTCCATCAGTGGCAAAGAATGGTCTTCCTAAAATCAAAGGATCTTTGGGCTCTTCATCCATCTCAAGTACCACAAAATCAGTAGGTATCTCACAATTTCCAACCATAATCGGTAAATCTTCCAGGATGCCTATAGGGAGCTTAATAGAGCGATCAGCCAGCACTAGAGAGATTCGACGCTTCTTGTAATGGGTAAAACCTAGCTTCTTCGCAATGGATAAGGGCATAAGGCTGACACTTTCTCCCAAGTCACACAGACATATCTCAAATGACAATGGGCCAATAGTACAATGTAAAGTGAAGCTTCCAGGATCCTCGAGCTTCTTTGGAACTGTCAACCTTTCGATGATTGCACTTCATTCATGAGTAAGGACCATCATCCCTTTCATCTCCTTCTTCTTCTAAGTTATAACATACTTCAAGAACTTGTTATATTGAGGAATCAGCATGAAAGCATCAATAATGGGCATGGTGACCTGAACCTCACTCATTTCCTTCTCAAAGAGTGCCTTGTACTTCTAAAAAAATTGCTTCTTGAATCTCCCTGGAAAGGGAAGCTTTGGCTCATAAGGAGGAGGAGTGAATGTAGCTTGTGTTAAGGAATTAGTAGCTTCATCCTTGTTCAAAGTTTTCTTCTCTTCACCAACCTTTCCTTTACCTTTAGCTTCAACAATGTTTTCCATGATGTCTTCATTGTTCTTCTCATCAACAATCACAACCTCATCCTCTAGATTGATGGCCACCTCCCCCACTTCGTTTCTCATCATCCTTGAGGAGAACTCTTGAAGGTAACTCTCTACCACTTCTCAATGTGATTGAGTGCATTTCTCCTTAGGATTTTGCTCAGACTTTGCAGGTAGTGATCCGATAGGCCTTTTAGAGTTGGAGCTCATGGTAGCAAATTGATTCTCCAAGGCTTTGAACTTGTTGTTGAGATCGTTGTAGCTCACATCAATCTTTGTGTGGATGTTCTTCAGTTCATCTTCAATGGATTTCTTATTTGTTGCTTGAGATTCTAGGAGTTGTTTAAACATAGATTCCACACTTGTATCTCTAGGCTGAGCTTGGGAAGAACTTCCTTGAGCTTGAGTAGATTGATTTCCTTTAGAGGGGAAACCTGGTGGATAAGGTTGTTTGGGTGGGTATTTACTTTTCTGGTTGTTATATGGAGGTTTTTGGTGGTCGTTGTTTGGGTATTGGGGCTTGTTTTGATGGGGGTTTTGGTATGGAAAGTTGGGCTTCTTCCTGTACCATTGACCATTAGCATTAATGAAACACATCTCCTGTTGTCCTTCTAAATCCTCAACTTCATTAGCCTCCAAAGCTTCTTCTTGACCCTTCTTTCCAACAAAGTTTACATTTTCTTGTTTTGCTCTATCTAGAAGGAGCATGTTTAGCTTTTTGTGTGGAGATTTCAGCTCTTTTCTGGTGTTGGAGTCCTCACCACCTCCACCTCAGTTTTTCCTTTCGTAGTCATCATTGTACACTGAATTACTTTGTGTTATGTTCTAAATAAGTTCCATGTCATCTTGAGCAGTTCTTCCCAAGAAGAAACCAATAATGGTTGTGTCTAACATGCTTCAATACTTAGGAAAAACTCGACTGTAAAAACTGCTTAGTATACTCTCATTATTTAAACCATGTTGAGGACACTGTATTAAGTGTCTCTTGAACCTTTCCCATGCCTCAGCAAAACTCTCTAGATTCTTTTGTTGAAATCCAGAAATCTCATCTCTCAACTTAGCAGTTCTGGAAGTGGAGAAAAACTTGTTAAGGAAGATCCTTTTGCATTCTTCCCATGTGTGAATAGATCCCTGAGGAAGACTCTTCTCACATAAGTGTGATTTGACTCCCAAATAGAAGGGAAATAATCTCAGTTTGAAAGCATCTTCGCAGATTCCATTGATCTTCGTTGTTCCACATAACTTATCAAAGTTATCTAGGTGGTCTAGGAGATCTTCCAAAGCAAGAACGTGGTATTTGTTGGCTTGGATCATGTTGATCAAACTTGACTTGATCTTAAAGTTGTTGTTCTCCACAGCTGGTGCTCTAATACCAGCCTTATTCCCATGGATGTTGGGTTGGTCATATTTTCCGATCGCCCGAGCTTGGCATGGAGGGTGTTGTTGCCTAAGGTTAGCAGCTCCTTGTCCATTTCCATCTTGAGGGTGTTTTCCATGGTTGTCAGCGCCATTGACACCTTCTTGATGATGGTTATTCTGATTATCATCCATTTCTAACTCCAATCTATCCAAATGAATCAGTTGCTCTTATCTTCTCTTTCCTTCTAATTCTCTCTCTAAAGCCTTGATGTTGTCTACTCTTGGAACAAGGTATGTTGGTCATCTACTCCTCAAGTTCATACACCTGTGATTCAAAAAGAAATGAAGAAAGAGTATCAGTAAGAAAGTAAAACAAAATAAGAGTTAGTCTCAACCTATGACTAAACTTCACTGTCAACATCAACTTAGAACTGGCAACAGCACCAAAATTTGATAAAGAATTTTACTATATCCTAATCAAAGTAGTATAGATGAGTGACAATCCAATCCTAAATGACCATGATGAAATGAGAATACAAGTATGAGATTAATCTAAGTGCAGTTTGGTTAGTTGTGTGAATAGAAGTAACAAGAACATGCAAGGATAATAACTAAGACTTTTAATCAATTGAGAATAAAGGAACTCATGGGCAACGGTATTGATTTTCGGTGACTAAGATCTAACCTAGGATGTTAACATAAACAAGCGATCAAGTCCTAGAAGTCTAGACACTGCCATTAAACTAATTCTTTGTCAAAATAAAAGTTCATTTGTATTAATCACTAAACATCAAATGTCTTTGGCTTGGTTTAATCAAGCAATCATTTAGTACAAGTCTATTAAGTATCTAAGCTTCCCTAACATCAATTATTATTGGTTAAGTAATCAAATAGCAATATCACTTTGATTCTGACATTTTCATCAAACACCTTTCGGGCATGAAATGTCTAAGTATCTAGATCAAAGTGATCAAGTCTAATCTAGCATTAGAAACAAGAGATAAGCCTAGAACAAGAATGATCTAACATTAAACATCCTAAATCATCACCTAATCACCCTAGATCACCCTAACCAATGAATTTTAAAAGTAGCTACTCACTAATAGACATGATGAACTTCAAAATCCTAGATGATTCAAAGTTAATCATTCTTAGTGATCCAAGATAATCAATAAACACAAGCAAGATGGATCAAAAGAAAAACTAAAGATTAAATCTTTCACCAAAGGAGTATATGTTTTCTGACAAAAACCAGATTAGATCCCACATTAGTTTTTTAGAGTATTTATATGACTCTCCTAAACCTAGTGGGGCCAGTCAACAAGCATGGGGTCCAATAAAATAAGATTTGACCAAGTGTAAAACACGCCGTGGGTGCACGAGGTCGCAACGATTGGCTGCCGGTGCTCTTCCCGCCTCCATCAAGTCTCTCCGTGTGGCTCAAATTGTCCCAGCTTACGAGCTGTCCCATTGCCTCGCTCTAGGTACCCGCTCCAACATCAGCGCGGGAGCTTTGTGTCGCTCCAGATGGTCGCACCAAAGGCTCGGTTCATCACTCGAACGCCGAGCGGATGCTCCAACCCGCTCCCAGTGCCCGCTCCGGATTTTGTTGATAGACTCGGAACGACGTGCGGGTTCTCTGACCCACTCCCGATGCCCGCTCAAGATTTGGTCAATAAGCTCGGATGGCCGAGCGGGAGCTCCGGGTCACTACTGATGCCCGCTCTACATTTTTCTTTAAGAGCGGGTGCTCTACCTTGCTCTGGATACCAGCTCTGCTCCCCTTGCTCGTCTAAAGATCATTTTCCACCTCCTTTGAACCTGAATTTTCCCAAACACTTCCAAGAACTCCAAAGGATACTCCATTACTTGATAAGGACTTATGCATGCATATGAAGCCTAGAAATGCCTAAGTACTAACTTAAATGATTAAAATGTACAAGAAAAAGAGTTTAAAATAAGCTAAATGTACATGATATCAAGCTTCGAAGTCACCCATGAGAGATTCAGGGAGCAGACGACTATGATCGCAAAATGCAACTGTCGCTTTAACAACATTCACAATCGGGAAGCTCGTCGCAACCCCTGCGATACGGCAAGCTGCATGTACATCCAGGCGTTGTTGACGAGGAAGTGTCTCGAAATTCTTAAGAAGAAAGGCTCTGATATTTCCCAAGTGACATTTAAAATGTTCGCCGCACATGAGAGACACTTCGAGCAAGAAGCCTCCCGGATGAATGTTGGTGAAATTCCGGAAGCCAACCTCTCCTTGTCTCCGCTCGTTCTTGAGTCTAAATTTCTCAATGAGCATACTCTGGCGGGCATCGACCCATACAGTTCCAATGCTGATCGGATTGATCTGGGGTGTGCTGTCAACCTCCAAACTCCGAGTCACTCCCTTGGTGATCCTTCAGGCGAACATTGTGATGAACCGTTGACTGATGTTAATCCTTTGAGAGTTGGGACTGAAGATGATGTGAACAAATAGGCATTAGGCGTCGAACCTCAAACCGGTGACGAGGGTCTAGCTCTAACTTCGGTAGGTAAGCAGACTGATGCAAATACTGAGGGTCTGGTCGAGGTTTCTGACGCTTCGGATGGGGACGAGGAAGATTTGGGCGAGAGATCATTGGAACTGAATCCTGTCGAGACAGAAAGAAACTCGAGTGAGAAGTCACTCGTTGATCAAATTTTTGAGTAAGTAGTTATTTTATATTTCGACTTAGAATCTGTTGAATCGCCCGGTTATTGCCGCTAGGGTGTCTATGAGGTCATCCCGCGTCCGGTCGGTCGTTTGACCTTGAGCTAGGATCATGGACTGAACCAAAAGTACAAGATTTGTCTCGAAGTAATTTTGTTTACCCGCTTGCAGGTATTTTAAGAATTTATCAAAGTGCATGTACTTTAGGTGAGTACCGATTAGGAAGTAACTCAATAAGTCGGTGTTCGTTTGATTGAATACTTAGAGTTCTCAAACTTCTCTTTGTGTTTTGATATTTGAGCCGGTCGCTAGCGTCTGATTGATAATCAAGCCCGAATACATCTAAAGGAAAATTCACACATCTTTTTAAACGACAACGGTTTTTGATATTCCATAGCCCATCACAATAGTGGATATGGTGCGGTCATTGTGCATAACCATTCTGTAGGAAAAATGGATAGTCGGAGCATGTTGTTGACACATGTCGCAGCGTTGAGCGTAAGACTTACAGTCGGCGTTCATGGTTGGCCAGTTTAAGCCAAGGCTTTTAACTTTTAGAGCCAATTCTCTTCCTCCTGAATGATTGCCAGCTGCGCCTTCGTGCGTTTCCACCATGACGAGTCTGGTTTCTTCACAATTGATACATTTAACAAGGACTTTATTTCTGGTCCAAAAGTGAAGATTCCCATCCATGATGACGTAATGGGTACTGCATGTTTTTAGTCGTCGTGCGGACCATTTCCCGACCGGTAGTTTGCCGTCCGTGAGATATTCGATGAACTCATTTTGCCAATCCGGATTGGTTGTTTGGGCTTCTCTGTGGTAGAATCATGTTTCATGTCTGTCACATTGTTGATAGGGGATACGATGAGGTTTCTCCCAGCAGGTAAGTCGATGCTCGGTTTCTCGATTCTGTGTATGGGAATCATTCATTTAACTTGGTCATGTAACTTGTTCTCTAGTACTGCGAGGGCATCGGCACATACATTCTCTCCCCTGGGGATTTTTTTGAGTTAGAAGAACACAAATTCCTTGGCGAGATCTTATACGAGCTTTAGGTAGGAGTCCATTCGCTCATTCTAAAAATCGTAGTCACCATTGAATTGTCTTGCAACTAGTTGCGAGTTGCAGTAAGCACTAAGTCTTCTTGCCTTGATGGCTTTTGCTAGGCGAATTCCCGCGATGAGCTACTCGTATTCTGCTGCATTATTAGATGCGACGAAGCCCAAGCTGACCAATTGTCTTATTAGTTCACCGGTTGGTGATTGCAGTTGGACTCATGTGCTTGACCCTTTATTTGTAGAGGAGCCGTACACGTGCAGGATCTAGTTTTGGCTTAGCAAAACGAGATCCTGCTCGAGCTCTGTAGCGAGTTCGATCCGGAAATCGGCTAAACCTGAGACTTGGCTGCCATCCGTTTTTTTGTAGATTATGTCATGCTCTTTTAACTTAATCGTCCATTTCAAAAAGTCGTCCAAACTAATTGGTTTTCTACATCACTGTTCGAAGGGTTGATTGGTCAATACTTTGATTGAATGAGAATGGAAGTAAGGTCAATGTTTTCTTGCAGCCGTGATGACAGCGAGATCCATTTTTCGAGAGTCATGTATGTTGTTCCTGGGTCTGTCATGTGTTTATTCGTATAGAAGATCGGTTTTTGGTCACCTCGATCTTCCTTGATGAGGACGCTTCTGACGGCTGTCAAGGAAACGGCGATGTATAACAAGATTGTGTCTTCGTCTTCAGGTTTGGATAGCACTGGGGGAGTTGTAAGGTATTTTTTGAGCTGACCAAACGCCTCCTCGCATTTCTCGTTCCAGACGAACTTTTTGTTCCCATGTAGTAGTTCGTAGAAAGGGAGATATTTATCCGTGGACTGAGATATGAATCGATTGAGCGCTGCAATTCGGCCGGTTAAATGTTCTCGGTTATTCTTAGGCCTATCAAGGATGATTATTGCTGAGATTTGTTTAGGATTCGCCTCGATTCCCCTTTGAATCACAATGTAACCGAGGAACTCGCCAAACATGACCCCAACAGTGCATTTTCCCGGGTTGAGTTTCATCTCGTATTTGTTCAGTTTATTGAAGAAATCTCGTAGGTGATCGAGGTGATCTGCAGCGTGGAGCGAGTTAACCAATATATCATCAATATATACTTCCAACGTGATTCCGAGCTTGGTAGCAAACATTCGATTGATGAGTCATTGGTATGTTCCCCTGTCGGTGATGAATGCAGTTTTCTCTCGGTCATCGAGGTGCATCATGATCTGGTTATATCCCAAGAACGCATCAATGGAGGTCAAAAGCTCATTGCCAGCAGTCGATTCGACTAGACGATCGATGTGGGGGAGTGGAAAGCTGTCCTTCAGACAGCCTTGTTTAAGTCCGTAAAATTGATGCAGCCGCGCCATTTTCCGTTTTTCTTCTTTACTACCACCGGATTGGCTAACCACTCTGGATATCGCACTTATGTGATAGAACCGGCTTCAAGAAATTTCTCGACTTCTTGATTTACAGCCTTGGATCGCTCGAGGCTGAGTTTCCGTCTTTTCTACCTGATGGGTTTGAAAGTGGGATCCACATTCAGCTCATGAGAGATTATTGTCGGGTCGATACCTCTTGATGCATTTTGTTTGAGAAATATGGTGATATTTTCTTGCATATGGTCGGGTAGGTAAGTGACGATACGGATTACTTTGCTTGGGTCGGTCTCGTCGAGGTGGATCTCGTGGATTTCTTCCTTTTGGGGGTAGATTTTTTGGATTGGTTTCGAGACCGTGTTGACATGAGATGGCGACTGTAACACCCCCGGACCGTCCTAGATATATGGTCAACCAACCGGCCAATAATCAACCAAGAACATGACCGATAGACTGACCAACACCGAGGGTTAGAGATGAAATGAGCCAACCGGCCAGCCAACAATCAAACAAGAACATGACTGACCGTCCAACCCAACGCCATTGTTAGAGTCATAGAAATTACTCCGCGACCTAGACCAGTTCATCCACTAAATCGTTCCGCTAAAGCATGACTTAAGGCTTTGCAACCCATACCAAGAGTTAGCGCTTCCGTTAGATAAAGGCGTAAGGCTTTTCAACCTGTACCAATACCTAACGTTGTGTTAGACTGGACTAGTCAAATATCAGAGTACTCATGATGCGCATATAAAACAAATGCTTTATTGATTCAAAGAAATATTCAAACATTGAATAATTCAAAACTGGGACAATTCTAATGCCAAATCGAGTCAACATAACGAAAATAAAAAATACTATTTACAAAAGGCATGAAAATCTACACCGGTGGTCCTAACGTCCAACACCAAGCTATCCGATCATCCTTACTAAAGCGACCTGCAAAAAGGACAGCGGAGTTGGATGAGTAACCTAATGTTACTCAGTGAGCTGGCGGCCTCTACCCGCAACCTATAAACTAACCCAGACAACCCAAAATAACAATCAATCTAGCCCTAGAATGCAAACAAAGCTACAGCTACACAATAAATCCCTAGTTAACTATATATATGCATGAGTTCAGTACTCATGTAGTGTTAGACACTTAGACTATACAAGTATCGTTAACCGGTCCAGCAACAATCAGACAAGAACATGATCGGCCAATCAATGATACCACATAGCTTTCAATATCCACCACCCTTCATAAGCAATCGCTCAAACAATATAACAGTCAACATCGGGTCTACACTAACCAAAAATACACCAAGACTAATCCAATACCTGAGCCGGAATTAGGTCTTATGTTAGAAACCTGCAAGATAATCAATCACCAACCAAACATAAACACAATAATAATACTCTAACTAAATATGACTCCATCTAAACAGTAACACTGTATATCAGTGTCACAGTTACTCGAGGGTTCCATAACCCTTTACTAAACACGACACTCTAACTCGACACTCTAACCCGGGAAATGGTGAGTTCGTGTTCCTCTACATCGGCAATATCCTATCTCCCTACCACAAAGGCCAGAAGAAGGAACTTTCAACCGACCGCAGCCCACAGTCCATCGGGTCACTGCCACGTTACACCGTCATGTAACACTCAGCCCTAGGCCATGACCCGTCTCTCTGAGTTTTCCCGATCCAGCGAATAAGGGGTTTCCTTGAACCCGCTGGGTAGGAGGTTGAGAAAACACTAACCACCCCTAAACATGCCTAGCATGGGCGGGTTACGCACATGCTATCGGCGACAAATACTCAAAACAAACATAATCAAGAACCTAACCTAAGGCTAAAGTTCCAGATCCTAACTAGACTCTCGACTTGACAGCACTAACCAATAGTACCAGTAGTCCGGCCTATATGGCCTAAGAGCATTAGTACTAACATCTAAAGAAATAAACAACAATATCATAACTAAACAACTCAACTAGTTAGTCACTCCCTTACCAAGAGCTGACTAACCTCAATCAACAAGATTAATTAAACAAGCATGTATTTAACTAATCTATCGTGAAATCAACTCAATCAACCGTTACCCAGATAGTTCGCCTCCTGCTACAAAACTATCCTTAAAGATAACGGGAACCTACACTCAGACATATCAACACGCAAGAATAGAAAACATGATGCACCCTAGTCCTAGTCAAGTTATTAACTCAGTCTTAATTCCATTTCATCTCAGCTTTGCCCGTGCTAAACTGAGTTTGGTTCAATAAATAACCCTAAGGACTCTATCATGCAATAACGTGAGCATTCTACCCTATATGCGACTCGATCTATCCTATCTTCCAAGTGGAACTCAAGCATAACCAAAAACTATCCTAAATTCCTAGTGGAATTCAAACATAACCAACTCACAAAACTAACCAAAGTTCCAAGTGGAACTCAAACAAACCAACTCACAAAACTACCGTAAATTCCAAGTGAAATTCAAACATAACCAACTCACAGTGTTCTATGCCGATAAGCAGCTGGTTGATCGGAGAGGACTTGGCCAAAACCCATTTCTGACATCTTGAATGGACTGGAATGGACTGACCTTTACTTGGACTGATCTGGACTCGGACAGAACTTTCTTTAGCATCTGGACAATTCTTCGAACCTCCCGGTAAGGTATCGAGCTGTCGACTGATCTGAACTCGTGGAACTAAAATGATCCTGGACAGCATCTCCACTTATTCATAAAAGAATATGACTGGCTTGTACGGATTTATTTGGACAGAGCTTCGGCGTCACAGTCGTTGAGAATTGTCGATTGGACAGAATTTGGCTGCTAGGTGGAGTATCGGCCTTTAGAAATAACCACACTCTTAACTCTAACACTTTCTTTCTCTCTCCCTCTACCCACGTTTTTAACTTTTCTTTGGTGTGGAATGGGATGTCTGGAAACTGAGGGGAGGCATTAGTCATTATAGAAACCATCGACCAGTGAGGTGAGGCCACACGGTCGACCACATGTCAGCCCGCATGCTTCTGGTCGCAAGCGTGGTGACACACGGTGCACTCATGTCAATCAGGATATCCTGGTCTCTTGCAGGGTGCCACACTTCATCCCAGATGTCAAGTTGCATGTTTGGACTGCATGAAAGGCGACACACCAGCTCCCACATGTCGATCAACATGTTTCGGTTACAGGCGTGACAACACCTCATGCTAGGACATGTCAGGCTGCATGTACCACTTCCATGCACGGAGACACCTCGTTCTTGTGTAGACAGATAGCTTGCTAGAAATTTGACACCACGCCCTCCACATGTCTGGATGCATGGCCTGGTTGCATGCAAGGCAACACCATAGCGCCCACATGTCGATCAACATGCTTCGGTCGCATGCAAAGCGGCACGTCGTGCTACAACATGTCAAGTTGCATCTACCACTTCCATGCTAGGAGACACCTCGAGCTTCTGTAGACACTCATCTTGTTATATTTTTGACAGCACGTCATGATCACATGCATCAAGCCACCTCGTGCTTCTCGGTCCATTCGTCCGATTTCGGCCATTCCGGCATATTTTCGATCCGCGATGAATCCTGAATATTTTTCCGCTCCCGTTCTGATGCACTGAATATTTTTAATAAATTCCAATCTGAATTCTTACTGTAACAAAAAATATTTCCCAAGCCTCCGGTTTCCCCGAGAAATTCTATAATACCGAAATTAGGGTTTTCGCCCAACTTTGGGTTTTCCCGTCGTGCTTCGATCCCATCGTGCTTAATTTTCGTCCTACTTCCAAATTATTTTGTCTCCGAAATTATATCTTACTTATACGAAGCTTTGTTGAAAACTTCATGCTGAAGAAACGTCATGCTTCTAAAACGTCATGCTTCCAAAAACATGATGCTTCCAAAACGTCCTTCTGATCAATCTAACTCATTTTCTAAACATGGTCGAGCAGCTTATTCGACTCACAGTTCACTCACAATCAATTATTCGACAACCTCGTATTACATAATTTCCCGATCGATCCTTATTACCCGCGACTCAACCACTAAGTTGATGTTCGACCAATCTTCCAATTTCTTCGAACCATGTTAAGTTTTATATGACCAAACTCAACATTCCTCATCATACTTTGATCCCCAAAATCTTGGCTCTAAATTCCAACTTTGTCGATCTCAACCATTTTACCCCTTCGAGAGGGTTACTACAGCGACCGTTGCATCATTACCGTGGCAATTAAAAGGTCGTGCACGGCTTGATGATCCCCGCGGAGGGTGCGGATTCGGCCATCTTGTTTGGGAAATTTGACACACTGCTGGTAAGTCGATGAGATTTCCCTCATCGAGTGAAGCCAGGGTGGTCCAAGGATTACGTTGGATGGTGCCTTTGTGCTTATTATAGAAAATTTGATTGTACATGTAACTCCGCACGCATACACTGGGAGACAGATTGTTCCAAGCATTACTTTGGACTCCCCGTTGAATCTCGTTAGAGAACGATAGGATGGCTTCATGTCGAGTAAGTCGACTCCCATTTGGTCTAGAGTTTTGCAAAACATGAGGTCGAACGAACTGTAGGTGTCGATTAGCAATTCTGTAACTTCGCAGTTCCCTATCCCTAGTTCTACCAGGAAAGGGTCATTATGTGGCATTTTAATTCTGATGGATTCTTTGGGTGAGAAAGTGATATGTTGATCATTCTCGGGCCGATATGGCCATTTCTGTGAGGTAGTAGCTTGGCGGCGGTAATCTTTCACATATCAAACCGAAAAACCGCATGAAGGAAAACCGCCCATGATCATGTTCAGTTGCGACAGGCTCTTTGTTTGCCTGGATTGGATTTGAAACCATGGATCGTCGGAAAAATTATCAATGCTTGTCGCTGTTTCATGGCGGGCCTTTGCTACTTCGAGGCTTCGTCGTAAGTCAAAGATTTTAGGGTGATTGAGCTTGATTCTAAGATCGTGGAATTTGGAATTAAGCTTATCGCTGAGATCGGTAGTTTCCGGGCTTGGGATCGGCTTAGGATGAACGTCGGTGTTGTCAATCTAGTCGTGGATGCGTCGAGCGTAGATTTGAGATCAGTTGCATTGCTGTAGTTGCTTTTTGGTGTCGCGGTTTTATGCTTAAGTTGGTGCCGCAAATCGCTATCCTTGTCTAATTTCATTGATCTTTGATTTAGATGTATGCGCAAATCTGTAGATTCCGATTGACATCTTTGTCAGACGAAGCGTCAGGTCATTCGAGGATCACCTGGACGCATCTTTTATGTCTTGGTTATTCCTCGTCGGCAGACATGTCATCTTTGTCCTAGCCCCTAGGAGCAAACTCCTCTTCTGTTGCTTGAGATTCGTCTTGTTGGGTCCTACTCATAGATTTTTGAGCTTTCTTCACTTTATTTTTAATCAAGCTTTTTCTTTTCGTTCTATGGCTTCTGTTTAGGCGGTTCGATGTTCGCGGTGCCATATTCGAAGGATGCTTTCAAAGCTTCATAGAGTTTCTTGCATTCCTTCGTGCCGTGTCCCTTGACTTTATGATATTCATAGTATTTATTGAGGTCGACTGGACTCGAACTCGAGGGCCCGGATGAGACATGCGGCTTTTGATCGGTATCTCTGTCCCAGCGATTCCATCCTTTTTACGTACCACCACTATCTAAATTGGGCGTTCATCTTCGTCAGCGACGTAAAGGAAACCTTTCTTATGGTGAGATTTATCGATAGAAGAATGTTGTCGTGGTTCTTGATGGGTATCGGTAGTTTTGGCGGCTGCCTGTTTCGTGGCATTTTGCTTGTTGATTATCGAGCTGGTGTCTATTTCCATTTGGATGAGGTTATTAGATCAGACAATAGCGTCTTGAAGAGAAGACATCGGGTTTCGGTAGAGATCATCGCAAAATTTTGAGTATACGTAGAGGGTATTCATCAACCGTCCACCACGATGGTATCGGGGATGCTAACTTTTGTGACGACAGCCTTGAACTTTTCTATGAAGTCATGGAGTCTTTGTCCTCGGGTTTGAAAAAAATTCCATAGGCCGGACGCGGTGGCCCCTTGGCGAGTGAACATGATGTAGTTTTTGAGGAAGGTAGTCGAAGGTCATGAAATTGGTTGATAGAGTTCTTGGGTAATCGAGAGAACCAGTTGAAAGACGGCCACTCTAGGCTTTCGAAAAAAGCTGGCAGGTCCAAGCATAGAAGTTCTCTTCGTTGTAGAAGTTATCTCTTCCCATTTCTATGTTGACGATGTTACATGGTAAGTTGGGTTGCAGTCCCCAACAAAGGACGGAAGTCAAAACTTTTCTGTTGGCCGGAGATGTACATCGCTAATCCTCTAGGAAAAAAAGGTTCTGAACATTTCAGTGAGGACACACTCCATTTTTGGGGCGACAGTCGCTACGTGATGGATTTAGGAGTGTATGTCTTGGAGCGAGAGCTTAAGCTTGGTGATTTCTGTAAAGGTGACCTGATCTGAGCCGTTAGGGTTTTGTGCGGCGCATTCGGTGGTTGGGTTGGCGACTTTTTATGTTGTTACTCCGGTGGTGACTGTTCGGTTGGTGTTGAAGAGCTGTCTATGTATGGTTGGAAGGGCGAGGACAGCGGTTAAGGTGGCGAGTTGTTCAGTCGTGTCTTTTTGGGCTTCTTCCTGTTGAAGGAGACGATCCATGACGGTGCTCATGAATTCCGACATTGCTGGTTCTACAGCAACATGGGTAGGTTTTGGTTCTTCACCGGAGGTTGAGTCTTCGAGTGCCATCTTGATCTTGTGTTGACGCTACTTCGTTATACCCCACAGTGGGCGCCAACTGTTTGAACTGAGACTGGCCGGATCTGAGTATAAGAGAGATAAATCTGAGTATAAGAGAGACAAAACTCGTTGGTGGGTTATTACAAAGGCGTCTGTTAGATCGGAATGAAGTTTGTTGATTTACAAATACGGAAATGAATGGCGGAAGCAAACTGGTGCTCGTAGAGCTGGCTGGCAAAATACAGGTCATAAGAATACAAGAAAAACAAAAACCCTTATTCTAGCTGCCAAGTGTGTGTGTGTGTGTGTGTTCGGATCCCCTTTTCGCTGCCAGCTCATTCCCCTCTATAGACGTTTGCGTCCCTGTCTGCCTACACTGGTTTGCCCTATTGGCTTTAAATCGCTGGGCCGATCGATTGGGCCGACGAATTAATTATCAAGTCGGGTACTTCAAGTCGCTTTAACGTATCGGCTAAAAGCAAACTTTTGTCGGCTAAAAGCATTCTCGAGCCGAGCTGATGTACTCGCTCTAGACTCTATCATCCGAGTCGGTACTTCGATTTTAATGGGCCGGACCTGCTTTCTCACCGGCCTTGTGGAGGGATGTAATCCACCTCCTACACTTCCCTTTAAAGGTGAGTTGCCGTGATTGAAAGAGACAAATATGACTTGAAGGCAATTTTTGCCTATATGCGAACGAACTTGTGAAGTTTAGTGGGACCATAACAGAACATTATCGGGCTGGAACATGTCTTGTGAGATGTTGCAAGCTCTAATTCTTGAAAATTGGTGATCCGGACGTTCTATTTTGGAATCGGTATATTGCTTGATGAAGAAGCAAGAGCTCCATGCCACAAAGCTTGCATCCCAAAGCTCGTGGGGGAACTCGGCTGCGTCTTTAGAAGAGCCCGGTAATGAGAGCCTCGAAGTGTCTCGTGTTGAAGCTAATATTATAAGGTCGTGTTTGACCACAATTTCCTACACAGTGTTTCTAAATGGCTATATGATCTCCACATTTTTCTAAAACATACCTAGACATGAAAAAACTTGAAGAGAGACTCGAACGATAATATAAAAACTCTAGGTATTACTTATACTATAGCTCAAAATTGGTAAAAAAACATAGTATATCAAGGGTCTCATGCTGCGAAGGGTTTGGTCACTCGAGTCAAAAGAACCTTGACTTACTAGTAAAGAAAGGTCTGCTAGACATGAAGGAGATGAGATCTATACGAGGAAGATGTGTGAAGATTGTGTCAATGGGAAGGCAATGAAGGTCAGTTTCTCAGTAGCAACTCATGATACTAACGATCGTCTAGACTACATCCACTCAAACTTATGGGGTGGAGGACCAAGTGTGCCACTGTCGTTGGGAAAGTACCAGTATTTCATATCATTGATTTATGATTACATCAAGAATATTGGGTGTTTTTCCTGAAGAACAAGGATGAAGCATTTGGGATGTTTGTTAAATGGATTATCATGATTCAGAACCAAACTAAAAGGAAGGTGAAGTTTCTGAGAATTGACAACTGGCTTGAATTCTGTACCTCTAAATTCAATAATTTCTGTAAAGAAAAAGAAATTGTGAGACATAGAACAAGTGCGTATACCCCACAGAAAATCACACATTGCTGAGAGGTTGAATTGCACTATAGTGGAGAAAGTCAGGAGTATGTTGAGTGACATAGGTCTACCTCAAACTTTTTGGGCTGAAGAACCTCAAACAGTTGTAACTCTAATAAATAAGGCACCATCTTCTGCAATTAACTTTTGGATTCCAGATAAAAAATGGTCTGGGAAGTCTCTTAGTTATAGTTACTTGAAAAGATTTGGGTGTGTCTGTTTTGCTCATTCAGATGAGGGAAAGTTTACTCTGAGGGCCAAGAAAGGAGTGATGCTAGGATACCCAGGAGATTCCACTCCTAATGTTAATGCTCAGAATGAAGATGGTCAGACTGCAGAAGATGAACATGTACATCAAGATCAAACAGATGAACATGATCTGAACCACAATGGAGAAATTGTTGAAATCACCGGAGAGTTATAATCTAGTCAGAGACAGAGAATTAAGGGCTCCAAGACGGTTCGATGTGGAGGGTTATTTCAGTGAAGATACTGACGATGAAAATGACTATTTTGTTGCAGAGGCACTCATCACCACAGTTGATAGATATTCTCAAGAACGTGCAAACTACCAAGAAGCAAAACAGAATGATGATTGGGATTTTAGGAAATATTCATACATGGGCTGTTGTCAATAAGCCAGAAAGACAACATATGATTGGTTGCCGATGGATTTTAAAACATAAATCTGGAATTCAAGGGGTGGAAAAACCAAGATTCAAAGTTAGACTTGTTGCAAACGGGTATACTATGAGACAACGAATTGACAACAGTGATACCTTCTCACATGTGGTAAAACATCTATCCATAAAAGATATTATTGTCTGATGTGGTCAAATTACCCTAGAGCAACTCTTTCAAGTAAAATATCGATTGTAGTACTTAGTGATCATATCCATAGAAACTGAATATTTCACACAATAGACTTATGTCTATCAGATAAAGCTAGGTCAAAATACATAAAACACTAAATCAAGTAGTAAAGTAAAGCAGTAAATAATAGAAGTTGTAAATGATAGAGAAAGGGTGCTAAACTTAAAGTTTCATTCAGGTTATCACAGTTATAATCTATAGATGCAAAGGGTTTGATCCTAGAACTCAAATTCATATAAGCAAGTAAACCAGTTCTCGCATGCGCTTACTAATCAAATGCATGGAATCATGTAATTCCAGCTCTCGCATGCAAACTTATGAATGAGCGTCGACCGATACTACTAAGTATCGATCAATACTACTAAGTATCGATCGATACTCCTTCCATGTAAGCGATAAGGCCCAATTTGATATGTTCATTACATATACTAAAACAGTTCTCGCATGCGCCTAACAACCTAGCTCAGCATAATTATTATTAGGTAATGAACCTACTTTCGCAATCCTCAATTATCCTAAGTTCAGAGTTCTAGTTAGCTAATCTAGAACACAAGTAGTTTAAGATCAATTCTGGGAAGGATCTAACTGAATCACCCTATAAATTATATATCTCAGAAGTTCATTAAAAACCCTAGAGAACCTTAAATCTAACGGATGATCTACTCAGACTTCATAGATGAAACAGAAATCATAGATGAATAGATAAAATAGAAATCAATAATAAAACCAAAAGAGTTCCAAGAGGACTCTAAAGAAGTTTCTCTCTTCTCTCCTAACCTAAAACTATGAATAAAATAAAGTGTAAAAGAAGTGTAACCTAAACAATGGCTTAGAAAACATAGAAATAGGGTATGGGCCTAAGTCGGTCTTGAATTAAGTCGGTCTATATACCTGCTCAGGTGTTGAGAAAAAACAAGGAAGAGGTGTCGATTGACACTCCTTAGATCTCTTTATTTCTCGACAACTTCCTTTTGTGAGTCAAACAGACTACTAACGGACATAACCTTTGACCAGGATCCTGAATGACCTCAAATCTGTATCTCATGAAAATCTATGGGCTAAATCAAACCATGATAAGGTCTCCACCTATAGCTAAACATCTGACACATCTGCACGGCTCTGCATCTCAAAAAGCTCCAGAATCTCCAAAGTTTTCCAAAACGTACCTAGACCCTGTATAACACAAAAAACACCAAAACGACTTCAAACATGCATAATACACTCTAAAATATCTTATACCTTGGCCTAAAAAGGTAAAAAAAATGGTATATCGACTCTCGTAGACTTATCCTTTTGCTTGTCTTACAGAAAAACATAGAATAATCTTGTGAAAGAGGTTTGAAAATGCAGGGACTCACACAATTTAAACTTACTTCCATCACCTCTGTAATGTTGTAAGCCACATCGAATAAGTTCCAACTTTAGAGGTACCTTATGTACTCTACCCTATCGTAGCAACCAAACCATCCAGCCAACAGCTTAGCTAATACTGCCTGACATACCCTTCTACAAACCTCATTTCTCCTCCTCCTCCTCCTCCTAGACTCGGAGTTTTCTCTCTTTAAGATAGTGTCGATCGATACTAGTACCAGTGGAAATCGGTCAACATCAGTTTTATATCTCAACCCTCTTTGAGAAGCTACTACATGCAAAGGATCATCAAGTAATTTAATATAAGATCCTAAATGCACACTTCTATTTGGTGGGATAGACGATTCAATTTCAGAAATAGCGCAAAGAACCACAAACTTCATAGGGTCATGTATCTTCTTCACTCTTTTGTGAAAACCAGCAGTCTCTTCTTCTGCGCAGATGGGTGGTTTCAGATGTTTGGGGAGACAGCAAGGTGTGAGGCCTTGGACTTGTGCATTCTCTCCTCCATCGTTTCTGGTTCAATCATGTAGGTGAATATTGGGGTCATCGATCGTTCTCTGATCCCTTTCCTCTGTCTCCTCTCTCCTCTCTTCTCTGGATCTTTTTCTTTTTCTTTCTTCTTCTTTTTATTTCTTTTAACAAAGTGTAGGTGAATATTGGGGTCATCGATAATGTATATACCCTTGCTTCTAACTTTGTGTGATCATTCCTTTATGAATTAGAATAATGAGGTCATAGGAAATTTTCCTACCCCTCTTCATCTTTCATGAAATCATCTCAATCTTTTTCTTTTCTAGATGTCAAAGAGAGATAAGAAAAGGGGATCAGAAACACACAGACTTTTACCTTCTGGACTTGCAGGAGGAATCCAATCCAGTGTATACCAAGATCAAAAACAAGTAAGTTAAGTTGATTAAGGTTGGAAGTCAGCTTTGGTTTCTTCAAAATTTCTCAGCTAGCATGTATGTTATTGGCAGGTGATCCACTTTAGTGTTTCTATTCAGTACACCCACAAATCAATAACCTCAAAGAATGATGTTATAGAGTGGTTAGATAATAAATAAAATTGAAAACTTTCTTCATCCATTTCTTGACTTTATAAAACTCGTTAAAAACATATAAACTAAAGCTCAAAATAAAACACAATATCAGTAAAACCTCTCCCAGACTTAAACAACATTGTCCCAAATGTTATACAATCTAATATTAGTGGGAAATAAATCATAATGACAAAATTTAACAAGGAAGAAATAGTATACATGGTCGCTGATGGTGAGTGTCGATCGATCGATGCTCGTGATGCTTTGTCAAACGACATTGATCAAGTGTCAGTCGATGCTCAGTGCAGACTCGTCTTCCTCGGGTCATTTTTCTTAACCTAAAATAAAATAAACACAAAAAAATCAGTAAAAGCAAAAATTAAAACTAATCTGAAACTTATTAAATGGGTTCCCTCCCATCAAGCGCTTGTTTATAGTTTTTAGCTTGACCTTCTGAATGTCTTTGCTCATCTCGAACCAGGTGTCTACAAAGTTTTTAATGGATTCTTCTCATTTGTTATGTGCTCTTGATGTCTCTAAATGATCTCATGTGTGTAATCCACTTTCATCTGCAGCTCTTCCGTACACTTACTTAACCATCCAATGTTTTTGTTGAGAGGAAAGTAGATTGCATCAATATTCTTGTAGAACTCATCAAACATCCTCTACTGAGCTCTGTAAACATCTGTTTTCATCTCTTCAAGTTGTCTTTTCTCATGTAAACCTCAAATTCTGGCCGAACTGGGTTGTACCGACGCGGGATGTAAGGTGGATTCCAGGTAAATGGAAACAACCATCATACTTTGTTAAACTCACATAATAGTTGCCTTACTATTTGCCATCTCATGTATTGCTCTCATATCCTCTTTTGAACCATTTATGATCCTTCCATCCTCAGCATTTATGATCCTTCTTCATCTACGTAGACTCCATGCTCATCTGGTGCTACTACACTGACTTTTCTCATAGGTGTAACGGAGGCCTCAATGAAGAAAGATTCTCAGAATTCTAGAGTTGCAGGAGTGTTTATCGATTGATACGACCTTGGATGGTGTCTGCTCCTAGATCACTTATGGTGGGATGGACGATGGTTGATATGAGGCAACTAGCACTCTGAATATAATGGTGGTCTTGGGTTTGAAACTGTCCAGTTGCTCAAATTTCTTTGCTTCTCTTGGACACAAGCTTACTTTGTTACTTGTCTAAGACTCACGATAGAAATATCTTTCCCTTACTGATACTCTCTGCTAAGGCACTAGACAAAGGAAATAAGAAACTTGGAACATTTGCTGGCTTAAAGATTTTTTTTTAAAGTGTTGTGCCTTGCTTCAACCGATTACATGAACATAAATAGAAAACTTCTATGTAGAAAATCTAGAAAGCCTTATCCTAATCCTTCCTATTTTTTGTTTAGCTAAATCCTAACTAACTGAAACAAATAAAGAAAACCTAGATTACATTGTTGTTTTGTTTAGATCACATGAGATCTTCTTCCACGGATAAGATCCTGATCAACAAAGATAATTTCCCTTAAAGATTGGTATATATCTCCTTTTTGGCTTGCACGAGCTAGATGATGGTCTTCAAGGCTTCAAGTTGGGCTCTAGAATTTGATCTGGTTTTTGGTCCGGTGGAAAGAGACAAGTGGGTCGGATCCTGGGTTGTTGGACTCTGAATGGGACGGGTAGCCTCCATCTCGACCATCTTCTTCGGCCCATGTTGTTTTTCAGAGGCCCAGTATCTTCCTTAGCCATATTTTGTCGATGAAAGTGTTCTCATTTGTTCATAATCTCCCCCAAGTCGTCTTCCTTTGCGCTCCGCCTTGGCCGGATCAGCATTCCCAAGCTAGTCCTCGCTTGGTTCTTCCTCCGATTCAGTTACCTCGCTTTTCTCCTCGTCCAACTCCAGTGGTTTATCCAAGATTCCAACAGTTCATCCACAAGATGGTGGTTTAACCATGTTACTAGTGGATCGATTAGTTGATTATCCTGGTTCAATATTTCTGCTTGTCTAACTGGTCAGGCATGTCCTTGGCTTCATCATTCCCTCCTCCTTTAGAAGTATTTGGGCACAAATCTGAATCATCTGAAGCAAAAGGAATTAATTCAGATACATTGAAAGTGGAACTGATGGAGTACTTACCTTAAAGATCAATTTGGTAGGTATTATTGTTAATCCTATTTATCACTTTGAATGGACCACCTTTCCTTGGCATCAACTTAGACTTCCTTTCAGCTGGAAACATTTCCTTTATAAGGTGAATCCAAACTAATTCTCCTGGTTCAAGGATCAGTTCACATCTGCCTTTGTTGGTCTACTTGCATACATCTTGGTCCGTTCTTCTATGTTCTTCTTGACCTACTCGTACAAAGATTTAACAAATTCGGCCTTTTGATTGACATCAAAGTTAGTCAACTCTTTCAAAGGTAAAGCAAGTAAATACAGAGGTGAGAGAGGGTTAAAGCCATTAACAATCATGAAAGGGGACTGTTTTGTTGCTGAATGCAAAGATCTATTGTAAACAAATTCTACATGAGGCAAGCACCTCCCCAGATCTAATGTTCTTTTTAACTATTACACGAAGGAGAGTATAGAGGCTCCTGTTAACTACCTCAGTCAGGCCATCAGTCTGTGGGTGGAAAGTTGTGGAGTGACTGCGTGCGGGTTAAGGTTTATGTTCTTAATAATGCAATCTATCAAATTAACCCTACAAACTACTGTTGCCAAGAGAGGTCAAATTGCACTACTTAGGGAGCGAATCCATAGAGAGCGAGGGCACACAATAGATTTCTATAACTCTAATGGTCAAGCTAGGAAAACTATAACTAGTGGTTTTGGTTGTAAGTCTATCATGAATCGGAAGTTATCTCAAAATACTAAAGCGAATGCAAATATGGAAAAGCGGTAGATCTAGGGTTTCAGGCAAGTGAATTATAATGAATAGGATACAAGTAATTATTAATATGTGAGAACAATAAATATTAACTATTCCGACCCCCTCTTGTCCCAACTCTCATATGCGGACTGAGAAGTGAATCGTCGATCGACGGCTAAGGCTTGATGACGATCGACTCTAATCAAACAGGAAGTTCGTCAACTATGCTAATTAGACGAGCACTCGCATGCATCTAACAACCTAGTTAAATGAAATCAATTCTGGCACAAAACCTGCTATTGTAGTTGTCCATGTCCTAAGTTCAGGTTCTTAGTTACCTACTCTAGAACGCAAGCATTAAACACAAATCCAAAGATGGATACTACTTCATCCTAGCAATCCTATTTTGGGGCTAATTAATCAATACCCTTATGAACCCTAAATCTAACTGGTGAATTACTCATACAAGATCAAATAAAACATGATGAACTGAAATATATAATTCATAGAATATTAAATGGGGTTCCAATACAGATCTCTAAATGAGTTCAGATCTTCTCCCCTAAACTACTAAAAACTCAATGCAAGAAAACTAAAAGCTTTAAAATAAATTGTGGTGTTCTGCCTAAAAATGGCAGAACCCATATAAACTAGGTTAAAATTCTTCTAGGGGCAGTCCCATACTTTTTCTTGACTTGGGCTTGAAGTTTGCCAATACTCTGAGAGTGGGCCGTCGATTGACAACAAGTATGCTTCGTGGATCGATGGTCACGCTTGAGTTTGACATGTACTTAGTTGAATGTGAAAAGCTACTAGATATCTATTCTGAATACTCTAACAAGCACCATCATCTCCATAATGCTCCAAAACATACCTGGGCCTATTAAGGCTAGAAAACACAGTCCAGACACACATAATAGACTCCAAATATGGTCCAAACGATGGTCTAAAACTGGTAAATAACAAGGTATATCAACTCCCCTAAACTTAACCTTTTGCTTGTCCTCAAGCAAAACAAGGTAGCCTGTGAAAGAGGTTTGAAGCGATGACTCACATAATGTTTAAGTATAACTATCACCCCTACTATATTGCAACCACATCAAATAATGCTAATCAAAGAGAAACTCTATATGCTCTATCTTAGTATAGAAACCAAATTCATTTTGTCAGCAACTCAACAAATACTAATTTGACTCACCTCTCTACTGATCTAATTTCTTTGCATAAAAATAAAGTGCATGCTTTACCTTGGGAGTATCGATCAAAGGACACGTGGACTCAACTCCTGCAAATCTGCATACACAGGTATAAAGTCTTTCATGATCCATTTCTTCCCTCTTTTCTCTCTTCTCTGAATCTTTTTAGATCTCAAACTCAGTGGACAATGATGCCGATACAATCCATCTTGTCATCTTATTTTCGATTTCTTCTTTCTTTCTTTTTTCTTTTTTTTTCTTTTGGGCAAAGTTGTAAACAAATAGTGGGATCATAGGTAATGTACCTACTCCTTGCTTCCAACAATGTGTGATCATTCCTTTGAATTAGAATATTGGAGTCATCGGTAATGTACCTACCCCTCTGCATCTCAGGAAATCATCTCAATCTTTTCTTTTCATAGATGCTGAAGAGAGAGATAATGGAATCCAAAATAAACAGACTAGTACCTTACAAACTTGCAGAAGGAATCAGATCTGAAGTATGCCAAGCCATAAAGCAAGCAAAATAGTCAGTATTAGGTTGCAAATCAGCTATGGTTCCTTCAAACTTTCTTAGTAAGTGTGATCTAATGGCAGGATGATCCACTTTGGCATCTCTAGTAATCTATGCAATCAAAATGTCTAAGATCGGTGTTATAGTGTGGTTAGTCAATAAATAAGTTCTGAACATAATCCCCTTCTTGACTCAATAAAACATTTTTGAAAAACTTAAGTAAATATAACAAATAAAACCTCAAACTAAATAAAGGCATCAGCAAACCTCCCCAGACATAAATAACAATATCCCTAGTGTTATCTCATCTGGTTCAGTTAAGGGAAAAATTAAATCATAATTAAAAAGTAGAAAGAAAGTCGAAGTTATCAAACTCCGTAAGGAGTATCAATCGATGGTGAGTGGTGATTGTCGACCAATGGTAAACCATCCAAGCCGCCGACCGACGGTGGTTTTGAACTTTTCTACTCCTTCTTTGAAAACCTAAAGTAATTAAATAAAAACCGTAAGTAATACCTAAATAATGAAAAAAAAATTAAAACTTACTACACAACGGGTTGCCTCTCACTCAGCATTCGGTTATAGTCTTAAGCTTGACGTTTGGACGTCTGGACTAGTAAGGTGGTTCATCGAACCAATGTGGAAAGCAGGTATCCACATACTCTCTGTTGTCTCAAATTATGCACTAATGAAGCTCCTCACAGCTTCTTCTCCTCTGTTTCTTTAGTTGTCCATCCTTATTTGATCATCCTCCATTGTACTCATCCTTCCTGGAGTGTTTGAATGCATACCATCAGCATGTTAAGCTTGGCTTCTTCGGGCTCTGAAATATCATCCAATCTTCTGGTAGATAATATCCCTCATCAATTCTTGAGAAAGGTAAACTCCATCAAGCTTGTCTTCCAACAACTTCTCTGTTACCAGCATCTGCCTAAATGATGTGTGATGGCTATCGATCGATGTCCTAGTGTTGCCGTCAGTCGATGGTGAACTAACTGCTCCAATCGATTGTTATTGTTGAATAATCTGTTGAGTGTAGTCCATCTTCTGCTTCATCTCTTCCATGCACATGGTTAACCAGCCAATATTGTTGTTAAATTGGTGGTACAGGTCATCCTGCCTCTTGTAATAATCATCCATAATCATCTCTGAGGCTCTGTAAATTCCTTGTACCATGTTGTCAACTTCTTGTTTGTTGTAAGTTGATGTGTCTTGTCTGGCTCTACAAATGTTTGTTGCATTCTCTGGAAAACATAGATGAGTATATTCATGCATGTTGTCTCTCTCAAGAATCCCTTTGATGTCCTTCTTAGCCACATTGATAATTCTGCCATCCATTTGCCATTCTCATCTCTGTAAACCCCATATTAATCTCTCTTCTCCCAGCAAAATCTTCTCTGGTTGTTGTTGTCAAAAGCTATGGATCCATATTTGATAAGACCTTCTATCGATAATAGACATGTCTATCGATCAATGCTGGATCTTTGGTTTCGTTCAACTGGCTGAAGTCTCTAGACTTCCAGAACTCATATGTATCGTTCTCATCTGCTTCTTCTTGTGTGTAGTCTGGGTTGGTGTTCTCTGGTTCCATCTCACGATATTGATGTCCAGTGTAGACAATGTCTTCTAGACCGTCTTCTTCATTTTAATATGTGGCATGAGTGTCGGTCGATGGTTGAGGTTTGAAATCGACCTATTGTTATATGCTGAGACCGTCGACTGATTGTTGAAGTTGGGTATCAGTTGATTCTAAAGGGTGGGTTCTGTGCAGTGTCTGTATGTAGGTGTCGTCGATCGATGTCAAGGGTTGGGTATCGATCGATTCTATCTCCGCAAACTCCTCCTCTTGCTCGTAATTGCAGAAACATGTAGCAATTAAACCTGGATCATCACCCAATTCTATCAGAGTAGCTTTGTTCTTGACTTTAGCAAGTTCATTAATTGAATCAATTAAGGATAAATACAACATGTTTTCTCCATGTTGCATATCTCCCACTTTGGCCATGAATGCTCTTCCAAGGAGTAAGGAAGGGTTCTAATCAATCTTGATATCCATCACATGGAAGTCTTCTGGGACTAAGGCGTTGAAAATCTGCACTGGGACGTCTCTAACTATCCCTCCTGGATTCACCTTGGAGCAATCCACAAAAGTGAATGAATCACTGGAAGGCTCAACTTTCAGGCTCAGCTTCTCTGCCATAGCTCTAGGCATGATGTTGACTGTTGAACCAGTATCGCAGAGGGCATTGGGATACTCGTGGCCTTTGACAAAACATGGAACCATTAACTTTCCAGTGTCACTTTTCTTCTTGATAGTGATCCTCTGCTTTAGTTTCTCTCTGAGGCCATTGAACATGCGCTCTATGTCCTCATATGTCTGCTTGGATTCCCTGAAAAACATCCACAATCTATAAGTATAATACGCTTCATCAAGTTGAGTATCTAAAGGAATTTTTAAAACTCTTTTGGCAAATCCATCCATCTATTTTTCAGTTGCTTCTCTGTGCAGATGTTTAGGAATCTTCTGCTTTCTTCTAGAGTGTCTTTGTGTTTCCTTATCAACTATCATTGGCTCAGGTGTATCAGTGTTTTGTTCTGGAGTATCCATACTCGGATGTTTGACCAACAAGCTTGCATTCAGACTTGGTAGACAAACTGGTTCTGTTGTTAAAGACCATCGATAGATGTTGACGTCTTGATGTCGATCGATGTTTGAAGCCTCACACAAAGCTACATACTATGAGGGTTCCATTGATCGATGCTTAGCAACGCGTGTCGATCGACACCGGTGCAAACTACCAAAAAACATAGGACTTTCTACTAAGAAATCTCCTTCTTCGAGATGTTCTCTCTTCACCTCTTGCCAAAAATAATCACCTATCAATGCACTGACGTGGTGTTTCTGACCAGCTTCCTCCTTCTCCTTAATCAGGGTCTCATGTCTCTGAATTTCCTCACTTGTCTGGACAACTTGATTCTACAACTTCTTGAGATAAGTGCTGAGAGTCTCAAACTTTGTGTTGAGGTTGATGTACAGAGCATCTATTTTTCCATTGAAATTCACATTCATTTGTTGTTGCTGCTCCAATATTCTGTCAACCATAGCTTCTAAATTTCTCTCTTGAGTCTCTGGAGGTGGGTTCTGATAGTAAGAAGATTCAAAGGTCTTGTTGTTTGTTATTGGGCCTGTTCTGCTGTGAACTCTGGTTGTAGTTGCTCTTGTTACTACCATTGGAGGTTTTGTTGTAGCTCTAATTTCTCTGTCTCTGGAAACCGTTTCCACCAACAAAATTCACATCTTCTTCTTATCCTCCTTCATCTATGGCTTTCACTTCTATCTTCCTGAGAAAACTTCTGAATATTATCTAGCTTTGCTTTGACTTCATCTATTTGCTCCTTTCTCAAACTTGGAGCTGATTTCTTCCTCACATAACCAGTGTTCTTTCTAGACGCCAAGTTCTCAATAAGCTTTGTTGCTTCTTCTGAACTCCTAGTGCTGAAATTTCCTTCACTAGCTTTGTCTAAAGCCATCTGGTACTGCAGATCAATACCTCTGAAGAAGGTGCTAAGTAGCTGCACCTCGTTGAAATTGTGGTGTGGGCAGTCTCTCTAGTAGGATTTGAATCTAAACCAAGATCTTATGAATGGTTCTCCAGGTTCATGTGTGAATGTAGCGATTCTGCTTCTCAAGTCCTTTGCTCGCGCATCATCAAAGAAATTGCACAGAAACGCATTCTTGATGTCTGTCCAGGATGTCAGAGATCCCGATGGTCGCTACTTAAGCCAATGTGAAGCCTCTCCAACAACTGAGTACTTGAAGAGCTTACAAAACAGATAGTCCTCAGGGACTCCATTGTCTTTAATAGCATATACAAGATCCTCAAACCGCTCCATATGATCCATTGGTTGCTCATGTCGCGATCCATGGTAGGGTGTCTTCGCAAAAAGTGCGAAGAATGATGGTTTGATCTCAAAGTCGTTCCTCTGGAAAGCTGGAGGACAAACAGCAGATCTGTTAGCATAGAACTGTTATGTGCGATTGTTTGCTAGTGTTCATTGAGCAGCTTGGGCATTAGCTTCAGGTTAAGCTACTGCAGCGCCTGCTTCTACTTATGGTTCAGGGATTGCATCCCCTGGATAATCAATTCTCTGACCTGTTGCATTACGCAGATGACCTTCAAGTTCATACAGGTCTCCTCTCTCATCTCGGACCAAAACTAAAGTCGCAACCATCTGAACTCGAGAACTACTGACAATCGATGTCGTGTTGGTGCTGTAATTCGATGTTAGTCATGAACAAGCGTCGATCGGAGATTAAATGTTGTTTTTGATCGATGCTTGACGTATCTTTTGGCGGATTGAGCGTTCGATTACATTTGGATCTGAGAAGAGTAATTCTTGGTTCTTATCGCTTCTGGTACTGCTGGGCATGCACCTGAAAGACAAGAAAAATAAATTATTAGCAAATTGAAGTAATGAAAAGCCTAGACAAAACCTACAAAATAAATCTAATGGTGATCCTTTCTCCCCGGTAACGGCGCCAAATTTGACAGATGCGGGTTAAGGTTTACGTTCTTAATAATATAATCTATCAAATTAACCCTACGAACTACTCTTGCCAAGAGAAGTCAAATTGCATTACATAGAGAGAGAGGGCACACAATAGATTTCTATAACTCTAATGGTTAAGCTAGGCAAACTATAAATTATGGTTTTGGTTGTAAGTATATCAGGAATAGGAAATTATCTAAAATAATAAAGCGAATGCAAATATGGAAAACCGGTAGATCTAGAGTTTCAGGTAAGTAAATTATAATGGATAATAGGCAGGGAATTATTAATATGCGGGAAAAATAAATATTAACTTGTCTGACCCCCTCTTGTCCTAACTCTCGTATGTGGACAGAGAAGTGCACCGTCGATCGACGGCTAAGGCATGATGTCGAACGACGCTAATCAGACATGAAGTTCGTCCACTATGCGTAGACCAGCTCTCGCATGCATTTAACAACCTAGCTCAATGAAATCAATTATGGCATAGAACCTACTCTCGTAGTTGTCCATGTCCTAAGTTCATGTTCCTAGTTAGCTACTCTAGAACGCAAACATTAAACACAATTCCAAAGATTGATACTACTTCATCCTAGCAATCCTATTTTGAGGCTAATTCATCAGTATCATTATGAACCATAAATTTAACAGGTGAATTACTCACACATGATCAAAGAAAAGATGATGAATTGAATAATATAATGCATAAAATAATAATGGGGTTCAAAAACATATCTCTGAAAGAATTCAGATCTTCTCCCCTAAATTACTAAAAAACTCAATGCAAGAAAACTAAAAGTTGTAATTTAAAATGTGGTGTTCTGCCTAAAAAATGGCAGAACCCATATAAACTAGGTCAAAACTCGTCCAGCGGCATTTTCGTACTTTGTCTTGACTTGGGCTTGAAGTTGGCCAATACTCAGCGAGTGGGCCGTCGATCGACAACAAGGATGCACTGTCGATCGATTGTCATGCTTGACTTTGACTCGTACTTATCTGAATGTGAGCAGTTACTGAATATCTCTTCTGAATACTCTAAGAAGCTCTATGATCTCCATAATACTCCAAAACGTACCTTGACCTGTAAAGACTCTAAAACACAGTCCATGCACACATAATAGACTCCAAATTGGGTCCAAATGATCGTCTAAAACTGGTAAATTCCTTTTTGTATTGTTTATGGATCGGTTCCACGAGGGCCGGTGGACCTCGGGCTCGCTCCTGATTTGACTCGAGAGAATGTTCAAGCTGCAGAACTGGTCGGATCTTTATCACATATTCATGGATAGGTTCATGATAACTTGCAGGTTTCTTCTGAAAAAATAAAAGATTGCAATTGATCATCATAAACGGGACCTTCAGTTTAAAGTTGGCGACCTCGTATGGGCGGTCTTAACCGAAGAACGCTTTCCACCTGGCACGTACAACAAATTCAAAGCTCGCAAAGTCAGACCTTTGGAAGTGTTAGAAAAGATGAATTCAAATGCTTATAAGGTTCAGTTACCATCTGATGTTTGCTGCTATGACGTGTTTAATGTCAAAGACCTTGTTCCATACGTCCCGCATGATGTCCTTAGAGATTTGTGGATGAATCTTTCTCAACCTCGGGTGACCTGATGCATCGTGGAAGTCTTCCTTTTTCAGCTTGGTTTTATGTTTATTTCCTTTTTTTCGATATTCTTTAAATTTGGCAATACTGGTGTTTTAGTTACTTAATAGCTTAAGAACTAGGTAGTAACCCGCGCCGTGCGCGGAGTGAAACAGTTAATTATATTATTTATTTTAGGTTGTACTGACGGATTTGACGTATAGATTTTTCAAGGATGGACATTCGGATATCTTTTCGGATTTAGTTGGTCTATTTGGGCTTTGGATTTTTAGAATTAGAAATTTAAATCTGATATGAATATTTACAAATGTCAGTTGACTTTGTTTAGAGTTGGTTCAAATCATTTCTGATTCGGTTTCAGTTTGGATGTCCATTTTAGTTTTGTAATTTTTTAACAAAAATCTAAATATACTTAACTCCTCAAAATCAGGACATAAAATAACATAAAACATATAAATTTGAATAATGTAAACTAAATACTTAAATTTACATAAAAATTAGTTCAATTTAAATATTTAGATGGGGAACATATATATATTTTCAGTATTTTGAATATATTTTTTTGTTATTATAGATACTTACTTGTGACTATATAATATTTAGATATTTTCATATGTTTGAATATATAATAGATATAAGATTTAAAATAAATAATTTATTCAAGTTTATAATTGTGATTTAGATATTTCTGGTATCAAAAATATTTCAGGTTGAATTGGATTCTGATCTGGTTATCCAAATATCAAAAATTTAGATTTATCTAAGTACTTAATCAATTTTAGTTATGTTTAGTATTACTTTCAAATCAAGTTAAGTTTGGTTCTAGATCCATATATTTTACCCAAAATTATTTTCTTCTACTAATATAAAGCAAAATAAAATAAATGTATTACAAAAAATTTGGATCTATTTTACATAAATGATTATGAGACCATAGTTTAAGAATGTTAATGAAAATGGTTGGACGTCATGTTAATATTGGTGGGCATGTTGCAAATCTGACATAGTCTATAACAATAATGTGTACTTTCTTATAAAAATTCTTGGTAAATATAATTAAAAAATGATATAATTGAGTGAAAGGGGTTAGGGTTGCGTCGAAAATATGTGATATGTTCATTAGGCACATGAATTTGGTTTTTCAATCGATTTTGCGAAATTCTTTTCTTTTAAAGCTTTTTGTATTCTGATTTATTTACCAATCTAATTATGTTTTTAATTCTTGATTTGATATGAAAACTTTTTAAAGAAAAACAATACTTAAATAAACAAAAGATCTGAATTGTGTGTGATTTTTTTCACCTCAATTTCTTTACAGAAATCTCAATTGTTTTTAACAGAAATCTCAATCATAGCAAAGTCGGCAAGCTACGAAATTTTCAATTCCTAAAACCATTCTTATTCAAAAATTTTAGTTGATGTGAATCTTAATTTTTTTTAATTTTTTTTTGCAACAATGATATTATTCAGTAGTTGCAAGGAGATAATTTCAATTCACTAATACAATAAAAATACAGAAACTAAAAATGATTTGATTAAAAAATTAAGGTGTGAATACATTAAATTGTATGTGGTAGAGTTAGGAAAATTAACATGTAAACGCATTAATTATTACGCAGAGATTTATTTAAAAGGAAAGTAGTAGTTTGCATTAAAAATTTTTTTTTATGAAAAACGTTATCTTGAAAAAACGTCACTGACCTTGTGAATAAGATTTAAGGTAAGTTTTAAAGTATTTTTCCTTTAACATAAATAAGATAAGAGTTATGGATAAGATGTAGATCATAATCCGTGAGAACTTATGACTATTCTTAGGATTATATAGTGATCTCTTAGTTTGTAAGAGACACGTTACTTTTGATTTATAATAATAGAGCTTTGGTGTTCTTAACTCTTGCATTCGGCTAGAGCATGAGTGTTCTTAACTATTACAAGAAGGCTTTAATTTTAGGAATTCTCACACTAAGTAGGATTCACTGTATTATGGTAGTGCAAGCTACATTAGTATGTCTTTTGTCTCAGTGTTCGGTTTGCTCTGATTCTCTGTTTTCTTCTCTTTTTTTTGCCGAGTGTTCCTAGTGTGTGGTAGGAACACCTCATCTCTAAGGAGACGTCTTGGTGTTGAAGTTGCTTCCCAGTCGTTGCCTAGCCGACCTCGTTGTCACCTCCACCATGCTTATCAAGCATCTTCTCAAATTAATTTCTACTCGATGAGAAACCATTCAAAAAAAAAGAAAAATCTTATTGATACCCTGGCTATGTGCTTGATTTACGCATTCCACAAGACTGTCGTGGTGAAATTTATAATAATTTTGTTTGATTCATAAATAAGCATCATCTGAAGTTTTATGGTTTCTTATCTATCATATCGTCATCCTTTTGTAGTGTATCATAAAAGATTTTAAAAAATTATGTATGATTTCTTGTTAACCTTTGCAAATTGATCTCTAAACTATATATACAAAATCCTATAACTACTAAGAAATATATACAATATATCAATACATAAATATTGTATAATTACAATATATATTAATACTCTCCCCCTCCCCTCCCCCCCCCCCCCCCCCCCCCCTCTCAAGTTAGAGCATGAAGATTTCGAATGTACAAGTCCAACTTGGACAAGATCGCTTAAAAAAGATGTCCTCCAAGCGCTTTTGTAAAGACATCTGCCAGTTGATCATTTGTTGGTACATGGTTCGTGTGTAAAATTCCTGCTTGTAAATCATCCTTGATGAAGTGACAATCTAACTCCACATGTTTCGTCCTCTCATGAAACACATGATTAGCTGCAATATGAAGAGCAGATCTACTATCACAATACATATCTATAGCATCCGAGTGTGCAATACCCATAGATGATAACACACACTTAATCCACTTCAGTTCTTTTAGTGCCGCAACTATAGCTCTATATTCCGCTTCAGCTGACGAAAGAGCCACCACATCATGCTTCTTTGACTTCTAGGATACAGGAGAGGATTCTAACTATACCAACCAACCATTCAAAGACCTCTTAGTAATAGGACATCTAGCCCAATCATAGTCACACCACAATGTGAGATGACAGTTGCAATCAACTTTTAATAAAATTCTCATTCCAAGAAAGCCTTTCAAATAACGAAAAATTCTTAGTGCAGTTAACTAGTGATCCTCTTTTGCTTTTGCATAAACTAAGACAAAATATGAACAAAATATGCAGTATCAGGTCTAGTCGCAGCCAAATAAATTAACCTCCAAACTAATCTCGATACTTCTCTGGATCATCAAGCACCTTCTCTTCATACCGTCCCAACTGATGGTTCGGTTCTATAGGAAACTCCACTGGTCTACCACCCAACATCATAAATAATATCAAGCACATACTTCCTCTGGGATAAATAAATACCTTCCTTGCTTTGTGCAACTTTTATTCCCAGGAAATACTTAAGTTTTCCCAAATCCTTCATATGAAAACAACTACTCAGATATCCCTTGAACTCTTGAATAGCTTCTGATGAATTTTCTGATAATCAACATATACCAGAACATGCAACTGAACTTTAGCATTCACCAATGAAAAGAGTGAATAATCTGACTTATTCTGTGCAAAACCAAACTTCAAAAGAGCTTCTGAAAGCATGGCAAACCAACATCTCAGAGCTTGTTTCAAACCATCCACAGATTTATGCAACCTGCATACCATTCCTTTTGTAGAAGCACTAAAACCTTGAGATAGCCTCATATACACTTCTTCCTCCAAGTCTTCAAGAAAAAAATGCATTTTGTACATACATCTGATGAAATTCCCAGTTCTTTCATGCAGAAACCTGAAGAACCAATCTAATTGTACTCATTTTTACCATAGGGGAAAATGTTTCTTTGTAATCAACTCCTTCTTATTGTCGATTAACACAAGCAACAAATCGAGCCTTATACCTTTCAGTTGATCCATTTGCATTATACTTTATTGTGAATACCCACTTGCATTCAATCACCCGCTTGCCATAAGGTAAAAATTCAGTTGACCATGTCTTATCTTCTCTTGGGCCTCGATCTCAAATCTCATTGCTTCTCGCCATCTTGGACATTTCATTGCTTTCACAAATGTCTTTGGCACCGTCGCTGCAGTTTCACTAACCAAAAAATCTCTATGTGACTTATAAAATCTACACAATTAACGAAGTTCCTAATTCTATATTTTGAACTTCCATCTGGATTCACAGTAGATAAAGAGATAGGAACAAGAACAATTGTGTTAACCACATAATCACGTAACCTAACAGAGGCTTCTTTCTTTCTCATAGCCCGTCCTAACGTTGTATCTGATGCAACAGTCTCCACATGTGTTTCTCTTGAAGGTTCAAATTGTGCTCATGTCTCCCCATCGGTCACAGCTACAGGCTCTGTTTCATTCTTAGTCGCTTCCTCTGACACAATTATTGGTTACTACACATCATTTGCAACAACTCTTGTGACTTCTTCAGGCACTATGTGACCCATTGTGTAAATTATTTCTTCAACTTTTCTCTCAAATCCAAATTTATCAATAAAATGAGAAATATGACTCAATCCATCATGTATAAACCCGCTTGGTTCTCTATGAGCTTCAAAGAAGGAAATTTATCTTCGATGAAAGATACATCTCGAGATACAAATTCTTTTCTTGTTTCCAAATCCAACATTTTCCACCCTTTTTCGCATAAGGGTAACCAATTAAAACACACTTTCTACTTCGACTATAAAACTTATCTTATTGACGCTTCTGATTGTGAGCTTATGCAAGACATCCAAAAATCCCCATATCACTATATGATACGGCCCTCAAATCCATGGTTCCACCAGAGGTGAATCAAGCCTTCCAACCAAGCCACTTAGGAGACTGCTGCAACAGAGGTTCAGTAAAAGAAGCATATCTCACGATCCAAAACGACATTTTGGATGAAACCAATTTTAGAAGAAAGCTAACTCATATACGTATCATTGAGGCTTGGAATCAACCTAAAATATTGACGGAGCAGGAAGTTATGAATTTTACAAGTCGGAGGTTCTCCAGTCCATCTATTTGCGAGTACCGGATTTTAGGAGTGAATTCCAGCCAAACCAAGGACCGTCTTGAACCAAATCCAATAGTATAATTGGAGATGGATTTATTATCTTTCCAGAGAATAAATAATCAAGAGAAATGGACGTGGGAAATTGGAGATACAACCAGTTTACCAAAACCGGTTATTAGAAGCCAACTATGGAAAGATTGTGAAGTTAATTGGTCCAATCCTTGCCAAACCGAGATCAGGCAGCCAAGACACCTTCCACACGATCTAAGGCATTCATAAGAAATTCCACAAGATTTAATATGGACCAGCATGCAGAAGAATCAAGGCCAGAACCAAATTCAATTAGGAGATCGACATGGTTTACAAAAATTGGCCAAACCGATGCCAAGTAAGGAAAGTCCTTTATTTCTTCAATTTGGTTCAGACAAAACGTATCTATGGAGGCCAGGAGTTAAACTTAACCATCCAGAATACATCACAGAGTCCCTCAGATGCACCCACACCTAGAGGATCAGGCGGATCCTCATGCACACCCACTTTCCATATGAGGCTGCATTCACACTACATGCCTTAGGAGATATTCTTCAGATCCTTCCACAAGACCAACGACCATATTCTCTTTTATTGCTACAAAGGAGTAAATCATGGAGACTTGAAGACCATGGACATATCCAGAAATTTTCCAGATACAAGGATCAACCGAGTATCCTTATGGAGAGGCTCAAATCTAGCTTAACGGCTAAATATCTTCAAGGAGCCACTCTTCTGATTCTTTTGCTTAATTTTCATGTACTTTGTTTCCTTTTGAGTCTTTAGACCTTTATTGTCATTCCAGAGACGAGCCTATATAAGCTCAGCTCATAGCTCATTGTAAATCACCCTTGATCATTGAAAGTAATAAGAAATCGATTTCTATTTTTAACAAAGTTGTGTATTCTTTGTTGTTAGTTCTTTAGTTCTAGGTGTGAGAGTCACTTGGGTCTATTGAAGCCACGTCCAGAGAGTCTTTTGAGATTCAAGTCATTCTGTTTGTCCATTGATTGATAGATTCAATCCCTATCCATTGATCCATCCCATCCATCGGCTTAGTTTGAGAGTGATATACATCAAGCAAGCTTTGCTCCATTGCATCCACCAATCCGACCATACTTCTCATCTTATCACTTTCTTAATTTCTGTTTATTCATCAGCATCATTCGCATCTCATTCATTTTTCATTTGTTTCAGGTTATCAGGTTGGATATCGGCCATATCGACCATTAGAACACGTCCCGGGTCGATCCGTTTAGAACCTCAGAAACCAATCTGGATGACCCCCATTCTGGGCTGCAACATTTGGTATCAGAGCTCAAAAGTTTCCTGAATCTGGTGATATCAATCCAACCTTCATCCCTTTTGCATTTGTTTTATTTTTAAAAATCATAAAACCGATAAAAATTGCATCATTTGCATTTTCTGTTCATTTTTTTTCTGCTTGTTCTTGGTGTTCAAACCAGAGATAGGCACAAAATAGATAGTTAGTTTGATTTTTTTGATTCATTTAGAAAGTTCAAAAAAAATTATCCTTGTTTGCATTAAGTGTCTAGCCTTAGTTTCCTTTTTTTGGTTCATCTCATTCCATAAATTTAAAACTACAAAAAAATTAGCATCCTTGCATTATATCTTTCCATTTCTTTGGACATTCGAAATCATCTTTTAAAAACTCAAAAAAATCATTTAGGCATTGTTTTATATCATCCTAGGTTCATCTCTTATAAGTTGGTCCAAGCATACACAATTGCATAATTTTCGGTTCATTTGCATTTAAAAAAAAAAATTCTTGCTTTGTGTATCTTCTTTTAATTTGGAAACCAAAATAAAAAGTTAAGTTTATTGTTTAGTTTATATATATTTCGTGCTTCCATTTATAAAGTTAAATATATATACACATTTACTTGCCATTTGTTTTCAAGAATTTTCAAAAAAATACTAAGTTTCCATTTTTTGCTTATTCTTTTTTCCATCTTTTTGTTAAGCCACGAGTTGATACCTTTGTTTTTTGGTTTTGCAAGGTGAAAACTAAGAATACACAGAGGATAAACCATGGAAGATTATTCAGAAGAAGAAGAATCTTATGATTCAAGCCATGAATCCAATTTCGATGAAACCGACCAAGGATGGTCCACTGAAGAGGATGGCTGTGATGAGTCTTGTTCTGATGATGACTACCCTATCTCAGAGTATGGGGACGACCCTTGTGAAGAATATCCAGACCCGAAACCACCTGATGATTCACATGAAGTTGCCAGCCATCAAGAGTGGCATGAAGAAGAGACTGGACCAAAGATCAGTCTATATGAAGATGATGAATACCCTGGGGGAGAAGCAGAACGTGATGATCCAGAAGATGGCCAGGGAGACTCATGTCCAGAGGAAACTGATTCTGAAATCAGTATGGAAGAATCAAGTAAGCATGGAGAAGATTTTTCTCAAACCAGTGAGGCCTATGAAGATGAAGATGGTAGGGAAACTGTTTCTCAATCTGATGAAGAAGGAGATGGAGAAGAGTATCATGCCAAAGAAGTACCCTGGTGTGAGATACCTTACTCTGATCAGAAAGATGAGAACCAAGACGAAATTGGTTCCCAATTCAGTGTGGAAAGTTTGGAGAAAGTGTATGGAGAAAATTCAGAATATCAACAAGACTTTGCTGAAAAGGAAGAGGTCTTAAGTGAGGCTGGAAGATATGTTGATCAGCCTGAATGCATAAACTTTGGAGGTCATTATCAAGGTGCAGAAGCATACCTTTGTTGGGAAAATGATATGGAACATTGGTTTGCTATTAATCAAGTCACTGAAGTGGAGAAGACAACCATTGTTGAAGACATTCTCACCGGATTTGCCTTTTATTTGTGGAAAGTTGAAGTAGAATGGCGGTTTAACCATGATGAACCAGAAGCTACTTGGGATGAAATGAAGCAGCTATTGCATGAAGAATATGTGGAAAAGGTTGTAGATGAGTTTTGGAGTGAATGTCGGGTTTTTACAAATCCTGAGCCAAGGAGGCTAATATTGGCGACAAGGCCAAACCGGAAGGATAAACCCAAGAAGAAACTCGTCCCAAAGCCAACTCAGGAATCTCATGTCCTAGCCATGGGTAAAACCGAGACAACACCACCAGAAGGGCACAATGGCGTGCAAGTAGTACCAACTCCACAAGCCAAAGCTCAAGAACCAAGTGCAAAGCCATTGCCTAAGATCCACGAGAAGGTAAAACCAAGTAAGTCCTCTAAGCATTCAAAACCAGTAGAATCAATTTGCTATAGATGTCATGAGAAAGGCCATTTTGCTATAACTTGTCCAACTAGGCTAGTAGTTGCTTCTCATTCACTAGAACTTAAATCAGATCCATCTAGTGAAGTTGTAGCTCATTCATTATGCAAATATCCTACCCCTGGTATAATGCACTTGTCTTGGTCAGATGAAGTTGATGCAGGTCTCAATGAAGATCAAAGAAACGTGGTTGAGAGGTTAGATAAACCACCAGCCTGTCTGTGTCCTATTTGTCCAAAGAGGAACCACCAGATGCACCATGCATCACTAAACTGATATGCTACCAAGGTAAGACTCTAAGGTCCCAAGAGAGGATGAAACCTAACTTGCTCTCTGTTGGTGCAGGTTATACAGTTTCGAGGTCAAAACCTTTTCAAGAGGGAGGGAATGATACGGCCCTCAAATTCATGGTTCCACCAGAGGTGAACCAAGCCTTCCAACCCGGCCACTTAGGATACTGCTGCGACAGAGGTTAAGTAAAAGAAGCATATCTCACGATCCAGAACGAAATTTTTAATGAAACAAATTTTAGAAGAAAGACAACTCATATAATTATCATTGAGGCTTGAAATCAACCGAAAATATTGATGGAGCAAGAAGTTATGAATTTTACAAGTTGGAGGTTCCCCAATTCATCCATTTGCGAGTACCGGATTTTAGGAGTGAATTCCAGCCAAACCAAGGACCGTCTTGAACCAAATACAATTTTAGAATTGGATATGGATTTATTATCTTTCCATAGAATCAACAATCAAGAGAAATGGAGGTGGTAAATTGGAGATACAACCAGTTTACCAAAACCGGTTATTAGAAGCCAACTATGGAAAGATTGTGAACTTAATTGGTCCAATCCTTGCCAAACCGAGATCAGACAGCCAAGACACCTTCCACACGATCTAAGGCCTTCAGAAGACATTCCACAAGATTTAATATGGACCAGCATGCAGAAGAATCAAGGCCAGAACCACATTCAATTAGGAGATCGACATGGTTTACAAAAATTGGCCAAACCGATGCCAAGTAAGGAAAGTCCTTTATTTCTTCAATTTGGTTCAGACAAAACGTATCTATGGAGGCCAGGAGTTAAACTTAACCATCCAGAATACATCACAGAGTCCCTCAGATGCACCCACACCTAGAGGATCAGGCGGATCCTCATGCACACCCACTTTCCATATGAGGCTGCATTCACACTACATGTCTTAGGAGATATTCTTCAGATCCTTCCACAAGACCAACGACCATATTCTCTTTTATTGCTACAAAGGAGTAAATCATGGAGACTTGAAGACCATGGACATATCCAGAAATTTTCCAGATACAAGGATCAACCGAGTATCCTTATGGAGAGGCTCAAATCTAGCTTAACGGCTAAATATCTTCAAGGAGCCACTCTTCTGATTCTTTTGCTTAATTTTCATGTACTTTGTTTCCTTTTGAGTCTTTAGACCTTTATTGTCATTCCAGAGACGAGCCTATATAAGCTCAGCTCATAGCTCATTGTAAATCACCCTTGATCATTGAAAATAATAAGAAATCGATTTATGTTTTCAACAAAGTTGTGTATTCTTTGTTGTTAGTTCTTTAGTTCAAGGTCTGAGAGTCACCTGGGTCTATTGAAGCCACGTCCAGAGAGTCTTGTGAGATTCAAGTCAGTCTGTTCGTCCATTGATTGAGAGAGTCAATCCCTATCCATCGATCCATCCCATCCATCGGCTTAGTTTGAGAGTGATATACATCCAGCAAGATTTGCTCCATTGCATCCACCAATCCGACCATACTTCTCATCTTATCACTTTCTTAATTTCTGTTTATTCATCAGCATCATTCGCATCTCATTCATTTTTCATTTGTTTCAGGTTATCAGGTTGGATATTGGCCATATCGACCATTAGAACACGTCCCGGGTCGATCCGTTTAGAACCTCAAAAACCAATCTGGACGACCCCCATTCTGGGCTGCAACATTTACTATATGTAGGAGCCTTACCAAAAAAAATCTCATAAGCCTTTGTGTATCTCACACAAAGTTTTGTTGATTAAATGTACTGCACCCAACACACAGTGACCCCAAAACTCTATAGGCAAACTCGCATGAAACCTCAAAGCTTGTGCGACATTCACTATATGCTTATGTTTCCTCTCAACTCTTCCATTTTGTTGGGGTGTACCCACACACGATGTCTGATGAATCACTCCTAATCTATAGAAGTAGTCTCTTATCCTCAAAAACTCACTACCATTATCACTTTGTACTATCTTCACCTGTTTATTAAATTGTCTTTGAACTAAAGTAAAGAAATCCATTATAGATATTTCAGTTTGAATTTTGTCCATAAGAAGAAACACCCAAACAGCTCTAGAATAATCATCCACAATCATAAGGAAGTAAGAAAAACCATTCAAGCTAGGTGTCCGATACGGTCGCCATAAATCACAATGTATCATCTCAAATCACTCTTTGCTTTTGCTTGAACTCAGCGGAAACTCACTTCGACATTTCTTCGCTTTGAAGCATATATCACACCAAGATACTCCATTAGTTTCACTATCAACACCATGTAACTTCCTAATTACCTTTTCAGAGGCATGTCTCATCCTCTTATGCTAAACTTCTAAGGATTCCACCTTAGCATCTCTTCTAACACTTTGAATATGTTTAATACCTTGAAGAAAATACAATCATTCTCTTCTTTTGCCAGTTTCAATCACCATCTGCAGACCAGCATCATATAGAAGACATCTTGTCCTCGAAAGTAATACAATGCAACTCAACTCATCAATCAACTGTGACACAAAGATAGACTACACTTAAAATCTTCCACAAAAACAAACTCGTGTCAACCTCAACTTCTCTGTCAAAACAATACTTCTTTCTTGGTAAGCAACTACACTCTTCCCATTAGGTAATCTAACCAAGCACGGTGAGACTATGTAGACATCAAAAAGAGAGCTCAATGTACCTGTCATATGTTGTGAAGCTCCATTATCAATTATCCACTTATCCATGAACCTTTTTTCACTGGAAAAATTAGTTGATTATGATTTTAAACAAGAATCACCCAAAATTTGTTCTCATTGCTCTTTTTTCAAACCAGTTTTGGCATGGGAAAAATTAGTTGATTCTGATTTTAAACAAGAATCACCCAAAATTTGTTCCCATTGCTCTTTTTTCAAACCAGTTTTGGCATGGGAATTAATCTTCATTGTAACTGTATGTGAAACAACCGGTGTGTTTCACTGAACTCATTTGTCTCAGTGAAGCACATTCCGCAACTTCTTCTTCAACACCTCTAAGATGACTTTCTGCAAATCTATTCTTATCAAAAATCTTATCTTCCATCATCCATTAACCAAACAAGAACTCAATAGACACAAACAATATCGAAATCGATTCACATATCTCAAAATCAACAAATCCAAAATCGATGAACAGTGTCAGTGAACAGTAACCAATGAAAAGTAATTGTGAACAATATCCGTGAACATTAACTGTGAACAGTACCCGTGAACAGTAGCCTATGAACAGTAACACCGTGAACAGTACCAGATGAATAGTACCGCATAAATCAATAATCACTTTCCGTGAATCCAGTGAACAAGAAATCCAACCTTGGCTCTGATACCATAAAAGATCTGAAATTTTTCAGTATTATGTTTTGTTAACCTTTACAAACTGATCTCTAAATTATATATACAAAATCTTAAAACTATTAAGAAATATTTACAATCTCAGTCCTTAAATATTGTATAATTACAGTATATCTTAGTATAACATTGTAAATGTTTTTTAGTGGGCTGCTCAACCAACACATGTCTAATCTATGTTGCATAGTAAGGGTCTGCCAGAGGAACTATAAGGGCATTTTCAACCCTACCACCCCATTTGGGGTGCTTATTTTTATTTTATTTAAATTAAAAAAAAATTAAAACGAACCAATCACAGGCCGCCACGTGTCAGTGGAGCCCGTGAACAGTACAAGCAAAATGGATGTTTATTTAGGATGTTTAAGAGCTGGTTTTTGGGGTGCTAGTGGGCCCCACGCCTTAAGCACCCCGTAAAAACTTTGGTTAATGGTGGCCTAAGCGAAGACCTAGATATTTCAGCTTGAGTTTTGTCCATTATAGATATTTCATCTTGAGTTTTGTCCATAAGAAGAAACACCCAAACAGCTCTAGAATAATCATCCACAATCATAAGAAAGTAAGAAAAACCATTCAAGCTAGGTGTCCGATACGGTCGCCATAAATCACAATGTATCATCTCAAATCACTCTTTGCTTTTGCTCGAACTCAGCGAAAACTCACTTCGACATTTCTTCGCTTTGAAGCATATATCACACCAAGATACTCCATTACTTCCACTATCAACACCAGGTAACTTCCTAATTACCTTTTCAGAGGCTTGTCTCATCCTCTTATGCTAAACTTCTAAAGATTCCACCTTAGCATCTCTTCTAACACTTTGAATATGTTTAATACCTTGAAGAAAATACAATCATTCTCTTCTTTTGCTAGTTCCAATCACCATCTGCAGACCAGCATCATATAGAAGACATCTTGTCCTCGAAAGTAATACAATGCAACTCAACTCATCAATCAACTATGACACAAAGATAAGACTACACTTAAAATCTTCCACAAAAACAAACTCGTGTCAACCTCAACTTCTCTGTCAAAGCAATACTTCTTTCTTGGTAAGCAACTACACTCTTCCCATTAGGTAATCTAACCAAGCACGGTGAGACTATGTAGACATCAAAAAGAGAGCTCAATGTACCTGTCATATGTTGTGAAGCTCCATTATCAATTATCCACTTATCCATGAACCTTTTTACACTGGAAAAATTAGTTGATTATGATTTTAAACAAGAATCACCCAAAATTTGTTCTCATTGCTCTTTTTTCAAACCAGTTTTGGCATGGAAAAAATTAGTTGATTCTGATTTTAAACAAGAATCACCCAAAATTTGTTCCCATTGCTCTTTTTTCAAACCAGTTTTGGCATGGAAATTAATCTGCATTGTAACTGTATGTGACACAACCGGTGTGTTTCACTGAACTCATTTGTCTCAGTGAAGCACATTCCGCAACTTCTTCTTCAACACCTCTAAGATGACTTTCTGCAAATCTATTCTTATCAAAAATCTTCTCTTCTATCATCCACTAACCAAACAAGAACTCAATAGACACAAACAATCTCGAAATCGATTCACATATCTCAAAATCAACAAATCCAAAATCGATGAACAGTGTCAGTGAACAGTAACCGATGAAAAGTAATTGTGAACAATATCCGTGAACAGTAGCCTATGAACAGTAACACCGTGAACAGTACCCGATAAATAGTACCGCATAAATCAATAATCACTTTCCGTGAATCCAGTGAACAAGAAATCCAACCTTGGCTCTGATACCATAAAAGATCTGAAATTTTTCTGTATTATTTTTTGTTAACCTTTACAAACTGATCTCTAAATTATATATACAAAATCTTAAAACTGTTAAGAAATATTTACAATCTCAGTCCTTAACTATTGTATAATTACAATATATCTTAAAATATCATTGTAAATGTTTTTTAGTGGGCTGCTCAACCAGCACATCTCGAATCTATGTTGCATAGTAAGGGTATGCCAGAGGAACTATAAGGGCATTTTCAACCCTACCACCCCATTTGGGGTGCTTATTTTTATTTTATTTAAATTAAAAAAAAATTAAAACGAACCAATCACAGGCCGCCACGTGTCAGTGGAGCCCGTGAACAGTACAAGCAAAATGGATGTTTATTTAGGATGTTTAAGAGCTGGTTTTTGGGGTGCTAGTGGGCCCCACGCCTTAAGCACCCCGTAAAAACCTTGGTTAATGGTGGCCTAAGCGAAGACCTAGAAAAAGTATCAGATCAGTCTTAAGAGGAGCTGGTAATAATCTTAAATTTGATAGTTTTGGCATTAACAAAAGAAAGAAAGAGAAACAGTCGAAATGACAGATAAATGAATACGTTGTAGACGATCATGAAAGGAGAAAAGAAATTATCGCCATGTCTCTTCTAAACAGCAATATCTCTAAATGAAGAGAGAGAGAGAGAGAGAGAGAGAGAGAGAGATTTTTTTTTAAAGAGAGATTTTATTATAACAAATTGAAGCTAAGATGGAGGGGGAGGGTACTTTTAATAGAAGATTGTATTTCAGGTGGTAGATAAAAGCGAGAGAATGTTGCGCAATCATCCATCTATTTTGTTTTGATCAATTTGATTCCGAGAGAGCCCGATATCTGGCTTTTTGGCGAAAACATGGGACCGGCGAGAGAGGACACACCCCTTCTCGGGGAGGAAAGACCTTTGTCGAGCCAGTTCAAGACCTTCGCCAATGTCTTCATTGCTATCGTCGGGGCTGGTGTTCTGGGTCTTCCTTACGCCTTCAAGCGTACCGGATGGCTCATGGGTTTGCTCACGCTCTTCTCCGTGGCCGCTTTGATCACCCACTGCATGATGCTTCTCGTTCGCATCCGCCGCAAGCTCGGTGTTGCCAACATCGGCTCTTTCGGAGACCTTGGTTTCGCTGTCTGCGGCCCACTCGGAAGGTCCCTCGTTGACATTCTTATTATTTTGTCCCAGGCTGGCTTTTGTGTCGGATATCTCATCTTTATTGGTACTACTTTAGCGAATCTCTTCAACCCAACCACCACTCTGACCCTGAGACACGTGTCCCCTAAGAGTCTCTACATATGGGGATGTTTTCCTTTTCAGCTTGGCTTGAACTCCATCAAGACGCTAACTCACTTGGCACCTCTGAGTATATTCGCCGACGTGGTTGATCTTGGAGCAATGGCGGTGGTGGTTGTGGAGGATATGAAGATTGCAGTGGCGCAAAGGCCAGACGTGGTTGCCTTTGGTGGCATGTCAGTCTTCTTCTATGGGATGGGAGTGGCTGTTTACGCATTCGAGGGGGTGGGGATGGTTTTACCCCTCGAATCGGAGATGAAGGACAAGGAAAAGTTCGGCAAAGTGTTGGCGCTCAGCATGGGAGTCATCGCGTTGATTTTCGGAGCTTTCGGTGTGTTAGGTTACATGGCTTTTGGGGATGAAACAATGGACATAATCACAGCCAACTTGGGGGCAGGACTGGTGAGCAGCCTGGTGAAGCTGGGACTCTGCATCAACCTCTTTTTCACCTTCCCACTGATGATGAACCCTGTGTTTGAGATCGTTGAGAGACGTTTTTGGAGTGGTATGTACTGCGTGTGGCTTAGATGGCTACTCGTCTTGGCTGTGACCATGGTGGCTCTCTTGGTGCCAAACTTTGCAGATTTTTTGTCATTGGTGGGAAGCAGTGTCTGCTGTGCGTTGGGCTTCGTGTTGCCTGCTTTGTTTCATCTGATTGTCTACAAAGACGAAATAGGATGGAAGCAACAGATTTTGAATTCTGGGATCGTGCTACTGGGCCTCGTTCTAGCTGTCTCAGGTACTTGGAGCTCCCTGAGCGAGATATTCAACTGGAAATAGAGTTTGTAGGTAGGTGAAAAGAGACCTGTTTCTTTTCTGCCCATTTTAAGTTCTTTTGTTGGAATCTTTTTTTACTTTGCAATCAAGATTTCCAGAAGACTATTTCTTATATAGTAACTATATTCGAAACCATTCGATTCAAATTTTGCATTGTTTTTTATTACTTTGACGGTGTTCTTGTGCAACCCTTTGGAGGTAATATTTCCAACATTCTAAAATAGCTCTTTTGATTAGGCCACCACAACTTATATACTGGGATTTTTTTTTTTGACATATAAAATACCATTTCATTTTTCAAACAAGAGGTGGTATGGAAATGCATAACATAATAAAAAAATGACAAAACATATTTTTTTATAAAAATTAACAGTTATCTTAGCAAGTGAGTCTGCTATCATGTTTTGCACCTTCGGATAGTAAAATATCTTAAAGTCCTAAAATCTTCTTTGTAGTGATGCTCTTTTGATATGCTTTCAAATTACCATGCAGTTTTATTTTCTCAAATAAGAGGTTCAATTGTATACTTAGGAATCGAATCCACATGGAATGTGGGTACACACACTAGATTTATAGATATGTAGATTAAGGCAGGCAAGTAATTAAATAGCACTAAATAATAATGCAGTTGATTAAATGGTTGTAAGACAATGAGAAAATACCTAGATCTAGTGTTTCATGTAATAATGATTATAGATGTATAGAATCTAAAGGTGTATGTGTGATATTCTAGAATTCTAACTTTAGTGTATAGATATTCAGCTGCCGCATGTGAGTCTAATAATTATCTAAGTCCAGTATTCTAGCTCTGGCTAATAAACACAGAACGAATCGTCGATTGATTGTAGGCGATGAGCATCAATTGAAGGCTACCTTAAATCGGGTTTATTGTCCTATTTAATTGATTCACTAACTTTCTAAACCAGCTGTTGCATGTATCTAGCAACCTAACTCAAAAGAATCAATTCAGGCGAGGACCAATTGTCGTAGTTGTCTATAATCCTAAGATGAGGGTTCTAATTAGCTACTCTAGAACACGAGCATTAATAGCAACTAGCTTTTGATCCGCGCACCCGCGCGGGTGTTATTTTTATAAATGTTAAATATTTTAAGTAATTTGTTTGATATAATTGTATATGTGACTGAAATTTAATATTCGATATCCGTTATCCGATCCGGGATCCCATGTGCTTCGAAAAACGGATATTCAGGGATCCTAGTAGTGATTTTACGGATTAGGCTAATCGAGGTACAAATTCAAATAGTAAAATTTTAGGTATGGATATTCGGATCCGGATATTAAATATTTAAAATTTAATTATAGTTATCTATGTATATTATATATACTTTTATATAAAATTACTAAAATTTTAATTTTATTAAATTTTAATGATTTTAAGGTTTTTTTAATAATAATTTTAAATAGACTAAATATATGGTTAATAGTTAGTTTTTGATTTATTTTTAATTAAAAAAGACATATACGGATATCCGTGTGTATTCAGATTTTATTCTCAATATCCTAACCCCGAATATCCGGATAACAATTTTACGAATCCGACGAATGCATATCTGAATCTGTATATCCTAAAATATCCCAGATATTTGATCTGTCCTAGACCTAATTGTGTATATGTATTATATGGTGATTAAATTTTTTAAATTTATAAATTACATAATTTATTTTTATTAGATATATATATCATACAAATGAATAATACATTGTATTTGTTTGTATATTTAACCATTTATAATAAATATTAGTATGTATTTCAGTGATTAAATTGTTATAGAAAGTTAAATGATTTTGTTACTGTAAATGAATAAGTTCATATTATAATGGAAAATTATTAACATTATTATCATTTTTATAGTTCAAATATAATTGAGTAGCTTATATGAATATGGATAAAAATAAAACTAATTTAATGCTACATATATATATATATATATATAATTCTGTTTTTATTATAAAATTGGAAAATACATATACAATATTTTATGAAGTTTCAATTCAAATAACAAAAGTTGTTAATGGGCTTTGCCAAATTTATTTTCTTCTTGTTAAGAATTGATGTTTGGATACAAAGATAATATCAGTGGCATTACTTGTAAATATTAAATAAAAGTAAGTGTTATTTCTTATTTGTACTTCACTTTTAATAGATTAGATTCAATTGATCGATATCTTTATCACCTTAGAAATTCTATTGTTTTGGCTAATTCTTCATAATCCTAATTATATTGTTTTGGCTAATTCTTCAGAATCCTAGTTAACCCTAAATCTTAAAAAGAGAACTACTCAGATATGACCAAAAAAAGCATGATAATAAACTGAATAGAAATCATGAAACATAATAGGAATAAGAAACAATGGAGTGCCAATACAAATATCCGAAGGAGTCTTGGATCTTCTCTCCAAATCAAACTAAAAGATTTTAAGTACGGAATAGATTATGAAAATTAATGGAACTGGTGGTATGTTGCCCAAACAATGGAAAACACCTAAATACTAGATATAAAGTCATCCACGGGTAATCTTGTAAGTATGTGGAACTTATGGGCTTTCAGTCGGTCACTAACAAATCGGCCCGTCTCGCGCTTCGCAGTCAATTGATGAAAACATAGTGTTTTTGATCGACACTTTTTGTAAATATCCACTCTGACTTATGATTCTTCAACAACTACTAGTTTCTTCATCATAAATCCCTACAATATTCCATAATCTCCACATTGCCTAAAACATACATGGACCCGAAAATAGTCTAAAATAGATTCCAAACACATATAATAGTTCCTAAAAAGCACATAAACTATAGGTAAAACGGGTAAAATTCATAGTATATCAACTCCCCCTAGACTTATTATTTTGCTTGTCCCCAAGCAAAGAATATCCCCATCTAAAAAAGGTTTGAAAACTCAGAGACTCACAAATCTTTAACTTACTAATATTACTCCTACTATGGTGCAAGCCACATCAAATAAGTGTTAACGTCATAGATACTTTATATACCATATCCTAGCTTAGCAACCAAGTCCATTCTACAAGCAACTTAGCAAATATTGTCCAACTTCCCCCTATATTAACCTTATTTTTAAAATAATAAGTGCAGTTTTTACCTTGGGAGTATCGATCATAGGAGATATGGACTCTTACTCAAGCAAGTATCTGAACGAACAGACAATCTTCTCTGATCAATTTCATCTCTCTATTTTTACTTCTTCTCAGTTAGTTTCTTCCTTCTTTGAAGGGTATCATTTTATTTATTTATTTGACTGATATATTTTGGACATGCTTCCATGAATCAAGCCCTAATTGTTTTTACCACCAGATTATGTTCACTTATTTTTGATATTTATCTCTTTCTAGAATCATATGAATCAAGTTTTAATAGTTGTAGCCACCAAGTCATGTTCGGGTTCATTTTAATCTGAAGGGGAGAGAGAGGGGAGCCAAAAACACATAGACTTTACCTTCCAAACTTGAGGAAGAATCTGATCCACTGTATACCAAGCCACAAAACAAGCAAATAAAGTCAAATTAGGTTGGAGGTGAGCTTTGGTTTATTCAAGCATTCTCAGCAAGTGTGGATATGACTGGCAGGTGATCCACTTTGCTATCTCTAGTATACTATGCAGTCAATAAGTCTAAGAATGGTGTTATAGAATGGTTAAATAATAAGTAAAAATTTAAAACTATCATAATCCCCTTCTTGACTCTATAAATATAAAATTCAAAATAAAACACGATATTAGTAAACTTATCTCAGACTTAAACAACATTGTCCCCAGTGTTATTCAGCCTCAGATTGGTGGAAAAAAATAAATCAAAAGTACAAAATTTAAGAAGGAAAAACGGTATATACATGCTCGTTGATGTTGAGTGTCGATCATCGCAATTAACTGACTATCGATCGATGCTTGGTTGGGTCTGTAGATCAGCCGTGATCAAGCTCTGGTCGATGCTCTGTGCAGACTTGTCTTCCTCAGTTTTTTTTTTTCATTTTTTACCTGAAATAAAATAAACACAAAAAAATCAATAAAATTAAAACAAAAACAAATTTAAAACTTACTAAATGGGTTGCCTCCCATCAAACGCTTGTTTATGGTCAATAGATTCATGTTTGGATGCTTTGGGCTAGTAAGGAGGTAAAGGAACACTTGTAGGAAAACAAGTATCCACATCTTCTATGCTCATCTCGATCCATGTGACTACAAAGCTTCTGATGGCTTTTTCACCTCTGTTTATGTGCTCTTGCTGTCTCTAGATAATATCATGTGTGTAATCCATTTTCCGTTTTAGCTCCTCCATACAACTGTTGATCCATCCAATGTTGTTGTTGAGAGGGATGTAGATTGCATCAATCTTCTTGTAGAACTCATCAAACATCTGCTCTAGAGCTCTGTAGATGTCAGTTTTCATCTCAATTTTGCTTTTTCTTCTAAATCTCAGGTGCTGGCCAGATTGGATTTTATGTCTTAAGACGTACCTCATATTGTGGTAGACTGATGTAGAGCCTTCATGTGTCATAAATCATCTCTAGAATTTCTGCTATGTCTTCTTTGGAAACATTGATGATCCTTCCATTTTTACTTTGTGCACCCCAACTGATCTCTGCTAACTCTAAATTTATTTAGTGAAAGGAAACTTTTTGGTTTTCTGGATCGAAGATGGGTGGCTGATGGTGCATTGCAGAAACGTTCAGATTGTGGAATTCGCGAAGAGTCGATCGATGGCGGGTTCCAGTTGTCGATTGATGCCTTGTGCTCTTCCTTATACTCGTTTGTTTTGATTGTTTCCTTATACGAAATTGTGGTTTCAATCAAAAATGAATCTTGATCTTCCGACAATGCATGACCGTCAATTGATACCACATGCTCGGTGTTGATCGATCCTTCATCGTAAGATTCGTGCTCTGTGCTATAATCAGAATAGCAAGAGGCTACTAGCCTTGGATCATCTTCTATCTTAATGTATGGTGTGTTTCCCTTGACAACCTTGACAGGATCATATAAATCTCTCTCGATGATGAGTCAAAGATATAACTTGTTCGTTTTCATATCGCAAACAACTCCTACAATAGCCATGAAAGCTCTCCCAAGTAATAAAGAAGAATTCCAGTTTATTTGAACATCCATAATGTAAAAATCCACTGGAACTAGGGCACTACCAATCTGATCCTAAAAGTTTCTCACAATCCCTTCTGAATTTACCTTAGAGAAATCCACGAAAGTGAATGAATCGCTGAAGGCTCTATCTTCAAACTTAGTTGCTCAGCCATAGACCTTGGCATGATGCTGACTGAAGAACCTGTGTCGTAGAGGGAATTAGGGTAGCTGTGACCTCCAATCATGCACGGTACCACGAACTTCCCAGGATCACTCTTCTTCTTTGATGTAATATGCTGCTTGAGCTTCTCTCTGCTCTGATGGAACATACGCTCAATGTCTTCTACAGTTTCTCTACTTTCTCTGAAAAACATTCAGAGTCTATGGATCCAATAAGCATAATCTAATGGCATGTCCACTGGGATCCTCATCATCCTCTTGGTGAAACTATCCATCTCTTTCTCGTTAGCTTCTCTTCTTATACGCTTAAGAACTTTGTTCCTCTTTCTCTTAGAAACTAGTCTATCTATAGCCTCATCAATGATCATAGGCTTTGGTACATCTTCCTTTTGCTGATTAGTGTCGCTTGTGGGTTCTGATGAAGTCTTAGACAAAAAATTTATAGCATTAAGGTGCTCCACGTCGATACTTGGCAATCGAACTCGGTAAGTTACTAGTCGTTGTTGATCTATGAAAATATGTGAGTATCGATCGATGATGACCATCTAGCAAGATGCTACAGACTCAGCCTGGACTGCCTATCGATGCTCGGCGTCTTGTATCGATCTCTGTTCCGTCTCGGATTTCGACCGATGATTTTTCTCAGGTGTCGAATGACACCAGTGGTAACTTCTGGAGGATAAGGAACTTTCAACTTGGAAGTCCCCTTCTTGCAGTTTCTCCTCCTTCACCACTTGCCAGAAATCATCATCAATCTAGGCATTCATGTGGTGTCACTGTCTAGTCTCTCCTTTACCTTTAATCAGTGTCTCATGTCTCCTAACAGCCTCACTGGTCTGAACCACTTGAGTCTCCAACTTGTTCACATAGGTGATGAGAGCTTCAAACTTATCATTCAAGTTGGTGTATAAAGCATTTTTCTCCCCATTAAAATCCACTGTCAACTTCTGCTGACCCTCATTAACATTATCAATAATATTCTCCAGTCTGCTTTTCTTGAATTGCTGGTGGGGGTTTTTGTTAAAAGGAAGGTACACATGTCATGTTGTTATTGTTGTTATTGCTGCTGTAAGGTTTCTGGTATTGTGAACATTGGTTATAACTACTCCTCTGGCTAGTGCCATAAGAGTTCATGTTTCCACCATGATTGCCATACTCTAGTGGCACGCACTAATGTCGATCATATCCTCTTCTTCTCCCTCATTGCTAGTATCAATAGCCTCTACACCTTCTGAAAAACTCACTCGCTTCTTGAGAAGCTTGTGAACATTGTCAAACTAGGCTTAAATTTCATTCATTTCCTCATTGTCAAGTATTGAAGCCGAAATTCTCCTCTCCAAGTCAGTGTTCTTGGTGTTATTGCTAGATGTCAGGTTTGCAATAAGTCTCCTGACTTTTCTGGATTCCTAGTAGTGAAGATACCATTATTAGCAGTGTTTAGAGCCATCTGGTAGACCACATAGATGCCTCTGAAGAAGGTACTAAGCAGTTGTACCTCGTTGAATCCATGGTGTGGAAAATCTCTCTGATAAGACTTGAATTTGATCTAGGAGCTCTTGAATGATTTTGCAGGCTCTTGCGTGAATTTATAGAATTTGTTACTCAAGTCTTCAGATCGCGAACAATCAAGAAAGTTATGCAGGAAGGCGTTCTTGATATCACTACAGGATGTAGCAGATCTTTGTGGTAACTATTTAAGACAATATGAAGCATCTCCAATAAGTGAGTACTTGAAGAGCTTGCATAAAAGATAGTTCTCATGGACTCCACTGGCTTTCATAGCAGAAACTAGATCCTCAAACCTCTCAAGATGGTCCATCAGATGCTCTGTGGGTGACCATGGAAAGGTGTTTGTCCCACAGGTGTACATTATGCAGGCTTTAGCTCGAAATCGTGCCTTTGAAAAGTAGGAGAACGAATGGAAGATCTGTTGGTGTAGTACTGATTTGTACAGTTGTATTCAACCAACATTATGGTTCGAGTAGCCTCAGCATTGACATTAGCATCAGCATTAGCAGCTACTAGAGCAGCGGCTTCTGGTCAGGGATTACAGCCCCCTGGACATCAATTTTCTGGCCTACTGAATTACGCAGATGACCATGCTGGTCATGCAGGTCGCCGTTCGTATCTGTTGTTAGAATAAGAGTAGCCACAATTTTGCTTTCTCGCGTATTGGTGTCGATCGGCGACAGTGTATTGTTGTCGATCGGCGCTAGCGGAGAAACGTTGGTCAATGAAGATGTGTTGGTATCGATCGATGTGGTGCGCTTCCTTTGTAGATTGCACGTTCTAACGAAACAAGGTTTGAGAAAAATAAGTCTTTTCTCTTGTTGCTTCTGGTACTGTTGGCCATGCTCCTGAAAGACAAAGAATTTTATTTGTGTTTCATAAGTAAAATAAAATAAAAACCTAGACTAAATATATCTATTAGATATAATGGTGAATCCAATGCTCAGTGGTAACGGCACCAAATTGGATATCCTCTCAAATTACCCTTTGAGCAACTTTACTCTCTCAAATAAGTGGTTCAATAGTAGTGCTTAGGGATCGAATCCACAAAGAGTGTGGGCACACACTAGATTAATATATATGTAAATTAAGCTAGGCAAGTATTTAAATAGTAGTAAACAATAAAGCAGTTGATTATATGGTTGTAAGATAATATGAGAAAATGGTTAGATCCAGGGTTTCAGATAATCAGTAATATAGATATATAGAAGCTAAAGGTGTGTGTGAGTTATTATAGAACTAGAACACTAGTGTATAGATGTCCAGTTGTCGCATGTGATTCTAATAATTATGTAAGTCTAGTATTCTAGCCTAATGAACATAGAAATAGTCGTCGATCGATTGTATGCACTGAGCATTAATCGACGGCTACCTTAAATCGGGATTATTGTCTTATTCGATAGCTTCACTAACTTACTAGACCATTTGTTGCATGTATCGAGCAACCTAGCTCAAAAGAATCAATTCAGGCGAGGACCTACTTTTGTAGTTGTCTACAATCCTATGATGAGAGTTCTAGTTAGCTACTCTAGAACACAATCATTAATATCAATTCAATTGATGGATATATCTATCACATTAGCAATTCTATAATATTGGCTAATCTTTCATAACTCTAATTAAACATAAATCTAACAAAGAGAATTACTCAGACATGACAAAGAAAAGCATGATAATAAACTGAATAGAAACAGAATAAACAATAATAAACAATTGAGTTCCAATACAAATCTCTAAAGGAGTCTTGGATCTTCTCTCCAAATCAAACTAAAAGCTTCTAAGTATGGAATTGGTTATGAAGAGTAATGGAAGTGGTGGTTTGTTGTCCAAACAATGACAAAACACCTAAATATTAGGTAATCTTGTAAATATGTGGAACTTATGGGCTTTCACCCGTTCACCAATAAGTTGGCCTGTCTCACGTTTTGCTATCTATCGATGACAACAGAGTTTTGTCGATCGAAACTCTTCGTAAATATTGTCTCTGACTTCTGATTCTTCAGCAACTATGAGTTTTTTCATCATAAAGCCCTAAAATACTCCATAATCTCCACATTGCTTCAAAACATACATGGAACTCAAAAATAGCCTAAAATAGACTCCAAACACATAATAGTTCCTCAAAAACACATATACCATAGGGTAAAAAAGGGTAAAGTCTATAATATCATATCTCCATCAGTTCAGTTGAGAAGCTAACCATTGATACAGTAAAATTGTGTCCTTTCTACTTCAAGCAAAGATTGTTGTCGTAATCTTTGAGATTAAATTCCAGAGAACCAGTTATACACTTTATTTTTATTGGATCAATATTAAGCTAAAACAATGGATGGGGTATAAGGATTGAGAAATCGTAGCAAGCAAAGAACTAGGTTCAAGATGATTCATGGGGATATTTAGGAGCATGAGCCACACAACTATTCAGGGAAAAAAATACAAGCCAATCTAGAACTTGAACAACAAGATTAGATGAACCCAGTGTCTATTAATTTATCAAGCAATCCTAATGCCTAAACTGTTGTTTTGATTAAAGAATGATGACAAGCATTAACCTTAGATTCAATTGGTTCACGATTTACATTAACATCATCTTTCGTTAGCTAAGGACAAATCACCTATCTATGCTTTTTCTAGCAACATAAAGCACTTTCAACCTATAATCAGATGCTAAATGGCCAGTTTAGCACAAGCAATAAGCATAACAATAGATAAATATATCAAAGAATAACAATCCTAGTTGTGTCTAGTTCATTGATCCATGATCCCTAACACCCTAATCCTAACAAATCGATTGCTCAATCATAATCACATAAATCGCAGAGAAGACACATGAAGAAGACATGATAAGCTATTGCAATAAAATACCAAGGGTTCATGATTCTTCTCAAGGTGTTGAGATCCTTATCCCTTCAAGTCTCATAAAAGTCTCCAAATCTTTCTCTCTCAAAATCTCTCTCTCCAGAGTATGTGTAAAAAGTAACCTAAAAAAATAATAGAAATCAGAAAAGATATATTGCATGTCTCTAACGTCTATAGAAAAGAAAATATGGATGATTAGGGTAAATCCCGAAATATTAGAAGTTTCCTTAAAAATCTCTGCTGCGGGAGTAGGCAGTCGGTTGCTCCGCTCACTCAAAAACACCCATCAGGTTTGCTCCGGTTGGTTTTGCACATGAAACATAAATTTTGGCTTGTTTTCCTCCTACATCTCTCAAAAGAACTCCATGCATACTCCAGACCTGAAATGACTTGAAATGGACTAGAAATACTCGATAAAGACCCGAAAACCCTTTAGAAAACATATGTACAATGTTTCAAAAACACCATATACCAATTCCCTCAAACTTAGATCCTTGTTTGTCCTCAAACAATGTCAAGTATCAAGAACATGGAGAAAGGTTTGAAAGTGTGGGAACTTATATTCTCCGCAACCATACTTTAACCATAAATCTCTGAACCATACAAGCAGTTGACTAGGACAACACACCCTTACTGAAACGCCACTGACTGCTGTTCAAAATCGGCTTCATACTCTATATCTCAAACCTGCAAAATCACACCTTCCAAACAAAACCCCTTACATTCAATTAAGAGTGGCGTGAGCTTCTCATCACATGCATTAGTCATGGTAGGCTGTTCTAGGTGTGAAACAGGCCATTTAAGTTTTTTAGTGGAGCTAATAAGAGTGTTCAGGAGCTACTATTTCTTTGTAGAGCATTCAGGATATCGCACAAAACTGCAAGAGAGGATGGATCCATTGATGTCCATAGCCTCTACTCGTTTTGCTTCTTCTAGAACGACTGTTCTCATTTAGGATTAGGCTTTTCCGGTCATCATCTCGCTCTTCATTACTTTGACTGGGTGCTCCACCATTTGTCAACCTTCCCAGTGGCATATTTCTTTGGATTCTTCCCCGTCTCCATCACCTTATTCTCGTTTTTTTTTTTTTGAAGATCTTATATGACGAAGAAGGAGGCAAACACGTGATGGTTATGAGTGACACTGGTGTTTCTGATTTCGTAACCATTCTGGTTCTCCGCCTTTTCTCGTGGTTCATTGGTTATGGAGCGGTTGCTCCCCTTAATATGTATGTTCTCTTTGACTATCTGAATCCTTACAGCATTAACGAGTAAGAGGCTGCGTCGATCCTTTCCTCTCCGACCTTTTTGCACATATCTTCACATATAACACTGAAAAAAATGCATGAAGGTGGAATAAAGGTTACGGTTCATGGTAGGAACTAGCTAAAAATGAGCTAGCCACTCAGGATCAGCAAGATGGATAGAAAGAATAAGAACTCCTTAGTGTATTCTCGTTCCGCTGATCTACTCCCCATAATAAGAAGAATTGTAGTCAAGATTAGGTTCAAGTTCGAATGGGGCTAAGTCGTTCCATAGTAACCTTTACAAGCCGAAATCTTTTGGAGAACAAAGTGAGATAAAGTCAGAGCGTTCCAAGTCCACATGTGTGTCTGTCGTCACTACTAAAGGTCACTAAATAATATAAACTAAAGCACGAGGTGGTTAATTAATATCACAAAATAAGGTCATAATTCCCACAAAAGTTTTAGCTGACTGGATCCTGAAAACTGACTCAAGAGAAAAAAAAAATGAGTTAGTAAACGATGAAAAACCTCCCCTAGACTTACTTCACACCATCCCTGGTGTGAAAATAACTCAGAGATAAGGTGTAAACAAGAATATGATTTTTTTTGGACGAGATACTTACCTACGTGGAGTTGGTGCTCCGAAGTGGGAGCAGCCTCGTAGTTGCTCCCTTCAAGTTTGTAGAGGTTTTCTTATTTTTGGTATGAGATTCAATTAACTAAAACTAAAGATAAGTAAAAAGCAAATTCTAATGATATTTACAATTACCAGTGGGCTGTCTCCCACCAAGTTCTTGGTTTAAGTCCCTAGCTTGACTTGGTGATAGGGTTAGTCAGGTTGAGCATGAGCGCTCATTCCAAAACAAGCTCCACAATTAGACAAGTTCAACTTCAAAACTCTACTCAACAACCCTTATACAGAAGCTTCCCCTTTATCTTTCATCTCATGTGTGAGAATAGCTCTAACTTTAGAGAATGGTTTAGAGGTACCTTTGCACTTTACCTCATACTCAATGGAATTCACATAACACATGCGAGGTATCAAAGTCATTGGAGGATCACCATTGACCTTTTTCTTCTGGACTATATCTTTTTCGTATTCCCTTTAAGTTTCTTGGGATCAGTGTGAGGATCTCCGTCTAGACCAGCCTCGATCTCACTCTTATCACCAAGCTCCTTCTTAGGAAAAACTTTCGGCTGTTCTCCACTAACCACTGAGATGGAGGAGGCATGTAGTGAGGGAAATCTGGTGGGAGCAGCCTTGTAGAAAATCTTCTTGTTGATTTTGGAGAATGTGACTTTCTACTCATACATGAAGGTTGCGAATGGTTCCATATGGGAATTATGTGGAAGAGTTTTCAAAAGCAAGAGTCACTTGAGAAGGCTCAACATCCACAATGCCCAACTTGTCTATAATCGCCTTTGACACAAGATTCACACTAGACGTAGAGTCGCAAAGAGCTTCTTTGAATTCAACTCCAACGATGGAACATGGAAAATCAAACTTTCCAGGGTCCTCAACCTTAGGTCATACCTTCAGTTATGGTGTCAACGCTTCAGTAAAGAGTGCCCTTAATTTCCTCTTGAGTCTCTCTGCAATTTTTGAAGAACATATGTAAGGGCCGAATCTCCCAAACATGTTCAAATGAGATCTTTCTAGGAAGCGTTCTCACCATCGTTCTAAGTCCATCCAGCTGCTCAGAACTAATGGGATCCATCTGATGTCTAGATGGAACAAGATCGGAAACCTTAGGAACATAGATTCGAGCTCACGGAGTATCAGCAGGTTCGCTAGAAGCAATCGCTTCAGAGCAAGCAGGGTGCTTTGTTCTCTCTTCTGCGCCTAAAGCTGTCTCAGCAAACATATTGTCTATCGCATTACAGTGCTCAGCCCTAGGATTTTTATCAGTTTTTCTAGGGAGCGTCCCTTGCTGCCTCTTTACACTCTCAGTTGTTTGAGCAAGTTGAACATCAAGCCTACGCACGTGGCTGTTCACAGTATCATATTTTGTATTGAGCTTGGTGAACATGTTGTTCATCATGGTGTTGATGTATGTGGTAACCTAATTTAGTTCCTTGACTTGAATTTGCTGATGCTGGAGCAGCTGCTGCATCATGTTGTTTAGGTTCTTCAGCTCATCTTGCGAACTGCTCGCGGTATCTGGAGCAGCTTTCTGGTTGCTCTGCGGCTTCTGCTGGTACTGATATCGGTCATATTTGCATAGTTTCGGTCATCTTTTTAAGTGCATTCCAAGCATATAGGACATCATATAGGCATATTTAGGGTGCATTCCATTACATTTGTCTATGTCAGGTATGGGAGATGTTCATTGATGAGATTGGAGGCAATGGGGGCCAAAGAAGTGGAGTTTGGAGCAAAAGGGGTCGTAGCGACCAGGAATAGCGACCAGCCTTGGTCGCTACAGACCCACAGGGAGTTGCGGGAACCATAGCGACCAGGCGTAGCGACCAGCCTTGGTCGCTACAGTCCCACATGGAGTTGCGGATGCCATAGCGATCAGGCGTAGCGACCAGCCCTGGTCGCTACAGACCCACAAAGGAAACCTGGGGACCATAGCGACCAGGCATAGCGACCAGCCCTGGTCGCTACTGTCGCGAATGCTGAAATTGTTGCGGGTCAAACCATGCTTGTTGGGTTGACCCGATTTGTTTTCAAACAGATATAAATACCCTAAAACCTAGTTTTTATTTCATTCTGATTTTTATCTGAGACTAGACTACTCTTGGTGAAGAAGATTTTGAATCTTGAATCCTTTTTATTAATCTTATATTGATTCATCATTTTATTCTTGTTCATTGGCAATGATTTACTCTTATTCATCATCTGTTTTTGAGTTCATCATGTTTGCTAGTGAGTAGTCATTTGTAGGATCCATGGGTTAGGGTGATCTAGGGTGATTAGGTAATAGGTTAGAAGGTTTAATGTTTGATTATTCATGTTCTATGATTATTGCTAGTTTTTAATGCTAGATTAGACTTGATCACTTTAATCTAGATCAATAGGCAATTTGTACCCGAAAGGTGTTCGACGAAATGTCTGAACCAAGTGATAACTCTCTTTACTGGCTTAACCAATGACAATTGATGTTAGGAAAGTTTAGATAGTCAATAGACCCGCTCTTAATGATTGCTTGATTTAATTAGACCAAAGACATTTGATGTCTAGTGATTGAAAGCAAATGAACTTCTATCTTGATAAAGAATTAGTCTAAAGATACGTCTAGACTAGTAGAACTAAGTTGTTTATAGCGTTAACCGTTTATCTTAAGTCCGAATCACCCAAAGTCAAAGCCCTTGCCCATGGGTTCTCGTTTCTCCCATTCATTTATAATCCTAGTTTCGCATTTGTGTTATTTGGTTACTTCACCCCATATCGAATTGGTTGCACTTAGATTAAGTTTATACTTGCATTCTCATTGCATCATGTTCACTTAGGATTGGATTGACACTCATCTATACTACTTTGATTAGGATAGAGTAAAATCCTTTATCAATTTTGGCGCCGTTGCCAGTTCTAAGTTGATTGTGACAGTGAGATTTGGTCATAACTTGAGACTAAGTCTTATTTGCTTTTATTTGTTTACTGACACACTTTCTTCCTTTCTCCTTGAATCACAGGTGTATGAACTTGCGGAGCAGAGGACCAACAGACCTTGTTCCACGAGTAGATAACATCAGGGGTTTAGAGAGAGAGTTAGCAAGAAAGAGAAGAGAAGAACAACTGATTCCTTTCGATCGGTTGGAGTTTGACATGGACGTTAACCACAATAACCCTCACCAGGCAGGTGTCAATGGAGTTAACAACAATGGCCCACCACCTCCAGATGCACAGGGCCAAGGAGCTGCAAACCTTGGTCAACAGCATCCCCCACGCCAAGCTCGGGCAATCGGGACATATGACCAGCCCAACATCCATGGGAACAGGGCTGGTATCAGAGCACCTGCTGTGGAGAACAACAACTTTGAGATCAAGTCAAGTTTGATCAACATGATTCAAGCTAACAAGTACCATGGTCTCGCTTTGGAGGATCCACTAGACCACCTGGATAACTTTGACAAGTTATGTGGCACAACAAAGATCAATGGAATTTCAGAGGATGCTTTCAAACTGCGATTGTTTCCCTTCTCTTTGGGAGATAAAGCCCACTTATGGGAAAAGAGTCTGCCTCGGGGATCCATTGAAACTTGGGAAGAGTGCAAGCGTGTTTTCCTTAACAAGTTCTTCTCTACCTCCAGAACTGCTAAGTTGAGAAATGAGATTTCTGGGTTCCAACAAAAGAACCTTGAGAGTTTTGCTGAAGCATGGGAAAGATTCAAGAGCTACTTAACACAGTGTCCTCACCATGGCTTCAATGATGAGAGTATCCTGAGCACTTTCTACAGAGGAGTTCTACCTAAGTATCGAAGCATGCTAGATACTGCAAGTAATGGCTTCTTCTTGGGTCGAACAGCTCACGATGGCATGGAACTCGTTGAGAACATGGCACAAAGTGACTCAGTGTACAATGATGACTGCGACAGGCAAAACAGAGGTGGAGGCGGCGAGGACTCCAATACAAAGAAAGAACTGAAGTCTCTGCAGGATAAACTTGACGTGTTTCTGCTGGATAGAGCTAAACAGGAAAAGGTCAACTTTGTTGGAAAGAAAGGCCCAGAAGATGCTCTTGAGGTTAATGAAGTTGATGGTTTGGAAGGACAACAAGAGCTTTGCTTTGTCAGTGCTAACGGACAGTGGTACAGGAAAGAACCCAACTTCCCCTACCCAAACCCTTTCCCAAACAAGTCCCAGTACCCAAACAACTACCAGCAAAATGCCTACCCACCCAAACAACCATATCCTCCAGGCTTCCCACCCAAAGGTAATCAGTCTACTCAAGGTCCATGAAGTTCTCACCAAGCTCAACCTAGAGATACAAGTGTGGAATCTATGTTTAAGCAACTTCTTGAATCTCAAGCACGGAATGAGAAAGCTATTGGAGATGAGTTCAAAAACATACACACAAAGATTGATGGGAGTTACACTGAGCTGAACAACAAATTCAAAGCTTTGGAGAATCAATTCGCCACTATGAGCTCCAACTCTAAGAGACCCACTGGCTCCTTACCTGGAAAATCTGAGCAGAATCCTAAGGAGACAATGCACTCAATCACTTTACGAAGTGGCAGAGAGTTACCTTCACGAGTTCTCCTCAAGGATGATGAGAAACAAGGTGGGGAGGTAGCCATCAATCTAGAAGATGAGGTTGTAATTGTGGATGAGAAAACCAATGAGGATATCATGGAAAAGATTGTTGAGGCTAAAGGCAAAGGAAAAGTTGAGGAAGAAAAGAAAGCAACGAACAAAGATAACGCTACCTCTTCCCCAACACAGTCTAAGTTCATTCCCCCTCCTTATGAGCCAAAACTCCCATTTCCAGGAAGATTCAAGAAACAACTTTTGGAGAAATACAAGACCATGTTTGAGAAGCAAATGAGTGAGGTTCAGATTACCATGCCCATTATTGATGCCTTCATGTTGATCCCTCAATACAGCAAGTTCTTGAAGGATGTTGTAACTCAGAAGAAGAAGGAGATGGAAGGTATGATGGTTCTTACTCATGAGTGCAATGCCATTATTCAAAGGTTGACTGTCCCAAAGAAGCTTGAAGATCCAGGAAGTTTCACTCTTCCTTGTGCAATTGGACCTCTTGCGTTTGAAAGATGTCTATGTGACTTGGGAGCAAGTGTCAGCCTCATGCCTTTGTCTATTGCGAAGAAGCTTGGCTTTACACATTACAAGAAGTGTAGGATCTCCCTAGTGCTGGCCGATCGCTCTGTTAAGCTCCCTATTGGCATTCTGGAAGATCTACCGGTGATGGTCGGAAACTGCGAGGTACCAACCGACTTTGTTGTGCTTGAGATGGATGAAGAGCCTAAGGACCCGTTGATTTTGGGAAGACCATTCTTAGCTACTGCTGGAGCTATTGTTAATGTCAAAGATGGTAAGATTGATTTTCATCTTGGAGAGGGAAACACCCTTCACTTTGATGTTAAGGAGATGATGAAGAAACCTACCATTCAAGGGCAAGCCTTCTACATTGAAGCTATGGACACTTTAGCTGATGAGTTCCTGGAAGAGATGGCACTTGAAGACTCTCTTCAACATGCCTTAACAGTGGATAGAGACGTCCAAATGATTGAGGACAAGGAGAGCAAAGAGTACATGAGAATGTTGGATTCCCACAAGAGATTGAATGGGGAAGACAATTTCCAAGAGCTATCTAAGGCTGTTTACCATGTTTCCTCAACTGCCTTACAAGAAGACCCTCCACAAGATGATTGGAGCGAGCTTAAGGCACCCAAAGTGGAGCTTAAACCCCTCCCCATTGGTGTAAGGTACGCATTTCTTGGTTCTAATAACACCTATCCTGTCATTGTGAGTAGCCACCTAAACGAAAATGAATTGTCTAAACTTTTAATTGAGCTTAAAAAGTATAGAAAAGCAATTGGCTACTCACTTGAAGATATCAAAGGGATATCACCCTCTTTGTGCATGCATAGGATACATCTAGAGGATGAATCAATGACTTCTATAGAGCATCAAAGAAGGTTGAATCCCAACTTGAAAGATGTTGTTAAGAAAGAGATTCTTAAACTCTTGGATGCTGGAGTCATTTACCCTATTTCCGATAGTACTTGGGTATCTCCTGTGCATGTAGTTCCCAAGAAGGGTGGTATCACTGTCATAAAAAATGATAAGGATGAATTGATACCCACAAGAACCATAACTGGTCATAGAATGTGCATTGACTACCGAAAACTTAATGCTGCATCTAGAAAGGATCATTTTCCTTTGCCATTCATTGATCAAATGCTTGAGAGACTTGCAAACCACCCATACTATTGTTTTCTTGATGGATACTCAGGTTTCTTCCAAATACCCATACATCCCAATGATCAGGAAAAGACAACTTTCACATGCCCCTATGGTACCTTTGCCTATCGCAGGATGCCATTTGGGCTATGTAATGCACCAGCAACTTTTCAAAGAGCAATGATGTCTATATTCTCTGATCTTATTGAGGATGTGGTGGAGGTCTTTATGGATGATTTCTCTGTGTATGGATCTTCTTTTGCTGTGTGTTTGTCTAATTTATGCAGGGTGTTGAGAAGATGTGAAGAGACGAACCTTGTGCTAAATTGGGAAAAATGTCACTTCATGGTGAAAGAAGGGATCGTCCTAGGACACAAAATCTCAGAAAAGGGAATCGAAGTGGATAAAGCAAAGATTGACGTGATGGTTGGTTTAGCTCCACCTAGATCGGTGAAAGACATCAGAAGCTTTCTAGCCCATGTCGGGTTCTATAGGAGGTTCATCAAGGATTTCTCTAAGATAGCTAGACCGCTAACCAAACTACTATGCAAAGAAGCTGTCTTTGACTTCGATGAGGAATGCCTTGGGGCTTTCAAGAAGCTGAAGAACGAACTTATCAGTGCCCCCATAGTTCAACCACCAGATTGGGAACTCCCTTTTGAGATTATGTGTGATGCTAGTGATTATGCTGTTGGAGCAGTCCTTGGGCAAAAGAAAGATAAGAAGACTCATGTCATCTATTATGCGAGTAGGACACTTGACGATGCTCAAATGAAATATGCTACCACAGAAAAAGAGCTTCTTGCAATAGTGTTTGCTTTCTAAAAATTCAGAAGCTATCTGGTGGGCTCCAAGGTGATAGTCTACACCGATCATGCTGCGCTAAGACACCTGTTGGCGAAGAAAGATGCTAAGCCAAGACTGTTGAGGTGGATTTTGTTGTTACAAGAGTTTGATCTTGAGATCAAAGACAAACCTGGAGTTGAGAATGGAGTAGCTGACCATTTGTCTAGAATGAAAGTTGATTGTGGTATTCCTATTGATGAAAACCTTCCAGAGGAGCAGATTATGGCTATCAAGGCGGTTATGAAGCTTTGTGAGACTGGGAAGAAACTTGAGGAGATCAAAGCAACTGAAGAGAAAGAACCATGGTACGCTGATTTGGTGAACTACTTGGCTTGTGGAAAAGAACCTTTGGGACTAGAAGGATATGCTAAGAAAAAGTTCTACAAGGATGTGAAGAGATACTACTGGGATGAACCATACCTCTATATACTATGTAGAGATCAGCTCTATAGAAGAGTAATATCTGAAGGAGAGGTTGAAGGAATCCTTGAACATTGTCATGGATCATCCTATGGAGGTCACTTTGCCACCTTCAAGACAGTTGCTAAGGTTCTACAAGCGGGGTTTTGGTGGCCACACATGTTCAAGGACACACAGAACTTTGTCTCAAGGTGTGATGCATGCCAGAGAAAAGGGAATATCACCAAAAGAATGAGATGCCTCAGAACCCTATCTTGGAAGTTGAAGTATTTGATGTATGGGGCATAGATTTCATGGGACCATTTCCATCTTCCTTTGGAAACACTTACATCCTAGTAGCTGTTGACTATGTGTCTAAATGGGTAGAAGCTATCGCAAGTCCAACCAATGATGCCAAGGTGGTCCTGAAGATGTTCAAGAGCATTATTTTCCCAAGGTTTGGAGTGCCTAGAGTTGTGATCAGTGACGGAGGATCTCATTTCATCAACAAGTTGTTCGAGAGTCTTCTCAAGAAGAATGGTGTTAAACACAAGGTGGCAACTCCATACCATCCTCAAACCAGTGGACAAGTGGAAATTTCCAATAGAGAAATCAAGTCAATCTTGGAAAAGACAGTGGGGACAACAAGGAAAGATTGGTCCAATAAGCTTGACGATGCACTATGGGCGTATAGGACAGCCTACAAAACTCCTATAGGGACCACACCTTTCAACTTGGTCTATGGAAAGGCTTGTCATCTTCCAGTGGAGCTTGAATACAAAGCCTTGTGGGCAGTCAAACTTCTCAACTTTGACATCAAGACAGCCCAAGAGAAGAGGTTGATTCAGCTAAGTGAACTTGATGAGCTACGTCTTGATGCTTATGAAAGCTCAGCAATCTACAAGGAAAAGACTAAAGCTGTTCATGACAAGAAAATCCTTAAGAGAGAGTTCAAAGCTGGGGACCAGGTGCTGCTCTACAATTCCCGATTAAAGTTGTTCCCTGGAAAGCTTAAGTCCAGATGGTCAGGACCTTTCAAGATTAAAGAAGTGAGACCTTATGGAGCAATCGTTTTATGGAGCAAGGATGGACGTGATTTCACCGTCAACGGACAAAGAGTTAAGCTCTACTTGGGGACCTTAGATGAGGAGGAGGGAACTTCGATTCCACTCTCCGATCCAAACCTTGCCTAACTGACCGTGAGGAAGTCAAGCTAGCGACTTTAAACAAGCTCACTTGGGAGGAAGTCCCATGTTTATCCTTGTACATATGTTTTGTTTTATTTAGTTTACATTTCTTTTGGACTATTTGATACTTCTGGGTGAGTTCTTTCAGGATGAAAGTTGATCAGGTGAAGGGGAGCGCTTGGCAAAGATTTCGAAAAGTTGAACGCCCGTAGCGACCACACGAAGTCGCTACAGGGTTTTGCGGGATCTGTAGCGACCACCCGTAGCGACCACGCCTGGTCGCTACGGGTCCCCAAAGGAAGCAAGAAAAAAAAATCCCGAGCATCGTAGCGACCACCCGTAGCGACCACGCCTGGTCGCTACGGATTTATGCGGGGTGCGTAGCGACCACCCGTAGCGACCACGCCTGGTCGCTACGGGTCGAGGTGAAACCTGCGGGAGGCGTAGCGACTTCGTGTAGCGACCAGCCGTGGTCGCTACACGACCCAGGTAAGTCCCCTTTCCACTTATTTCGGACCAAAACCCAACCAACCCACCCTTTCACTCGAAATAAACCCCTTTCTCTCTTCATCTTCCCCATTTCTTCCCCAAAACAAAAACACAAACTCTCCCAAGAACACAAAACCCAACTTCCCAATTCTTCATCAAATTCCTTGATTCCACTTGCTATCACTCGGAAATTGTTTGAAACTTCCCACATCTTCCATCTCTACACTCAATCAAGCAACGGTATGAAATTTTCGGGTTGATTCTTCTTGATGAAAATTTTTCCAACTTTTTGAAAAGTTGTTGCATGCCCAATTTTTGCTCTAAACTAGTTACCCATGTTCTTATATGCTTGTTTGTGGCTGTGGATTGATGAATTTCGTGGAGATTGAGTGTGAATTGAGAAATTAGAAATTAGGGTTCTTCATGTTCTTGATAAAAAAAAAATTGGGGAAAACTGTTAATTCTGCTTGTACTGGTTCCAATTAAGCGTTTCAAGCCTATTGTTAGGAGATTGATTCATGTTATCTCATTTTCAACTCATTATGGCGAGTGATCGATTCCTATCGGTGATTGAAATGTTTATTTCGAATAGCTTTGATTCCTACGTTGATTTACTAAGTTAGTCGTTTGTGATACAAGAAATTTCTCGACATTGCCTTAATGCCACTTTGAGTGTTTTTGTTTCAGGTACCAATGGCAAGAACACGATCATCGCGACCCACCCGAAGCGGAATCCCCTCACGAAGGTCTCAGCAACAAGCTGAAGAAGAAAGGAGGAAGTCTGAAGAGATTGAAAGGGAGATTGAAGAAGCCCTTCAAGCCCCAACTGATACTGAAGATGAGGTTCCCTCAAGGCCAGCCAAGAAACCAAAAGGGAAAGGAAAGGGGAAGGAAAGGGATCGATCAGTCATCCCGACAAAAGCCCAGTTGCTCAGTCATCTCCAGAACGACCTTGCCTGGGCACCGACCAGATTCCCATGTCCGATATTCCTTCAGGAAACCGGACTCTATCAGAGCGTCCTTCAGCTGCTAGAGTTTATGGGATTGCAGTCTCTTCTCTTGATGGAGGCGCAACCCCTCTATGTGGAAGCTTCATGCCATTTCCTCTCCTCATTGGAGGTGTTTCCCCTCAGCGATGGGCCACCGGAACTTGGGTATGGGAGGATTCAGTTCAAGATCCGAGGGAGGTCGTACAGGCTGAGTTATAAGGAAATCAGCGATGCGATGGGATTCTCAGATGACAGGATCAGCGATCTCCCACGAAACTACAACATCCCGGATAAGGTTTGGCCTCTACTCGTCGAGTTCGGTCATGATCCCCAGAGGAACAAGAACTCAAGCATCAGGAACCCGGTGGTCCGATATGTTCATCGCATCTTGGGGAACACCCTCTTCGCTCGCCGGGAATCTGGTAATGTCTTGGATGATGAGCTGACGATGCTTGCTATGGCCCTCATACCATTGTTTGGGAGGGAAGCACTATACAGCGCTGAGGAAGATATTTACTCTGGCTTTGGGAGAGTGGGTTTCTTTGTGAGGAGACTGAAGTACTATCAGGATTGGGCGTGGACAAACCACGACAGCACGCCTCAGCTGAGCATAGGTAACCTGATCACACCTTTGCTCCAGGCCGCACGAGTCCCTCTACAGAGCGAGACCCCTCAAGAGCCCCTATACATGGATGGTCCTTACATGAAGAGGACCAAGTTTCTTTCAGGGATGTTCCAGGGCCGGTATGTCTATTCCTTCCACATCCACAAGGACCACAAAGAGGTCCTCTTACCCAACCCGCGAATCCTCATGGTGCGCAGCACGCAGAGCATCTCCTTTGAACTCCCTTCAGACGTGTTGCTTGGGACACATGGGCCACTTGAACCTGTTCCAAACCGTAGGAGACCAGCAAGACGATCGGCTGCAGGTCCATCTTCATCTCCTGCTGCTGCCACAGCCACTACAGCACCAGCCCGTGCATCCTCTTCACGAGATGCACCTGAGATCCAGGAAGAGGAGGACACACCCTATGATCCTTCTCACTACCACTTCACACCCCATACTGGAGCTCTTCAGAAGGGCCCTCTGCGTGATGCCCACGAGTACATTGGGAAACTTGAGGGGTGGAACAGGATGCAAGACAGGACCATCAAAAAGCTGTCCGCCAAGTACAAGGCACTCAAGAGGACAGTTAAGAAGAACGCTGCATCCTCAGCACGATTCATGAAGAAAGTCACCGACGTGCTGGTTAGAGCTGGAATAGGAGGGTGTAAAGCTGAAGACTTCATCATTGCTGAGACCTCCTCCCCACGACCTCGCAGCCACTCTCGCCATGGTAAGGAGCCAATAGAGACAGACACTTCTGATGAGGAAGAAGAAAGCTACCAGGCAGAAGAAGGTGACGATGGCGACGAGGACACTGCCTCCGAATCATTTTGAGGTATCTCCACACCTACCTTTGTAAATACCCATTGTTTTCTTTGTTTCATTTTGTTTTGTTTCTTATGTCGATATCTCCTTCTCTCTTGACTACACAGACACTGTGTTGTTTGAGTTTGGGGGAGGTACCTTGTCTAATCATTTAGTTTCTTATGTTTCATTGCATTGTACATTCTAAAAAAAAAAAAAAAAAACTAAAAAAAAAATCATTTAGTTTACATATTTTCATTGTTAGGATCGAGTCTAGAGCATATAGATTGCATTCATTTTGCATAGGGAGCAAGGATGTTATTACCTCGTAAAGAACACATCTCTAGAACTCAACATCACACCCTAGTTAAACATAGCAAGTAGCTTAAGCATATCTTGAAAGACTTGCAAGCTTCGAGCCTTGAAAACTCTTCTCGAAACTAGTTGTTTGCTGTGATTCACATTGTTCTTGAAACCAACTCCGAAATGAATTAGGATCTAATGAACTTAATCTACCCTGCTTATGGACTCTTGTATGCTTGATCATGGATTTCATGCACGTTTGGGTTGATCTCTATCTGTTATACCACTTTTTGAAAACCCAAATGTCACCTTCCTACCCTTAAACCCTTGCCATTCTTTGAGACCACGATTGAATTTGCTTGAGTGAGGCCTTTTATTGATAGCTTGTCATGTGCAAAATCTTGAGAGTATTAGGAGCGACATTGGCTTGTTTTCATCTTGGACTAGCTATAGGACCTCCATTGAGCTAGCATTTAGGAATGAGAAGTGTGTTTGTACTAATAAGCTCTGATCTTGGGTTTCGAAGTGTGAGAAAGATGAAAAGGAGATAGCCACTAGGGATCGAAAAAAAAAAAAAAAAGATATACTCTAAACAGCAAAACCCCAAAAGAAAAAAAATGATAAAGAGATGATATCCCTAGTCGGTTAAAGAAAAGAAAAAAAAGAGAAGAGAGTTTCATTTGGTGAGTGAAAAAGAAGAAAAAAAAAGAGTTTGAAAGTGATTGGGAAGGGGTAGAATGATGAGAACAAACCATTGTATGCATAAATTGCTCCTTTTCTTAGATAAATTTTGCATAATGTTCAAGCTCCTTTTTCCTGAGTGAAAGTCACCAAAGAATTTGAACCCCACTTCTACCATAGATAAACCGTTTTCACTTACCAAGCCAAGTGATCGAGATCAAGTTTCCATTAGCAGGGATTCACCTTATTTGTCTGTCAATGAATATGAGAGTTGGTGTAAAGACTTGTTGGTTGATAAGCATTGCATCTAGTGTAGAGGTATGAGAGTCCCTTTAGGCCTTGAGAAGATAGAGTATACTAAGAGAACATGCTCATGCTACGTGCTATGTCTACCTAGGATGTGATGTTGAAGGCTAGAAAGTGTATCTTTTGGTTCTGAGCTCCCATTTTCAAACCTCTCTCTCTTTCTTGTTTTCGAAAGTCCACTTGAGGACAAGTAAAGGACAAGTTCGGGGGAGTTGATATCGGTCATATTTGCATAGTTTTGGTCATCTCTTTAAGTGTATTCCAGGCATATAGGATATCATATAGGCATATTTAGGTTGCATTCCATTACATTTGTCTATGTCAGGTATGGGAGATGTTCATTGATGAGATTGGAGGCAATGGGGGCCAAAGAAGTGGAGTTTGGAGCAAAAGGGGTCGTAGCGACCAGGAATAGCGACCAGCCTTGGTCGCTACAGACCCACAGGGAGTTGCGGGAACCATAGCGACCAGGCGTAGCGACCAGCCTTGGTCGCTACAGTCCCACATGGAGTTGCGGATGCCATAGCGATCAGGCGTAGCGACCAGCCCTGGTCGCTACAGACCCACAAAGGAAACCTGGGGACCATAGCGACCAGGCATAGCGACCAGCCCTGGTCGCTACTGTCGCGAATGCTGAAATTGTTGCGGGTCAAACCATGCTTGTTGGGTTGACCCGATTTGTTTTCAAACAGATATAAATACCCTAAAACCTAGTTTTTATTTCATTCTGATTTTTATCTGAGACTAGACTACTCTTGGTGAAGAAGATTTTGAATCTTGAATCCTTTTTATTAATCTTATATTGATTCATCATTTTATTCTTGTTCATTGGCAATGATTTACTCTGATTCATCATTTGTTTTTGAGTTCATCATGTTTGCTAGTGAGTAGTCATTTGTAGGATCCATGGGTTAGGGTGATCTAGGGTGATTAGGTAATAGGTTAGAAGGTTTAATGTTTGATTATTCATGTTCTATGATTATTGCTAGTTTCTAATGCTAGATTAGACTTGATCACTTTAATCTAGATCAATAGGCAATTTGTACCCGAAAGGTGTTCGACGAAATGTCTGAACCAAGTGATAACTCTCTTTACTGGCTTAACCAATGACAATTGATGTTAGGAAAGTTTAGATAGTCAATAGACCCGCTCTTAATGATTGCTTGATTTAATTAGACCAAAGACATTTGATGTCTAGTGATTGAAAGCAAATGAACTTCTATCTTGATAAAGAATTAGTCTAAAGATACGTCTAGACTAGTAGAACTAAGTTGTTTATAGCGTTAACCGTTTATCTTAAGTCCGAATCACCCAAAGTCAAAGCCCTTGCCCATGGGTTCTCGTTTCTCCCATTCATTTATAATCCTAGTTTCGCATTTGTGTTATTTGGTTACTTTACCCCATATCGAATTGGTTGCACTTAGATTAAGTTTATACTTGTATTCTCATTGCATCATGTTCACTTAGGATTGGATTGACACTCATCTATACTACTTTGATTAGGATAGAGTAAAATCCTTTATCAGGTACTGATTCTGTTTCTAACCCACGACCCGTTCTTTGCCTGACTAAAAACAAAGGTTTTACCCTGGAAATTTTGGGGGAAACCTTTCTGATATCCAACACCTTTTGCATGGTTGTTCTGCACATACCCATGTTCGTTGATGTAGCTGAAATCTTGTTGATCCTTTGCTGGCGGGTCAGTATCTGGAGCAGTTTCTTGAGTGATATGAGTTTGCTTATCCGTCGCTTCCTCCATGATGAACACTTGCCCTTGGTTGTTCTTTAGCATCTGATCAACCTTGGCGGTCAACTCGTCTATCTTCTGAGTGTCAATACTGTTGACTTTCTTGGAGAGGTGAGTCTCTTGATTCTTGTTGGCTGAGCTGGCAGCCATGTTCTCAATCAGCTCAAATACTCCCTCAGTCGTCTGTGTCATGAAATCCCCCTTGCTCGCAGAGTTCAGAGCACTTCGGAATTCCCATTCGACTCAATCATAGAAAACACCCAGTAGGTAATCATCATCAAACCCATGCTGAGGGCATTCTCTGCGGTAGTCATTGAACCACTCCCATACGTCACAAAAAGGCTCATTAGTGAGTTGCCTAAAGGAGGAGATCTTGTTCCCCAATGCTGCAATCTTTGCCTTTGTGTAGAAATGTCTTAGGAAAGCTGATCGGACATGTTACCACGAAGTAAGAGAGCTGGTGGGTAGAGAATCCAACCAACGTGCAGCCTTTCAATCAAGAGAGAATGGGAACAGCATGCACTTGATGTATTCTGGTGGTACTCCATTCGCATGAGTAAGGCTACATACCTTTTCAAAACTCTCAGTGTGCTCCATTGGAATTTTTGTCGGGAGTCCATTGAACATCTTTCCCTGCACCAGAGCTATCAATGCAGTCTTGATCTCAAAGAATTGTCGTGTGCAGGGTGGTGGATTGATAGCAGAGCACATGGTGGGGAAGTTGCGCGGAAGGTTTTTCTGCCCGATTGGAGCAGTTTGCTCCTGCTGTTGCTGCTGTAGCTGAGCAGCTTGTTGTACTTGGATGGTATGCTGCATCTGGATCATCTGCTGTTGCATCTGTTGCATCGCAGAAGCAAGTTGGTCTGGATAGCCATAGTCGCCCATTATGGCATTAGTCGGCCTTTTTTGTTGACGGTTTGTTCTGTCTAACCTTGCAAGCTCATGATTTGTAAGTGTCACTAACTCTCCTTGTGTGTTTCTCCGATTATGTCTACTTGTCATGCACTTGGAACATTAGCTGCAACAAATAGGATAGAGAAAGTTATAGGTCTTAGACTAAATATATCACCAAAAAATAAAGGCAAAAAGTTGGTCCCCAGCAATGGCGCCAAAACTTGATACAATAAAATTGTGTCCTTTCTACTGCAAGCAAACAGTGCTGCTGTAATATTTGAGATTCAATTATGTAGGACCAGTCTTGCACTTTATTTTTGTGGTATCAATATTAAACTAAAACAATGGTTTTTAAGGATTGAGAAATCGTAGCAAGCAAGTAACAGTTTCGTTTCAGATTATAAAAAGAGATAGGTTCAGGATGATTCATCCGGATATTTAGGAACATGAACCACACAACTATTCAGGGAAAACAGTACGAGTCAATCTAGAACTTGAACAACAAGATTAGATAAACCCACTGTCGTGGTGTCTATCAATTTATAAAATAATCATAATGCCTAAACTGTCATTTGGAATAAAGAATGATGACAAACATTAACCTTAGATTCAATTAGTTCACAATTTGCCTTAGCATCAGCTTTTGTTGGCTAAGGACAAATCGCCTATCTGTGCTTTTCTAGCAACCTAAAACACTTTTGATGATTATACTAAACCTATAATCATATGCTAAATGGCTAGTTCAGCACAAGCAATAAGCATAACAATAGATAGAGATATCAAAGAATAACAATCCTATTTTTTTAGCTTAGTGATCCATGATCCCTAACACCTTGAACCTAACAAAACGAGTACTCAATCATAATCACATAAATCGCAGAGAAGACAGATGAAGAAGACATGGTAAACTATTGCAAGAAAATAACAAGGGTTCATGATTCTTCTCAAGAGTGTAGAGATCTTTCTCCCTTCAAGTCTCACAAAAGTCTGAAAATCTTTCTCTCTCAAAATCTCTCTCTCCAAAGTATGTGTAAAGAGTAACCAAGAAAAATAATAGAAATCAGAAAAAATATATTGCATGTCTCTAACGGCTGTAGGAGATAAAATAGGGATGATTAGGACAAATCCCGGAATATTAGAAGTTTCCTTAAAAATCTCTGTCGTGGGAGCAGGCAGTCAGTTGCTCCGCTCACTCGAGAACACCCGTCAGGTTGCTCCGGCTGATTTTGCGCAAGAAGCACCAATTCTGGCTTGTTTTCCTCCTATATCTCTCAAAAGGCCTCCATGCCTATTCCAGACCTGAAATGACCCGAAATGGACTAGAAAGACTGGATAAAGACCTGAAAACACTTTAGAAAACATATGTACAATGTGTTGAAAACACCATATATCAGCCATGCAGATGGTTCTTGAATCATCGAAATGAGATTCTTACAATCTATCTCGAAGAGCTGACATGTTGAATATTGAAGCATAATCTTCATAACTCAAATAAGAGCTTCAAGTTCTGTATTTAAAGGTGACATAAGACTTCCTTCGTTTCGCAATCCTGGAGGTTTCTCCTTCCCTGATTCATCTTTCCAAACCCAACCACATCCATTGTATGATAAATCCGATGTCCATGATCCATCTACCAAACATATACTCCACAAGCTTAAGACTTGGAATGTCAATGGTTGTGAGAGTCTCTTATATGATCTTTATATTGGTATCAAACCATGCTCGACATCCACCCTCATCATGTCTTACCAGCTCCAAAGGGTCTTTGGTGATTCCTCTAGGTATCATTACGGACTTTCCAGAGATACTAGATTCACTACAAGAAAACAGGTCTTTAACGACTACGCCTTTGGTTGTTAGTTGGTCGTAATAGGGGCATTACGACCAGCTAACAACCAATCACGAATGGTCGTTATCGACTAGTTGTAATCAGTTTTTCGAGGTACATTGGTCGTAATATTACGACTAACACAATTAGTCGTAAAGTAGATGTACTTTTACGACTAAAAGACTAAGTCGTAAAGTAGATGTAAATATATTAGTCGTAAACGAGAAGTAAAGCATTAGTCGTAAAGTAGAAGTAATATTTAGTTGTTCATTGGTCGTAAATGTACGACTAACTTACATCGTCTATAGAGGTAAGATAGTCGTAATAGTACGACTAAATTACTTCTTCAGTAGATGTTCATTAGACGTAATTGTACGACCTATTAACATCCGATATAAAAATTAATTAATTAATTAATTTTGTAATATTTAAATGAAATTTTGAAAAAAATATATTTATTTAAAAATTTGATTAATTTTTTAAAAAATTGAGATCATTCATAAAACATAATATATAACATCCTTAATAAAAACGACTAGCTAGCTTCAATAACCCTTAATAGAAATCCCTAAACCTCAAACCCTTAACCCTTATTATACACTTCCATACTCAAAAATACAATTGAACGAAAATGATTGTCATATATTATTTGTAATGCATTACAAAGAGTTTAAGTACTAATAGTCTAAAACACAAATCACTCGTCATCAGAAACCTCTTCCACTTCATCATTTTCTTCAAATTCATCTTCGTTGGCTTCGTCTGTTGCATCGTCTGGAATTTCTTCATAACCCGGATTATGCGGATCAGCAACAAGTAAGAGCTCATCCATAGCTTGGTCGGGTACTTTTACTCCAGTTACGGCATCTTCTTGTAAAGGTGGTTCTTCATCAGTTAATACTCGACCCCTAGGTGTAACTTTTATAGCGGCTAACCAAGCGATTCCAGATTGTCTGATCCTTGGATATGGAATAAAACAAACTTTGTCTGCTTGGGAAGCCAATATGTAGGGTTCAAATTTGTTGTACCTCCTTGTAGAGTTTATGTCAACAACACCAAACTTGCCATACCGAACACCTCTATTGACGGTGGGGTCAAACCAGTCACATTTGAAGAGAACACATTTCAGTTTTGCAACGCCAGGGAACTCAAATTCGATGATCTCTTTTAAGATTCCATAAAATTCTGTCTCGCCTTTCACACATACACCATAATTCATTGTTGCTTGCCGGCTTCCATATTCGTAAGTGTGAAAAGTGTAGCCTCGTGTGAAATACATAGATGTTGTGGTGATCTTGGCGAGCGGACCTTGTATCAACTCGTGAAACCACTGAGGATAAAATTGATCATCATAATCGACCTGGAAAGACAAATATATATATATATATATATATATATATATATATATATATATATATATATATATATATATATATATATATATATTAATATATAAATTTGAATTAAAAAAAACTATATATATATATATATATATATATATATATATATATATATATATACATATATTGTCATCTATAATACCTGAGTTTTTAACCATTTCACAAAATGTTTGTCTTTCCTTTTGTTGAGATCATTAGTTGATATTCCTGGTATAGCTTCTTCGACTTGGGCAACAAAATCGTTGTTTTAAAACGAAATGATCATTAAAGTACTGTGTTAACAAGAAAAGTAATTATATTTAGTTACGTACCTTTCAAATAATTCAATCTCCTCGCAGTTTAGGAGTATATATGTGTGGGCACTGTGAGCGTCTTCTGAACTCGACCACCAGACTTCTTTAAGTTTTCCACCAAGACGTCCAATCTGACAGAATATATTTGGAACACCTACAACAACATATGTCGGCATCACACCACCGTCATCATATCGGGTCGTAGTCCTTTACCGTGTCCGGACTTGTGATCCAAAGTAATAGGACGTAAAGTGAGATGTTTCCTCATTCAAACTTCCAGCAACTATTGAACCTTCCACCCTTGCCAGATTTTTTGCTTTCCCTTTCAAATATTTCATAGCTCGCTCGTAAGGATACATCCATCCATTATGAACTGGTCCACGAAGTAGTGCTTCATACGGAAGGTGGATAACAAGATGCTCCATGACGTCAAAAAATGATGGAGGAAAGATTTTCTCCAAATTGCACATCAAAATCCGGATATGCGCATCAAGTTGTGCGATGATATCTTCAGTTAAGGTGTGTGTGCTAAGATCTCTGAAAAAAGCTCTGATGCCTACAAATAATTTACAATTATCAGTTTTTTCCCAAAAAGAATCAATAATAACTTTAATTTTTTTTACCTGCAAGTGCTTCGTGAACATTTTTGGGAAGCAACTCTGCAAATGCAAATGGTAGAAGTCATTGCATAAAAACATGACAGTCATGACTCTTCATCCCCGAAAACTTTTGTCCCTGCTGATCAACACATCTTGATAGATTTTAAACATATCCATCGAAAAACTTCACATCTGATGCCACCCACTTGAACAATGCCGCTTTTGCTTCTGCTGACAATCTGAATATTGGAACCGGAATTTTCCCATCGTTTTTAATATGCAGCTCAATCCTAGAACATAATGCAGGCAAATCCAACCTTGACTTCTTGTTATCTTTTGTCTTCCCCTGGACGTTCAACAAAGTATTGATGATGTTGTCAAAGAAGTTCTTCTCTATATGCATCACATCAAGATTGTGGCGCAAAAGTAGATCTTTCCAATATGGAAGTTCCCAAAATATACTCTTTTTGTGCCAATTATGCTGCGTCCCATAACCATCAGGCATATTTCCAAGAGTATGCCAATTACCCCCTTTCGCAACTGTCTCTACTCCACCATAGTAATCAATTTCCTTCTTAATTTCTACTCCAGATAAATACGGTGGAGCCGTGTCTCGAACAACTCTTTTCGCCCGAAACAATGTCTTGTTCCTGCGGTACGGATGGTTAATGGGAAGAAATCTCCGATGACAATCAAACCAGGACGTCTTCCTACCATTCTTCAGCTGAAATGCGTATGTGCTTCCCATACAATAAGGACAAGACAGCCTTCCATGCGTCGTCCAACCCGACAACATCTCGTATGCTGGAAAGTCACTGATAGTCCACAATAGAACTGCTCGCATTGTAAAGTTTTTTTTTGTTGAACAATCATATGTCTCCACGCCTGTTGACCATAATTCCTTCAATTCTTCTATCAACGGTTGTAGAAAAATATCGAGGGACCTCTTTGGATGCTTTGGCCCATGTATCAATATACTCATGAAAAGCAATTCCTTTTCCATACACATCTCTGGTGGAATTTGTATGGCGTCAAGAAGACTGGCCAAAGCGAGTATTGTCTGCCCGACATCCCAAACGGACTAAAGCCATCTGTGCAGAGCCCAAGATAAACGTTGCGGGGGTTGCTAGAAAAATCAGGGTACACCGAATTCAAGTGTTTCCACGCCTTTGCATCAGAGGGATAATTGATCTCTCCTTCCTTCTGAACATGTACTGCATGCCATCTCATCGATGCTGCCGTCTTCTCAGATTGATACAATCTCTTTAGTCTATCCTTAATAGGTAAGTACCACATCCGCTGGTACGGCACCCGATTCCGCCCACGTCCTTGCGGTTTATATCGTGGTTTCTTGCAAAATTTACACTCTAACAATTCGGCATTGTTTCCCAGTATATCATACAGTTGTCTATACACACATCAATCATCTCCGAAGGTAAGCCAAGACTATGAACAAGTTTCTGAATCTCATAATAAGATTCAGCACACAAGTTATCTTCAGGCAAATACTCTTTAAACAACTCAGCCCATGCATCCATACAAACTTCAGGTAAGTTATGATCAGTTTTGATATTCATCATCCTAGCTGCCAATGATAATTTAGAAAGACCTTCTCTACAATCTTGATAAATTGGCTGATTAGCTGCTGCTAACATTTCATAAAATCTTTTTGCATCCAAGTTAGGCCCCTCTACATTTTCGACCTCCTGATCAATTACTGATGTTGTTTCACGAAATCCATCGGTAACCATATCATGCATCCTATCATGATCTACCAAATTATCTTCTTGAATGACGTTTTCATAAGGGAAATGTGGCTCATCTCGGTTACGAACATTTTCAACCTGATTACTACAACTACCTTCATTCCTATTCTCACCCTCCCCGTGGTTAAACCAGATATAGTAATGCGGGGTAAATCCTCTATTTACTATATGTTTCCAAACAGTTTCACTAGTAGCAAACTTTGTATTGTTGCACTTACGACAGGGACAAAAAATTTTACCCGTTTCCTGTGTGAGAGGCGTCTGTCCGGCTTGGTTCATGAATATCTCTGCTCCGTTGAGAAATTTGTCTTTTACTCTTCCTCTTGAATCTTTATGAGCATACATCCAACTCTGAATCTCATAAATATTTCCAGACATTTTTTTCAACTTTTTTCGTTTTTTTTTTCTCTTCTTGTTTTTTTTTGTGCATCTTAAGAATGAGGGAGAAGGTTATATTTATAGAGAAATTCGATTTTGGTAGGTAGCAATGCTACAACGAATGTACATTGGTTCAACTTAACAACTAACAAACAACTAATTTACTCGTACATTAGTCGTAATACAGATGCAAGATATTCGAGGTAAATTAGTCGTACAATAACTCGTAAATTAGTCGTTATGTAGATGCAAGATATTAGAGGTAAGTTAGTTGTACTTTTACATCTAAGTTACGACTAAGGTTTAATTTAGTCGTAAAGTAGATGGAACTTTACGACTAGCTTACTACTCAACATATTAGTAGTAATTTTACATCTACATTACGACCAAACGATCATTTTTCTGGTCGTAATACCTGGTCGTTAAAGACATGTTTTCTTGTAGTGATTATCCAAGGAAAATGATCTATATCTGACTCAGAATCTTCTATTTCATTATTCCTTCAAAATAAATAATCCAAATTGGAATATACACTGCTTATTAGGAAAATTGTTGAGCATGAATAATTTGACGAAAGAGACCATGCTTGTAAGGCAAAGGTACATTCAAAAATCACTTGATTGCCATATTAATCATGTTCTCTATATCTGGGACAATGGTTATCACATTGTGTGACGACGTATTAGATTTCTCTTAATTGTTAAATGTCATGTTACCATCTGCCATATAAGATGACAAATCTTTTGTGGAGTAGTGATTCTGAAAAGGAATGCAACTTTGTGATACTAGGCTCTGTGACCATAGTTTCAGGTTGGGGGAGGATAGTTCTTGCGACCTAATATCTTGATCTATCTCTGTATTGTCCACTTTTTATGTAACTCCATCAAAATTTGTCATCACTATTGGATTGACTAAAAGCCAAACTCTAATGAGGTGGATATCCAGGAGAAACTAGGTGCTCCAGTATTTCCATATTAAACTCTTTATGCTCACCATGAATGAAGTCACTCACTACCATTCTCGGATATAGTACTAGAGCATTAGGTCTAGTTGTTTCAAGGATTGTAGGAATCCATGGGTCTTCTTATACTCTTACCTGAAAACCTAAATGTACTTTCTGTCGGATCCACAATGTCAATAAAGATCTAGAAACCATTAGAGTTTTCCAGACATAAAAGGGCCATCAGTGACTGTTGCTCGCAAAGGCGAACTGAGGCTATAGTAATTTCCATGAAGAACTCTTGCAACTAGTAAATCTACTGGATCAATGTCTATAGTTGTTTTGCTAATAAGTTCAGGTTAAATTCATGGATCAAACAAAATCCTAAACCACCTTCCTCCTTTGTACATCACAATTTCCCCATTTCGCCTAATGCATCCCTCGTTTAGACGGGTTTGTAATCCACCAGAATCATGCAGTGGTACCATCCAGTTTTTCGCAAATATCCAAAGGGAGCAGAAAACTAGACGTAACATATGTGGGTAGCGATAAAGCTAACGACTTTATAAGAATCTCCTTTCCTCCTTTGGTTAACCGACGAGCTGACCATCCATTAATTATATGCTCAAGTTTATACTTTAAGAACGCTAAAAGTTTGCGTTTTGATCCAATTATGTCCTTTGGAATGACCAAGTAGGATCCCATTCCGCCTTCATTATCAATACCCAAAGAAGATTTGAGTGCTTGTTCTACATCCGTAAGGACGCTCTTTCCAAATAGAAGCGAAGACTTCTCAAAATTTATATGTTGTCATGATGCTTTCCCATATACATTTACTGCTTTCATAACTTCATCACATTCACGGGGCTCCCCATACAAAATAAAAGGCTATGATCAGCGAAAAGCAGGTGTGATATCGGAGGGCCGGCAAATGCTAAACACATCCATGTTATCTTACCAAGACTCTCTGCATGATTTGGAAGGCTAACGAGCATTTCTGTGCATAGAATAAAGATGAAAGGAGACAGAAGAATGTCCTTGACACAATCCTCTCCCTCGGACAATATCACCCTTGGTTGGCCATTCATGAGAACTTGATACTTAACAGATGTTATGCAGCGTATTATCCACTTTATCCAAGTGTTTGAGAAACCCATATTCTTCAGTACAGCTCCAATAAACTCACATTCCATTCAATCATACGCTTTGCTCATGAAACATCTCACAAGCAATCATTATACTATCAATGATCTGTCTACCCACAATAAAGACTAACTGGGTTTCCGAGATACGCTCAAGTAAAAAAAATATCAATCTCTGGTAAAAGACCTTAGAGACGATCTTGTATCTCACATTACACATACTTATAGGTCGAAAATGGGCCATTTCAATGGGTTTATCTTTCTTCAGAATGAGAAAAGTATTTGTATCATTCGACATGTATGAGGTGATACCATCAAATAGGAACTCATTAACCATACGATTCAAATCCTCTTTCACTATATCCCAAAGAATTTGATAAAACAAGGTTGTCATACCATCTAGTCCTTAATCTTTTTCCGGATCCATCACGAAAAGGGGAATATTTACCTCCCATTATCGTAACTCGAGCTGTGAGTGTAGGAATTAAAACCCGCAACCAGAATTTTAATGTGAATACAGTGAGGCTTAAGGAAATGGTGGAAAAATTCTATATAAGTAGATTTCTAAGGTAGTTTTCTCGAACATGACTTATTTTTACTGACAATGAATATGATGAATACAAAGAGCAAAAGCACAAGATAATACAACTCGAAAGAGAGTAATCTAGGTCTAAGGGGAGTAAGTCAAAAAGTGTATATCAATAATGATCTTGTCCTTGTCTTTTATACTTCTCAACTCGTTCCAACTACTCCGCGTATCTAGTGTGTGCATGACGTGACTTACTCCGGAGATCTAGGTCTTTTGATTAATTAATTGACTGTGAGGTGACCAAGTCTTGGTTTTTATTTGTACACTCGGAGCTCACTACCTTGGGCTGTTTGGTATCCCTTTAGGCTGGAATAAATGGGCTTTACAGATGGATCATATCTTTATTGTCATTTCAGTCCGTGTGATTGGATTTTACTGGGCCACATTTATGTGATAAGTTTTACTCCAACAGTTGTCTCCCAGCTCATTAAGTGACAAATGGTCATCTTTAAGGGGTGGAGACAGTAGAAGGCATGAGTTTGCATGCTTTAATCGTGTACATTTGATGAGTAATGATTATCTATAAAGATCGAGGGTGCAGAAGCTAGGCCGTCGAAATGTCACTTCCCGCGAGAACTTTTTTTGAATGATTTGAAATTATCAGAATCAAAACAATATGGATAGTCAGGATAGTGAATCTTGCTTACTTCGATGGTAGGGTTGGGAGGTTTGAGAGTATTTCATTTCTCTCTCTCTCCCCCCCCCCCCCATTTTTTTGTTGTTTATGTTGCCTGATAAGGGATTTTTGTAACCAGTACCTTAAGACTTTATGCATAAGATCTTTCTTTTGGATTATGGAATACTATTTTTAGTAGGTTTTGAGAATTGTACCTGATGTAGGTTTAGGAACTCTCGCTCCTGATTGGATCCGTTTGTTATTCCTTCGACCTATGGTTTATATATACACCTTCTTTTGGCGTGCAAAGCATTGGATGGAGGAGAACGGTACCTCAAATATGAGGCAGGCCTATTATAGTAGTGTCTTTTCATGTAGTAAGAGCGGGTGAGTTCTCGAAATTATAGGTTTAGGAGAGGTTTTAACGAGGTGGGTATATTCGTTGTAGTTTTTCTGCTCTCGTGATAGATCGAGCAATGTTTTTATATAATTATAGAGAGATACAGATATTTTTATTTTAAGTCAAAAATATTTTTTGAAGAGGCTGAGATGTTGACTCGAGGAGTGGTTTTCGTCAATTTGAGAATATTTTTTATGGATGCCCAAAGGAAATTGTTTTGGTGTTTTTCGTCCTCATAGATTAAACGAGAAATGTACCAAGTCTGATAGTGCTTTTTACATGTCTTGTTTCATGGAATATCGTAATGAAATTCGATATGGTTTCTTCTGGAATCGCGGTTTTTTCACTTGAAGTACTGAGCTCAGGAACACGATTATAGTACGAGAATTTGTTTATGTTAAGTTAGAGGATGGGTTGCCTGCGCTCTGTGGGAAGTGATGCCAATGTATCATGTTAATATATCAAGCGTATACGTATTTTGATTATTAGGATCATACTCAGTCGTGATAGAGTTTGAGGTTGAAAGAAAGCCAAGATCTCAAGACTGGTATGTTATGTTTGTTGTCGCAAAGTTAGTAGACGCCGGGGTGAACTACTTTTGTGACTCAGTAGGGACCTTCCCAATTTATCCCTAGTTTTAATGCCCTTCTCTCTGTGTTATTGCCGACTGCTTTTCGCAGTAGTAAATTGCCTACTACAAATCATTGTTGTCTGACTCTTAAATTTTAGTAGCGAGCGGTTGCTTGTTGATAATTTTGAATTGGGATAAGGGCATGTTCTCGACATATGTCGACGAAGTCCAGATGATCTCGGAGCATGTCTTCGTTCAGCTTGGGGTTCAGAGTGCATACATTCCCCCTTAAGCTTAGTATAGCTGTTTCAGCGGGTATGACAACTTTCATCTTGTAGGCCAGAGATAATGGGGTTTCTTGTGTCACCTTCTGGGGATTCGTGAGACATGCCCGTAAGATTCCTGGAAGATCTGACGACCAGGCTTATTTTTTGGAGTTTAGAAGTTTCTTAATGTTACTTAAGATCCACTTGTTCGCTGCCTCAGCATATCTGTTCCCTTGATGGTAATACAGGGTCAAGATCGTCAGTTTGATTTTTCCAGTGTTCAGATAATTCTTGAAATTTTTGAAAATGAATTGAGGTCCGTTATCAGTGAGTATATCATAGGGAACCCCGTGATGTTAAATGATGTCTTGCCATATAAAGTTGCGCACTTTGAGATTCTATGTTATATAGTAGGCTTATGCCTCAATCCCTTTGGTGAAATAACCGGTCAGGATAAGCAAGTATATATGTTTCCTTGGTCCTGAGGGTACAATCAGGACTTTTATATCTATTGACCACATCATGAAAGGATAAGGGAAAGATACTGATGACAACATTTATGTTGGCATCCGGATCGTGGCGCTGACATTTGTAGAACTTGAGGGAGTACTCCTTGCAGTCTTTGGCCATATTTGACCAGAAATATACTTTATTTTTAATGTGAAGGACGAGGGTCCGACCTTCGGAGTGGAACCCGAACTGACCTTCATGCATCTCTTCCATGATGGTCAGAGATTCCTCTCCATGCACACAAGCAAGGTAAGGATCTGCGAGGCTGCGTTTGTATAACTTATCTTCTATTATACAATACCACGAGCTCTTCACTTTGATCTTACGAGCTTCCCGGAGATGAGGAGGATTGATTCCATGGAGAATGTATTCCTTTATGGGAATTCTCCAATAAGTACTGTTCATAAACTACTCATTGCCGGTTTGCTAATTATCCGATGAATTCCCTTCTTCCTGAATTTCGTCAGGAGTATGAGCCTCGAGGTCTATCACCCTTTGCTCCAGGATGTCCATTTCCAATCCAGTTTCCATTAGAAGTGGTGCATCGCACGGGTTACCGCTTTGAACATGTTCATTAGAGCTAGGGATGTTACTTTGTATTTGATGTTCCCCCAGTATGTCAGTGGGTGGACCTCCCGCTAGATTTGGACCATTTGTTGACTGGTGCCATGGATAGGGTTTTTAGATCTATTTTAATGCTAGGTTTTTTTATCCCTTTGACTGGTATTCCTCTTCGAACAGCTGGATCCAAAGTTGAAGCCGCGGCAGAGGTATTCTCTCCTCGAGGCATTTTTGTAAGTTTGAATTTCTCAAACTGGTTGGAGAGATCATGGACCACTTTGAGGTAGGCTTCCATGCGTTCTTTTCGATCCTTGTACTCTTCGTTGAAGTGGCTGGTGACCAGCTGAGAGTCGATGTATGCTTGGATTTCCTAGAATCTGATTCCGATGGGTAGGCAGAGACGATCATGGCTCCATACTCGGCCTCGTTATTAGAAGCGGTGAAACCAAGGCTGAATGATTGTTTTAGGACTTTGCTGGTCGGGAGTTTAGTTTGATTCCTACTCCTTGACATTGAAAGGGATGATGCCCCATCAACGTGTAAGGCGCTAATTAGATTATGAAATCAACGGGAACATGGGCCTTAGCGCAAGGTCATCGTTGATATTTGATATCGTATTCGCTAATTTTGATTGCCCATTTGACTAGTCATCTCGATTGACTCAGGCTGTGTAGGATTGTTCTCAATAGCTGTGAAGTTTAAACTACTATGGAGTGTTATTGGAAATAGGGGCAAAACTTTTGTGATGTCAATGTGAGTTTCTCCATTACTGAGTATCTCATCTCCGCGTCAAGGAGTGTTTTCTTATGTAGAACATTGGTTTTTGTTCGCCTTTATCTTCTCGTATCAAAGCTCCGATGATTATGGTGGACGAGATGGATATATAAAGGTATAAGGGTTCTCCTTCTTCTGGTTTGGTGAGTATATGTGGTTCGCATATCTTGTTCAATAGGATCCTCTTATTTCCTTTGAGGAGTTGATAGAAAGGAAGGAAATTATAAGTTGACCGTGAGATGAATCTTTTTAAGTATGTGATTCTCCCGGTGAACCATTGTACGTCCCTCGTGGTATTCGAGGAAAGCATATCTAAAGCGCACTAATTTGTTTAGGGTTCACTTTGATGCCTCTCTCCATTATTAGCTATCTACGTGATTAACCGGATAATGGGAAGCGAAAATGTGAGTGTTGATTGAGCTGCTTTAAAAATGTTTATTTGAGAGATTTGTCATATTTTAACCTTAATAAATAATTTATAAATCATGTGTGGGCTTTACAAAATATTAATAGTTATTCTAATGTCTTATATATGAATATAGTGTTTTATATGAAATATAAAGCCATTATATTGATTTTTTAAAAATTGTTATAGATATTACTTTATGTAATTTATAAGTAAATAATTGATAAAAATTGATGAACAATCAGATATTCTTTCTATAAAATTTACAATTAGTTACCATAAATCATGTATCATTATTTGAGTTATTTTGTAACTGATATTAATTAGTTTCATAATATCCTTTATTTAAGACATGGCTAAAATATAAAAACGATTAAGTTACTTCTCTTTTAATATATAGTAAAATAATTTTTGTGGCACAATTTTATATGATTAATAAATTTAATAAATGTTGATTTATATAATTATAAATAGATTAATAAAAAAATTATAAATTATTTTATAAAAAAAATAGTTTTGTACAAGTATTATACATTAATTTCCAAACCTTTGTAAATGATATATTAAAGGTCTTATAAAAAACTTATAAGTTCTGGTAAATTATTTGCAGACAAAAATAAAGGATTTTATTAATGATTTTAATTATTATAAATAATTTATATAATTATAACTAATTAATAAATCACGTTTGTGTTTTATCCCACATTAAAAGTTATTATAGTATCTCGTATACAAATATGGTGTAATAACCCTCACGAGCCATGACTTTTTGGTCGATAAAATTTCCGCTCGACTACTTCGGAGTTGGTTGACCAGATTTAAAAATAAATTGACCCGATGAATTAATGTCTCAACATGACTGTCATGCGGCGAAAGGACTTCCTTTGATAGTTTTGATCTAGTGTTAATTATTATGGTCGATTTATATATAATTTGGATGAGTTTATCCAAAAGCAAGACGAGAACCAATGGACGGAAAACATTTGATCGAAAATTAGTCTCGAATACTTGCAGCTGCTTGTGATTCATGTGCATGTCATGTGATGCCTGGCTGCGTGCTTCCTTCCTGACCTGGACATGTGAGATGCACCTTCCTGCTTGCTTGCTTATGTAGTAAATGTCACATGACATTCACAAGCTGCCTGCTTGCTTGTTGGCTCAGATCTATAAAATAAAAATCATGTGGCTGGAAAGCTTTCTTCAAAGCAAGGAAACTGTGAGCTGCTTGAATGCTGAAGAAGCTGAAGCAGGACACCAGTTGTCCCTTGCACACCAAAGCTTTGTGTTAACCTGGACACACACACAAAGCTCATATCAGCTACTTAATCCTCTCAGTCACCTTCTTCCCACGTTCTGAAACAGAGAGCAAAACCAGACAGAAAAGTTTAGAGAGAAAAAGAGAAAGAAGATAGAAAATTCTGTTAGAAAATTTGAGAAAAAAATTCAGGGAAAAATAAGAAGAGAGATCTCACATGGACGACCCTTTCTAGCCTTCTTGTGCTTTGAATCAGTGACTGTGGTGTGTGGAAAAGTTGTATCTGGTCCAGCAGATTCATGATATCACTTCACAGCTTATCAGTCTTGATTATTGAACCGGTAAGACCTTAAATCAGTTTGTTTGGATCAGTTTAATCAAATCAGTTTTAAGGAAGCTTCATGTTTGATGTAAACCCTAAGTTATGCTCTGTTCTGTCCTGAGTTGAACCGAATCTTGATCTCTTTTTTTGAAGGTCAGGACGTGATCTTAGCATGAAAAGAGTGAGCTACCAAGTTCATCCATCACTAAAGTAAAACCGGTAAGGCCTTCGCCCTTGTTGTCTGATCAGTCTGAATAGAACCAGATGGTGATAGGTTAAGTTACTGAACGGATCATTTGTAAAAGGCTTTTTAGGTTCAGACTTGTTTATTTTCAGTTTGAATCAACCTCATGGAACCACTAGCTAAGTTGTTATGAATTGACTGGAATTAAACCGAACTGAACTCAATTTGATATTTTCTAGTACTGATCTGAGCCGAGCTGTCTATGGTCTGAAATTGTCATATCCTGATCTAGTATGAGTTGATCTGAACCGAGATGATAAGATTGGATTTAATTTCTTCTTCGAAACTGAACTGCTGGATTAATGATCTTGTGTACCGAACTGCTTTGTTTTAGGTCAGTGGTGGGATCAACCGGATCCTTCCTTTTGGATGTTCTGAATCAGAAGTGAAGTGGAGTGTGATTAGCTTGAGCTCGAGTCTAGTCTTCCTTAGCCAATCTCATAGATTTAAAGGTGAGTCTAGATAGATGACTGATGAGTTATGAATTAGTGTTGCTTGAGTAAAATAAATAATTATGGTTTATAGATAAGTAAGTCTCTCGAACTATATTAAACTGTGAAGTGTTTACTTATTATAAACGCTTAAGAAATATTAGGAATTATTATTTGAGGTTTATTCCGAGCCTTAGTACTTGTTCTCAAGTACTAATATATAAGTATATAAGTATGAATCACGTGAAGTCTTATTGTATACTCACTCTCCCTAAAGTTCCCGCATTACCGTGAATTGGTCCTTCGATATGGAACAAGGTCACGAAGACACGATGATGGGGTCGCACCCTGGAGACCGTGTAACTGCATGCAGCGTTGGATGTTCGATCCTCGAATATTTGATTGAGATGATGGTTATATTTATTTTTCCCACTAGGCTCGGTTAGCCTTGGTGGTTTTCCGGGTTTAGTATATATATATATATATATATATATATATATATATTATACGTATGAATGAATGGCGGGTGTTGTGGAGGTGATGTTTAAGATATGATTTATATCGATTAAATGATAGGCCTTATATATATTATAATTAAGGAATATATTTCCTCTGCATTCAAATGGTGTCGACTGCTCGGGATATTACTAATATGTGTTGGGGGTACGAGATTAGAGTCACTGAGTAAACTAGTTACTCATGACTCATTTGTGATGCAGGTAATCAGTAGGCGGGAAACCTTTACTCTAGGACGGTAAGGAACAACATTAGCCAGCGCTAGTTTTATTATCCTTGCAAAGTAATTTTGATATATATTATGTATAAATTTTGTTGACCAAAAACCTCGAGGTTAATCCTTAATATTTTGTAAGATGCTTTTGAAAGAATATTATATAATGTATTAAAGAATGTTTCTTTAAGTACGGGTTCCATATGATATTAGTCCTTCTCCGGACGAACTAACTATTTGGTATTACTCTGTCGGGTTGAAAAATCTCAGGTTGTACCTAATAGGATATGTGTACTTAGGCGATTGGCCTAAGGTACCTGGATCTATTCCGGGAACATCGGGTTAATCGTTGAGGTACACATTGTGGCCTCTCAGTTTGGTTTAAGTTACTAGTGATTGGCTGTGCATGTTCTTGTTTGATTGTTGTACGGCTGGTCAAGTCAACTTGTACTTGACCAGATTGGGGGTGTCACAAAGGTGGTATCAGAGCATGGTTATATGATGCTTTAATGGGACTTGTTTCAAATGTTTTTCGAGTCAAAATGAGTCGCAAGGATAACTAGGATATGCTGGATGGTTCCTTCATCTTAGGATAGATAGTCATGGGTAGTTACCTTACCGTGTTCTTTCATATCAGATGCACCAAGACATGCTAAACGGATTCGATAGTATTTTCCGATATTGAACTAGTCACGCTTGGGTTTTGGTATCGTCATGCTTTTCCTACCGTTCTTTTGGGTTCTAGTGTGGATATATTTCAGAGAGGTATATATTGGACAGCGTAGACCCACTGAATGCATCACCGGATTCATGTGTTATCGATGTCAAGACGACGTTGTTTGGAATGATCTAGTTTAGGGCGATTTGACTGCTCATGATCACCAAGATGGACTTCTTCTTCCGACTGCTCAAGTTTTTCCATCTTATGCTGAGACGTACCAGAACCAGAGCCGTACAAGCATGATTGATTCAGCATTTCTTTCAAGCTTAGCGTGGTGGAGGAGATAGTTTGAGTATAGTACAAGACGATGGATGCACCAGCACCGCTCCACTGCAACAAGAAACCTTCAAGTTTGTGAAGAGGATAAAGAAGTTGGGACCACAAGATATTGATGAAGGACTAAGCCATTCGATGGAGACTTTGGATTGAGGAAGATTTCAAATGCAACACTGGGAGCAGACGACTGACATGGCCCATTTTTTCGAGGATTGCAAGAAGGATATGGAAGCAGAAAATATCAAGAAGGATGCAGTGAGTTAGTCTTTAAGCGTCAAGAATTATTTTGGGAACGTTAGTCCAAGTTAGACAGATTTCTCTTAAGAGTTCAAGATGGAGTGTTTTCTACCCAAACCATGAGACCGATTGGGAATTCCACTTATGGAGTGAGCACAGTGACATGTTTCCACCAGAAGGTTGAGGTCGAGTGAATCTGATTCACCCATTTTGTTTTTGGGGATGAGCCAAAGATCATAAGGACGTTATTGGAGTAACTAAGATTGTAGTGCTTAACAGCTTTGAGGAGACAATATAGTATGACGTGTGAGTTAAGAAAGCTGTTACTGCCAAGGAAGATTCTTCGTGCCATTTAGACCATCTAAAGGCTATCAGGTTCAGATCTAAGGTCAGTTTCAGGTAAGGAATCAAGGAAGTCGATGGAGATTATTTTGGTTGGACGTTTTATCAGATCAAGACCGAGGACCCTGAGTTGTTATGGTTGTGGCTAGCGAAATCAGGATGGTCATGGTTGTTCAAGTGGATAAATCTTGGATCGTTTACGTTATTCACACTTTGGTCATTCCTTTGAAGAGTAAGGATTTAATTCTACCCTTGTCCATGAAGTTACCTGACACCTTTTACCTATACCTAGGGTACCACTTGTTGAACTTGTTCGCTCTCCCTTACAGTTAGTCCCTAACCAAGTGTTTGGCTATTTGGGTAGAGCCTACACTTTTTAGTTGCCTGGAACGTGAAAACACCTGAAAGGTCCAATCACAGGTTTGCTTCTTATCCCATTGGTATGTTGTGTTAATTAAAAAAAAATTATGAATAATTAAATAAATAAGTTGAAGTGTGATCAAGGTATCGTAAGAGACCTTTTCTATGGACATAATTTTCCGCCCATATTGTGTTTGAATCGGGAAGAACACATAGTTGTAGTTCCCGAGTAGTGTCATAGTTTTAAGGAGGATTCACTTTGGTGAATTCAAGTATACCATTCTTATTCATGGAAGTATTGGTTGCCATTTAGAATTATGGTATGCCTTCGTATGCAATCCCCATTCCTTAGTACTTCCATAAGAGCGGTTTGTTTCTATCTAGAGTGAGGTTGGCTTTCTAGTTACCGAGCTCAATTAAGAAGTTGTTGAGGAAAGAAGTCCTTGGAAGAAGACCAGTCACCGTTTTCTTACAGTGGTATTCTACTAAGTGTTGGAGCATTACTCGTATTAGTCTGGAGAATTGACTTCCTTTTGGGAAAAGGTGAAGTAGTGTATTCCATTATTCTGATCATTGTGAAAGTAGAAGAGGACCAAAGTATAGAGAACAGTCCGATAATTAGAGAATTCAAAAATCTGTTTAAGGCACTGGAAGGATTGTCAACATCTAGAAGTAACCTATTCAGTAGTCATCCTGAACTTGGATGCTCTGCAATAGCTTCGGCATCTTGCCAGGTGGTTCTGCCTGAGTTAAATTAGCAATTAGAAGATTTGTTTGGAAAAAGGTTTCGTTTGACCTTGATCTTTTCTTTGTGGAGCACCCATGTCAGTGGTAAAGAAAAAGGATGAGAGTTTGTGGTTATCTTCAGCAGTAAATGAATCGATGACGTGACCATCAAGGACAATTATTAACTTTCTAGAAGTGATGAGTTATTAAGATCAGTTGCAAGGTAAATATTGCTTTCCAAGGAAGTTCAATGGACACATAAGATTTAATAAATGCTACTGCTAGGAATGGGAAGTGGGATCTATTAGTAAGCAAGTTGGAACAAGAAGTTGTTGCACATTTAGTAAAGATCGCTACTATTACAGAGTAGTCGTCTCCAATCTCTGCTATCGAGATTTGAAGTTCTTTGGATTAGCTGGTTACCATAAGAAGTTTCTTCAAAGATTTGTAACCATATAAAACCGCTGAGCTGATCGATTGAGAAAGGTGTTACCCTGTAATAGAGTAAAAAGGATTGAAGAAGTATGCAACCAGTTAGAGAAAGACCTGATGTCTACGTCTATCTTACGCTATGCATGAGCCTAAGCAGCCAAATACTGATGTATGGACGCATCATGTGTTGGTTTAGGTCAATGCTAATGCAACACGATAGGGTAATCGTTTATGCATCAAGGGAGTTAAAGAAGCATAAGGTAAATTATCCGATGCACGAGCTGAAGTTGGCTATGTTTTTGTTTGGACATTAAATTTCACAACCATTTTAGTATGGAGAAACGATGCAAGTGTTCAATGATCAAAGAAGCCCTACAAAAAAGCAAATGGAGTTGTTTATGCTTAGAAGAGAGAGAATTTTGTGTCAATATTGATAAGGATCTCAAGAATCATGAAGTGAAATTTGGAGTGATTTATTCAGCTGCCTTATAAGGAGGGAATGGATAGCGTTCAAGATTGCAAGTAGTAAATCAAGATGGCTTACTCATTTGTATCCGAGGAACTCAGTTGAAGAATGAGAACTTAGGGAAAACATAAAAGAAAATTAATGAAGAGAATTTCAGAGAATAATATAAGAATTGTGCCATGTACAAATTCAGTAAGAGGAGACATGGGAGAAGGAACCTAAGTCCTACCCAAAGTTAAGCATGATGATTAGAAAGGAGATGATAAGTGACCCCGAAGGAGATTGATGAATGAAAGAAAATGTATGACCATAAGGCAAATGGAACTGTCAAGGTTGTTAAGATATCAGAGGATGTATCAATATAAAAAGTCTGGAGTCGTCGTACAAGAGTACTCAATTGGTGAATCAAGCGTGGTATAAACAAACCTTTTGGATCCTCAGTTGTAGGGTAGAAGAAGCAAATCAGAAAGCAATAGGAACATACTTGGTTATGGGGAACATTAGAGAGATTGGAGTTGTTCAGAAGTTTATGAAGAGGGCCTCAGATAGATCATAAATTTACCGAAGATTGTAAGGAAGATAATTCTTGGAATGTGTCAGTGTGTATTTGAGAGTAGTACCCTTGTTCTGAATCATGTTAGTGTGATTGATCGTGCATGTTCTTGTTTGATTGTTGCACGGTTAATCAAGTTGACATCGACAAGACCCGAGATGTTACCTTCACGTATGGCACATCACCTAACGTTCCAAATTTTATGTTGTTGATATAAGAGAAAGGAAGATAGGAAGATTTCATAGTGATGGTCTTCAGAGACTCGAGGCTGCCAAAAGAAGTATGTAAGCCGCAGTTGATGGGAGTTATGTTACAGTAATGAATTGTTATCAGAGTTATAAATTGTTGCCATTTAAGTATCGGTATGTCACCGTACGAAGCTCGGTATGGTCAACCTTGTAGAACACCAGTGTGTTGGAAAGAAGTTGGTGAACGAAGAATCTTTTGTCCAGAGATAGTAAATGAGGCTGCCGAGAAAGTAAGGATAATTCAAGGAAATATGAAGAAACCCCAAGACCGTCAGAAAAAGTATGTTGACCGCGGTAGAAGAGAAGTCATCTTTGCAGTGAATGATATAGTCTTCGTGAAAGTAGCTGCCCAGAAAGGAAGGGATTGGTCTGGGAAAGTTGGAAATTTGGCAACCCACAACATTGGTCAGTACAGAATTATTGCTAGAGTTGGAGGAGTAGCCTACCGACTTGAACTTCCACCTGATATGCCTATGCACCCGGTATTTCATGTATCGATGTTGTGTAAGCATATTCCGGATCGGAATATGGTGAAGCCACAACGACCAAAGAATCTTCAACCCAACCTCACTTATCTTGAAGGTCCTTTGCCGATAGGTGAGCGTCGTATAAAGAGACTGAAGAATAGAGAGATTTCTTAACTTCAGATATTTTGGGGAAAGCGACAGAAAGTTGTAGTCACATGGGAGGATGAAGATAAGTTCAGAGCTGACTACCAAGAACTCTTCTCAGATACCCAAGATGTCCAGTAAAGTGTCCACTTGTATGTTTTAAGAATTCGGGGACGAATTCTTTTGAGGGGGGAAGAATGTAATAACCCTCACGAGCCATGACTTTTTGGTCGATAAAATTTCCGCTCGACCACTTCGGAGTTGGTCGACCAGATTTAAAAATAAATCGACCCGATGAATTAATGTCTCAACAGGACTGTCATGCGGTCGAAAGGACTTCCTTTGATAGTTTTGATCTAGTGTTAATTATTATGGTCGATTTATATATAATCTGGACGAGTTTATCCAAAAGCAAGACGAGAACCAATGGACGGAAAACATTTGATCGAAAACTGGTCTCGAATACTTTCAGCTGCTTGCGATTCATGTGCATGTCATGTGCTGCATGGCTGCGTGCTTCCTTCCTGACCTGGACATGTGAGATGCACCTTCCTGCTTGCTTGCTTCTGTAGTAAATGTCACATGACATTCACAAGCTGCCTGCTTGCTTGCTGGCTCAGATCTATAAAATAAAAATCATGTGGCTGGAAAGCTTTCTTCAAAGCAAGGAAACTGTGAGCTGCTTGGTTGCTGGAGAAGCTAAAGCAGGACACCAGCTGTCCCTTGCACACCAAAACTTTGTGTTAACCTGGACACACACACAAAGCTCATATCAGCTACTTAATCCTCTCAGTCACCTTCTTCCCACCTTCTGAAACAGAGAGCAAAACCAGACAGAAAAGTTTAGAGCGAAAGAGAGAAAGAAGATAGAAAAAATCTGTTAGAAAATTTGAGAGAAAAATTCAGGGAAAAATAAGAAGAGAGATCTCACATGGAGGACCCTTTCTAGCCTTCTTGTGCTTTGAATCAGTGACGGTGGTGTGTGGAAAAGTTGTATCTGGTCCAGAAGATTCATGATATCACTTCACAGCTAATCAGTCTTGATTGTTGAACCGGTAAGACCTTAAATCAGTTTGTTCGGATCAGTTTAATCAAATCAGTTTTAAGGAAGCTTCATGTCTGATGTAAACCCTAAGTTATGCTCTGTTCTGTCCTGAGTTGAACCGAATCTTGATCTCTTTGTTTGAAGGTCAGGACGTGATCTTAGCATGAAGAGAGTGAGCTACCAAGTTCATCCATCAATAAAGTAAAACCGGTAAGGCCTTCGCCCTTGTTGTCTGATTAGTCTGAATAGAACCAGATGGTGATAGGTTAAGTTACTGCACGGATCATTTGTAAAAGGCTTTTAAGGTTCAGACTTGTTTATTTTCAGTTTGAATCAACCTCATGGAACCACTAGCTAAGTTGTTATGAATTGACTGGAATTAAACCGAACTGAACTCAATTTGATATTTTCTAGTACTGATCTGAGCCGAGCTGTCTATGGTCTGCAATTGTCATATCCTGATCTAGTATGAGTTGATCTGAAATGCTAAGCTTTGTCATGAACCGAGCTGATAAGATTGGATTTAATTTCTTCTTCGAAACTGAACTGCTGGATTAATGATCTTGTGTACCGAACTGCTTTGTTTTAGGTCAGTGGTGGGATCAACCGGATCCTTCCTTTTGGACGTTCTGAATGAGAAGTGAAGTGGAGTGTGATTAGCTTGAGCTTGAGTCTAGTATTCTTTAGCCAATCTCATAGATTTAAAGGTGAATCTAGATAGATGACTGATGAGTTATAAATTAGTGTTGCTTGAGTAAAATAAATAATTATGGTTTATAGATAAGTAAGTCTCTTGAACTATATTAAACTGTGAAGTGTTTACTTTTTATAAACGCTTAAGAAATATTATGAATTATTATTTGAGGTTTATCCCGAGCCTTAGTACTTGTTCTCAAGTACTAATATATAAGTATATAAGTATGAATCATGTGAAGTCTTATTGTATACTCACTCTCCCTAAAGTTCCCGCATTACCGTGAATTGGTCCTGCGATATGGAACAAGGTCACGAAGACACGATGATGGGGTCGCACCCTGGAGACCGTGTAACTTCATGCAGCGTTGGATGTTCGATCCTCGAATATTTGATTGAGATGATGGTTATATTTATTTTTCCCGCTAGGCTCGGTTAGCCTTGGTGGTTTTCCGGGTTTAGTATATATATATATATATATATATATGTATATATATATATATATATATTATACGTATGAATGAATGGCGGGTGTTGTGGAGGTGATGTTTAAGACATGATTTACATCGATTAAATGATAGGCCTTATATATATATAATAATTAAGGAATATATTTCCTCTGAATTCAAATGGTGTCGACTACTTGGGATATTACTAATATGTGTTGGGGGTGGGGGATTATACTCACTGATTAAACTAGTTACTCATGACTCATTTGTGATGCAGGTAACCAGTAGGCGGGAAACCTTTACTCGAGGACGGGAAGGAACAACATTAGCCAGCGGTAGTTTTATTATCCTTGCAAAGTAATTTTGATATATCCTATGTATAAATTTTGTTGACCAAAAACCTCGAGGTTAATCCTTAATATTTTGTAAGATGCTTTTGAAAGAATACTATATAATGTATTAAAGAATGTTTCTTTAAGTAAGGGTTCCATATGATATTAGTCCTTGTCCGGACGAACTAACTATTTAGTATTACTCTGTCGGTTGAAAAGTCTCGGGTTGTACCTAATAGGATATGTGTACTTAGGCGATTGGCCTAAGGTACATGGATCTATTCCGGGAACTTCGGGTTAATCGTTGAGGTACACATTGTGGCCTCTTAGTTTGGTTTAAGTTACTAGTGATTGGTTGTGCATGTTCTTGTTTGATTGTTGTACGGCTGGTCAAGTCAACTTGTATTTAGACCAGATTGGGGGTGTCACATATGGTGTCTATATAAAAAATATAAAACCATTATATTGATTCTATAAAATTTGATATTTTATATTGGTTTATAAATAAATAATTAATAAAATAAATTGATGAAGCATTATATATTCTTTTATTTACATTATTTTGAAACTAATATAAATTAGTTTCAAATTAATTTTAATTTTTATCAGAATAAAAAAATTAAATTATTTTCGAATTAAATTATAACAATTTTTAAAATTTTACGTATAAGTGAAATATACACAAAAGTGACAAAAATTATATATATAAAGATTTTTTCAAATAAAAAAAATACACTCTCTGCATGTTTCTATAAATATAAAAATCATTTATTCACCTTTCTTAATAAAACTTATTAACTTGTATTATATAAATATTATTCTATATAATTTTAAATAAAGTTAAACTAATGGTAATTAAATAAATTGAATTGTCTTTTTTAAATTTACTTTTATTTTACTGAAATTTACTACAAATATTATTAAATAATATAAATATAAAATATAAAAAAACAAAAAAAATTATCTTTGCAAAAAAAAAATTAAGATTATTTATCTTGTGAAATGGAAGTTGAATTAGTTCACAATTAAGAAAAATACAATTATGTACTTTTGTGAGAAAATAAAATATTATGTTTTGGTGGAGATAATATATTTCAGTATTATTGCAAAAATATTATTTTCACTAAAAATAATATCTAGAATGTTTTTGGGAAAATAATTTTTTTTTGTGACAAAAAAATATTTTGGCAGAAAAGTGTTTTACATGATATTAACGGAAAGAGCTAATTTTACGTTTTGGTAAAAAAATTGAAAAAAAAAATATCTTTTCAGAAAACAAGATTATGTGTTTTAACAAAAATGAGATTTTAGGTTTTAGGAGAAAAATGAGTTTTTGAAAAAAAAAACAAAATTTTATATTTTGAATAAAAACATATTATGATTTTATGATTTGTATGAAGTAAATCCTATTTTATATTTGGGTAAAAAAAATTGGAGAAATTTCCAAATATGACTCAAGTTTTTTTTTAAAATGCAAAAGTATACACAAACATCAATCAAATGCAAAACTAACTGAAATGCCCTGTGAAATTACAACAAGCATCTTATGACCAAACAAAAAACAAGAATTTATTTTTACGAATATAATCATGTGAAGTCTTTTGAAGTTGTGTAAGTCGTCTAGACGACTCGTCGAGAGGATTTTCTGGAAGTCTTCTAGACGACTCGTCGAGAGGATTTTCTGGAAGTCTTCTAGACGACTTCGTTCGAAGTCTTCTAGACGACTTCGCTGGAAGTAATCTCATATAGTTGATCTTAAAAATAATTTATAAATTTTATTAAAAATATTTTGCAGAGAAAAAAAATTGAAATCATGTAATTATAAACATTTGTAAATGATATAAATTAAGATATAGTAAAACTGAATTATTTTCAACATAGATGAGTGAATGTAGTGAGTCATGGTATTATTTGGTTTAGAGTTTGGTAACATATGTTGTAGTATTGTTTGTATTATTAGGGTTAAATTTTGGAAACTTAACATTTTTATTCAAAAATTAAATTGTTACCTATATGTATTTAGTTATGTATATATTAAACACTTTTAAGTTGAATTTTTTTAATTAGTTAATTAAATTCAGAGTTTATATTCAGGGTCTAGACGACTTTCAGGAAGTCGTCTCATGAATAATATTTACATCAGACGACTTTTAGACAAAAAGAGAAGTAACCTTGACAAAGTCTTCTAGGCGAATAGTAAATTTAGGGTCGAGAAAACTTTCAAGTAAGTCTTCGGAATTGAAAGTCTTCAGAACTGAAAATATTTAACTTTATTGGAATATTTGTCTCCTTATATAAAGAAAATTTACACATTTTTTCTTCCTTTCAAATGACTACAAAAAAAATGTAATGTTTCACATTCTAAAACTCTTCAACCTCTCTATAATTTTTTAAAACTTAAAAAATACCAAACTTTATATAAATTTCTCATTTTTATCTCATGTCTTTCTCACTAAATTATTTTGTTTTTGTAGATTTTTCATTACATGGTTCTCATCTTCCACACCTTTAAAGGTAGATTTATAAATCATATTTTTCATTTGGGAACCGCTTGTTTCTTAAAGATATTATCTTTTGAAAACTATTTTTGTTGTTTTAAGCTCTTACCTTATTTTTGAAGTTTTTTCTATGTTTTGAAGCCATTTGAATATTTTTAGATATGCACATTTTCCAGATCTGAGACAGATTTGGAAAACTTCCAGGAAAGTCTTCTCGCAAGTCTTCTAGACGACTTCCAAGAAGTCTTCTAGCGAAATTTTCTCTCATATCTCCATTTTCATAACGGATCTAAACATTTAGCTAAATCTCCATGGCAAAGTTTTGGTAAGTCTCTGGTTGCTTAAAACTCTTACCTTTTTCCCAAACTAAAATTTTCTATTAATTTATCATTTATTATCTCATATCTTTCTCACTAATTCATCTTGTTTTGCAGGTTTTTTATTATATGATTCTCATCTTATACTACTTTAAAGGTAGATCTATTTTTTTATTATGTATTTTTGTGTGTTCTTTAAAGGTAGACATATCTCATCTTCCACTCATTTTTTCTGTTTTGATGTCATTTGAACCTTTTTGGATTTGCAGGTTTTTCATATATGAGTCAGACTTTGGAAGACTATTAGGAAGTCTTCTCAGAAGCCTTCTAGACGACTTCCTAAAAGACTTCCGAGAATACTTCCTGGAAGAATTCCGAGAAGTTTTCTAGACGACTTCCAGAAAGTTATCTAGACGACTTCTAGGAAGTTTTCTAGACGACTTCGAGGAAGTTTTCTCGGAAGTCTTCTAACATATAATGTGCTAGAAGACTTCCTAGAAGTCTTCTGATAGAATTTTCTCTCAAGTCGAGTGTATTCCAAGCTTATTTTTGTGGAGGAATGATCTATAATAATTTTGTTTATGGTCATTTGTGATTTGTAGGTGTACACTTTTAATTGTGATTTTTTTGTAAATTTAAAGAGATATTAATGAAAAAAATTGGTAAATATATTCATGTTTATAATGTTATCTTGCCAAAATTACTTGACATTATTGAAGTATTGATACAAATTTAATAGCAAAACACAATAATACAAAAAAAAAGTCAAATTTATTACAGCTAAAGGAGAAAAAATCCCAAGAAAACTTAGCTAAATTCACAACATATCAAATATTATATAAGTTAAAACATATAACAATTTCACTGGAAGATTTCTGGAAAGTCTTCTAAAAGACTTAAATTTAAAGCGGAAAATTGAAATATAAGCGAGAAATTTAAGCGGGAGATTAAAATTTCGGCGGAAAACTCAAATTTAAACTGAAAATTGAAATTTTAAATTTTATGAAAGTTAAAAGGTATATCTTATGATCTAAGAAGATACATTAAACCATATTAATTGATATTTATAAGTTACTTAACACTTTTGAAACTTAAAAATATATATATATATATATATATATATCTTTAAGTTACTTAACAAGTTTACAAAAACTAACGTAGAAGTCTTCTAGCAGACTTACATGGAAGTCTTCTCAGATTAGCTAGAAACATTAATAAACATAAATATTGGCAAACTCATAATTAAAACTAATTAAGTTATGAATTTCATTCAGGAACCCAAATATCAACTAATATACATGAATTAACAAGAAAATGTTAAAAATCCTTTATAGTTTTAGAGAAAATGAAACTTTATTAAACATTGATATCTTTAAGTTACTTAACAAGTTTACAAAAACTAACGTAGAAGTCTTCTCATATTAGCTAGAAACATTAATAAACATGAATATTGGCAAACTCATAATTAAAACTAATTAAGTTATGAATTTCATTCAGGAACTCAAATATCAACTAATATACATGAATTAACAAGAAAATGTTAAAAATCCTTTATAGTTTTAGAGAAAATGAAACTTTATTAAACATTGACGTGGACGACTTCCAAGAATTAACAGGAAGTCGTCCAGAAGACTTACATGGAAGTCATCAAAAAGGTCATCCAAAGAACTCTGTTGTAGAGTAGACCTCTCTGGAAGTCTTGCTTTGTAAATATTCTCTTACTTTTGTTTTAAAAACAAATCTCAAAAATACCAGAAAAGACATCCATGTAAGTCGTCTAGGATAAACAGGTTAGTTTTGCAATTGATTAAATTGTGTCAAAAATTTGACTTTTTCCAGACGACTACAAGAGGAAAAAAAACTTAAATATTTAATATTAACTAGACGACTTATATGTAAGTCGTCTCAGGTTACTTTTGAAATTAGAAAAGGTTACTTTTGAAATTAGAAAATAAAACTTAAATATTTAATTTAACTAGACTACCTACATGTAAGTCGTCCGTCAGACGAATTACATAGAAGTCTTTTGTGATATCCAAGGTTTGCCAGAATATCAGAACCAATTTCTGGAAGACTTTCGCGTAGGTCGTCTACCGGAAGACATACATGTAGGTCGTCTAACTAAAATTAATATTTTATTTTTATTTTTCAAATGCAAAAGTAACATGAGAGAACTTACATATAAGTCGTCTAGGAAATATTAAATATTTAAGTTTGTTTTTCAGCTAGACGACTAAGTCGTTTGGAAAAAGTTAAATTTCTTACACAATTTGGCTAAATGAAAAACTAACATTTTTATCCTAGACGACTTACCAGGAGGTCTTCTATGGTATTTTTGAGATTTTTTTGTTAACAAAGAAAACTCAAAAACTTCGAGATAAGTCTTCTCAAATAATACATATATAAGTCAATTGCAAAACTAACATATGCATTTACCAGACGACTTCCGTGTAAGTCTTCTATGTCCAGGAAATTTACACGGAAGTTGTCTAGACGAACATATCTGGAAAAAAAAAAGAATTCATTCCTTAAATTAGTGAGATAACTTTCTTAGCACACAAAAGCTCAAAAGAAAGCGACCAACCAAGAATCGTAAGCTTGAATCAAAATCTTGAACTTTTAAGATGAATATAGAGATAAAGTGAAAAAGATTTAGTTTTTGAGCAAAAGAAATGAGATAAGAGGATTGAAAACCGATTTTTAGGTGCATTTAGAGCTTCAAATTGGTTCTTCGTGGTGGTTGGTATATTGATGACAATGACATTATTGTAAATATTTGATGAAGATGAGGATGATAAAGTAAAATACTTATTTTCAAAAAAAAAAAAATTGCATTTTCGTGAATAATCAGAATTTTTGGGGTGAATAGCGCAAATGAAATTTCAAAAAAACAATTATGGGTTAGTTTTGTGTTTGACTTTAAGTCTTGAGTCATTTCTGCAAAAATCCCAACAAAAGTTACCATTTTTGACCAAAAACTGAAGTTCACATTTTTGGAGAAAATGAATTTTAGGGGAAAAAATAATTTTTTTTTAGTATTGTGAGAAAGTATATTGTGAATTTTTGGTGAAAAAAATTGATTCAATATTTTTTCCGGAAACTTAATTTACATTTTTCAAAAAACATATTTTACATTTCTATGGAAATAAATATTTTTAATCTATTTTATTAGTAAAAATATTTGTAAAAAATTGAATAGGTTGAAATTTCATGTTAAATCAATACTATTAAAACAGAAGCAATATTTATCTAATTACAAGTAGTCTATGTTGGACCATTACATTTATTTAATTTCTTATTTATTCTCTTACAATTAACTTAGTTTTTATTAAATATATATTATATCTAACCAATTATTTTAGCATGTTCAAAATAAGATATGTAAAAAGATATTCTTAAGTATATTTTCCCAAGATTAGATTTTAACAATATCTTTTAAAATGTAAAAATATATTTTTGATATTTACTTTTAAAAGTCATAATTAATATTAATTATAATTCAAAACGAATACTAATTCATTTTTCATTTATATAATAAAAACTAAAAAAAAATATAATATTTATATGTACATAATTTATATTCACAATTAAATTACTACACTAAGTAATAAATATAAAGTAACTTAATCCATTTATTAATTGTTTTGTAAATTATAAAATAATCACCTATATTCATGAATTTTAAAACATACTTCAACTTATTAAAAAATATTGAAATATGATATATAAACTAATAAATAATTTCATAATTAATATACATATTTAAATTAAACGACTAAAATAATTTAATATATTTATCAAGTATGAAACGAGTAAAATGACAATATTTAATTTTTATAGTAATTCTGGCAAATAAATATAATAATAAAATAAGTTTTAAGCAATATAAAAAATTTACTATAATTTAAAGTTTAAAAATATAAATAACATTGATAGGAGGTAGGTTATATAAATAAATTATCTTATTTTCATAATATTATATTCATGTAAATTTTAATTTTATCACATATAATTTAGAAAAATGTCTTTATAAAAAAGATACATATATATATATCTAAGATTTTTAATTTTCAGTAAATAAGTTTTTGAATAAAAATTTATCTCGCGCTTTAAAATACGGGTCAAAATCTATTAACAAACATTATTATTAGATATATAATAAAAATATATAACAAAAAAATATATTAAAATGTCTCATATGAATAATGAAATTAAATTTAGGATGTAAAATAAACTAAAATAAAACTTCAAAAAAAAATCTAATAACATGTGAACAATAAAATTAAAATAAATAAATAAATAAGCGTTATATTTATTTCAAACTCAAATCACTAAATTGTAATAAACGTAAAGACATCGTTGATGCTTAAATCTATTTCTATTTTAGTATGCATCCTCTCAAATGTTGATCTTTACGCTTACAACAAAATGATAAATTAGTTTGACTAAAAATTTGTATGAATAACTTTTGTAAAATTAGAGTGTCACCTTCATAATATATCCACCATTCATTTAAGTATTCATAAATTAGAAACTTTAAATATGAAAATTTAAGTCAAATTGTAATGCATAATGAGTCATTCTTAGGTCCAACCGGTAACCAGGTCCCAGGTTTTAGCAGGTTTTAAAAATATTTTAAATAACGACTTTTTAAATTAAAAAAAAAAAAACCAGATCAGAGTCGTCGTTTTTTTCAGTTTAGCAACGGGTCCGGATCGTGTTTCGGAACACTGAATATTGCGTTTCAAATGTAATATTTAAATGTAAATATACAATAAAAATACAAATTTATATTATATAAATTTAATTTGTTTCAAAAATAATTCTGCGCTTTGAAAGCACAAATCAAAATCTAGTTATAGGATTAATAATTCGCGCTTTGAAAGCACAAATCAAAATCTAGTTATAGGATTAATTATTCCGACTATTTTAGCCCTGTTACAAAACTCATGTTAACATTAGAAAAATTGTTAGAGAGCGGAACTAATTTGAACATCTCTACTTATATCGTTAAACCAAAAAGGAAAAATATGACTCTTCCTGTGATTGTTTTTTGGTTGCGTAGCACATTTGAACTGATGAGGCTTCGTCACCAACAGGTTAGACGAGAAGCTACCACATGGCACATGCTACCCAACACAGAGGCCACGTGCACGGCCCATCATCTATATCTATATAGATCATGTGGACTAAAGGAGTAGAAAAAAGAAAGAGAGGTAAAAGAAATGGCAGACATAGGCAAAGGAACAGCACTCGCTGGCTGCAACGATCGCTGTGGCTGCCCTTCTCCCTGTCCAGGTGGAGAATCCTGCAGGTTTCTACTCCTCTATATGCTCTCCATAAATGATGTGTTTTGTTCAACTTTAAAAAGAACGTTGTTCGAGTCCATGTAGGTGCAGGATGAGCGCAGCAGCGGGTGGGGATCAAGAACACAGCGTGTGCCCGTGTGGGGAGCACTGCGACTGCAACCCTTGCACCTGCTCCAAGATCCAGACCTCCGCTAAGTCCAGCAAGACCTTTTGCACCTGTGGAGAGGGTTGCACCTGCGCCAGTTGCGCCGCTTAGGCCATGTTTATAGCATACTTGTATAATAGGTACGAGCTAGTCGATTAGGTCCCAGTCTCTGGAATAAAACTGTGTTTACAAGGTCCAAATACTACCAAATAATATTCGCTTATGCTCTGTTCTTGTACCGAAAACGTTTGGATCTAAAGTCCAATATGAAGACCAAGTAAGCATACCTTGGAATAGGTGGTGTGAGTATCAAGAACGCATGAGCCACCAGGGCCGCTTTCTCCATATGAATCTTCCAAAAAACTTCACTTGGAAAGTAGTCCACTAACTGAGTCAGAAAGGAAGCACCAAACTCGAAACGAAAGCTGGTGAAAGGCATGTTAACCACTCCAGTCTGGTCAAACATGATATTTTTGACAAAAAAATTAGTGATATTCCGAATTCACATTACTATTAGAATAGAAAATATTTTCTATAAATTGATCATAATATCCGTTCACACAGCATAGTAAGTTTATAAATTGTCCAGATGCTAGAGACAAGTAACTCCATTCTAATCCGTAAGAAACTCTCCCAGTTAGACTAAATCTCCTGCAGCAACCTATGGAATAGCTTTGTTTTTGATCTGGTGTATCGAAGGTTGACATGGAAACACAAGTCCAGTCCAACCCAAACACAAGTTCATAAACGTATCCTTAAAAAATTATAATTTAAATAATAATTGAATCTATTAATATATAATTAAAATTTTAATAAATATATGTATATATATATATATATTTATATTATTTTCTAGGTCTGCCCCTGGATGCCCTGGATGCAAACACATACAAATTATGGATCACTCTGAAGCCGAAAAATATTGTTAGACAGAAACCATTCTTATGATGATTGCAGGAGATTCTCTTCAGTTCCAACTTCCAAGGCTACTCAGAGCATCCTCAATGGGGTGCTTAGTGGGGTGCTTAGGCAGTGGGGCCCACTAGCACCCCCTAAATGAAATGCTTAAAACTCCAAAATAAGCACCCTTTTTCTTGTGGTTCTTACACTGTTCACGGGTCCCACTGACACGTGGCAACCCGTGATTGGTCTACTTTTAATTTTTTTTTTTTTTAAAAAAAAAATCAAAAAAAAAAAAAAACAAGCACCCCTGCTTGGGTTGCTGATGGTTTCATAATATCTTTGTACTTAAACTTACCGACTTTAGTTTTAGGCGTTGATTTTCTTTATTATTATTTTATTCGTCTAACAATGGCTCATTATTCTACACTCTTGGATGTTAAAAAATTCGGTGGAAACTGTAACTTTTATTGTTTCACGAAAAATCGGTCAATTCATATATTAACGATGACCACAAGTTCCAATTAATAAATAAAACATGTAATTTATGTGAAAATATACATGAATTACTATTAAATTTACAAATTCAATTTTTATACATGAATTTTAAAATTTAGTTTACCATACACTAATTTAATTTTTGTTTATCAAATTTTAAGTTGTGCCTAACTTGTAATTTGAATTATAGTTAACTTGTAAGAGAAAATCGTTAATTCTTACTTCAACAAAGATCAACGGTCCCGATCAATACATTAACATTTCACATGTGAAAAATATATATCAACTATTATAAAAATTTAAATTCAGTACACAAAATTTCAAAATCTACTTTTAACATATATTTACCTAATTTTCATTAGTCAAATAATATCGAAAATAATTTTTCTATCCCATGTTGATTAATAAAGCTTTTTTATTGTATTATGTGGTACTTATTAAATAGTATTGTATAGTAATTGACCGAAAATAAATTATTTAGATCAAATAATTTTATTTTTGTGTAATTCAGTTGTCAGATTTTCTATTTAATTTTTTTATGCAAAAGAACAGTAAGAGAGAGAAGATAACACATGACAAATTAAAGAGAAAAAAAGAATGTTTTTGATAAGTTAAACATTCTTGTTACTCTTTGTCTATTACCACGTAATACGATTAATTATTATGTAATACAATAAAAAAATTTACTTAATTAACACGTGACGAACAATTTATCTTCGGTATTATTTGACTTGTGAAAATTAAGTAAATCTATTTAACTAAAAATTGAGTACAAAATAGAACCAACACGATTTTCAAAAGATATATTACATTTTTTCATATTTTCATTCATCTTAACTACTTTATTAATTACATTTTTCAAATAATTGACAACATTTATAATAAAAGTGTAAAACATAACTTTCCTATTTTTAAATTTTTTATTATATTTTTTTAGTTAACTACTTTATCAATTGTCTTTGCCATAACAATTCAACATCGTTTGTTTGTTTTACTTGTGAACCATAACAATTTCATATGTTTGAATGAATTATCTTCATCCGCGACAAAAATTCAAACCAGTTAATAAAAAAACTAGTTATTTGTTTACATAATTAGTTAGGTATTGATATCATGTATACTTTTAAGTACGAATTAGTTCTTTCGGATATTAAGTTTTTTTTTGGGTTTTGAAATTATGTTTTGTTTGGGTATTATAAATTTTAGGGCAGAATTTGAATATGCCTTCTGAAATCCAGATGGGTTCGGTTCTCGGTTCTGATGTGTAAAAACATAAAAATGAACAAAATTTTATATGTTTAAAAATGTCATTAATAAATTTATAAAAAAAAAAAAATACTCGCGCGGGCCCGCATGTCAAGCTTTAATGTATGTTAAAACTAGATTTCAGAAGTTCATGTATTGTATTTAAATTTGTATAAGTTAATGTATGTTTTCTATTATGTATTGATTGAGACCATTGGCACATATTGATACAAGAATTGGCTAATTTTTTGTTAAAAATTAACGGCACTTGACTAACGGAAATTAAGTCGATGTACATTAAAACCAAATTTTGAAATTAAGTTAATGTATTTTATAATCAAATTTTGAAAGTTTATATATATATAAGTTTAAATTTTATACTAATTAATGTATGTTTTCACCTATGTAACATATTTTTGCACTAATCAGGACCATTAATGTAGGAATTGACCAATTTGCCTCTACTTCACCTATATGTGATGAGTTGCACCACCCTTGTTTTGGTTGTAGCAATATTCCTGGAAGAATTTGTTGATTGATTGCAAAAATATATATATATCCAATGAACACACAAGAGTGTGCAAGTTGGGCTAGTGGTGATGGGTACATGAGTGGACAAGAGACATGAGTTTGGGAAGGCGGTTGGCATTGAGAGTGAAGGAGCAAATGACCCTTGTATGGAACTTGGAGGTGACGAGTCTGCCTAAAATGTAAGCCTTGGAACGGAGAACGAGAGTGAGATTGAGAGGCAAGGAGAGTGTGTCGAGATGGGGAGAGACACTGCCGTATAGTGGAATCTGATGGCCGTGCACCACCGTGGCTATGCTCCTTTCGCTTTTCCTACCCACAGTGAACTTCTCCATCTCACCGGAGGAGAGGAGGAGGTTGGAGTAATGGAGGAGAAGAGGGGGAGCAGTGACATGGACGGCGAAGAAGGTGGAGGGATTCCGGTAGAAGATCCTTACCGTGGAATTAAGAGACAGCATGTCAGTGGGCACTCCGCTCAGATCGTTCCCAGCCTGGACGTTAAAGTTCCTCACCAGCAGCCCCTGCAAGTACACCAAGCTTTTCTATATTCAGTCTTAACACCTAATCACATCCCAACCAAATCAAATGCACACTTGTCTCTCAGTTCACACTTTGTTTACTTACCAATCTCTGTTTTACTTTTTGTTTTTCATTATAAAAAAGTATATAATATTATTTTCCATTGTTGGCCTTTTCCAGATTGTTTCTTTTAAGGAAAGTGAAACCGAACACCTATCCACCAAACGAGTCGACTCTACTCTACGCTACTCTTAACTCAGCCCGAGTCACAGAGTGAAGAAAAGAGCTATAGTTATTTTTATTACCTTTACCACAACTTTAGGAGGGTAGGATTTGCTAGCACCCCACAGTATGAGAGAGAATATCGTGAACAAAAGGAACAATGAGAGGAGCAAGCAGCCGTAGAGACGCACATTTCGAAAGGGGTCGTCGTCATCTCCGCCGTCAGTTTCTTCGTCTATGGCGCTGTTGATGTAACGGCGGCGTCCGCTTCCTTCGCGGATTGACTTGTAGGAGAGGAGTGCACGGTCGGAGAAGCGAGAGGTGGAGGACTCACGGGAGTGATGGATGGGTGAGCAGTGGTAGTAATGTGGGTGTGACGGAGAACCCATCGGGCTGCAACCCGATCCAAATGACATCTTCTCGACGTCGTGGTTGGACGGACTCTGTACATAGTAAAGAGGTCTAATCGTCGAACGCGGCGGAGAGCGCGGCGGCCATGACAAAGCCGCGTCGATGCTAGTGGCCTCCGAGTCCGTCTTTGCATGCATGTCTCTCAATTGGGTCTTGGTCTTCCCTCTTTGGTTTCGTCAGAGTAATGGAGGAAGCAGCAATAAAACAGAGACGCTAGTGTCGTGTTTGGCTCTTTATTTTGTCACGTCTATCTATGTCTTTAATATAACAAAGGCTTGTGGGAACGGAGCGCGAAATGGTTTCGGAGGTTGTGCAATAAAAGCGAAAGCCGTATGGGTCTTTTCAAGCAAGTTGGTCCCATTTAATGACGTTCCTACCCACGCGCTTTCTCGCGTAGCTAAACCCACCACACGGCTGATGTTTATAGATGTGGCTTAAGCTGTGTCTCACGCTAGACAATCAGTGCGTGGGGGTTGTGAAGGTGGAAAATTGCAGTCCACTGTACTGACACTAACTCAGAATGTCTTTCAAGAGCTCAAAATACTCCTCAATAAATAGATTTACACCTTTTTTTTATACTTCCTCATTTTGGTGGGAAAAAGGCCGATGTAATAGGCCTTCAAAACTTTTCAAACTTGGGAGTTTTAGTAGCTAGAATAATAGCATTTCCAAAAAGAACGTGATGTTTTCATTCCTTCTAACCACCCCCCTTTCAGGTTATTGTTTCAAAATAAGTGTTAAGAGTTAGAAAATAGGGTTTTTACTTTTCATAGAACGGAGTTAGATTAGTAAATCGGGTATACAGCTCAGCGAATGTGACTGATAACTTGGTTGTTACACTTAACATCATGAGTTATTTGTAGAGATCTTTCATATTCATTTGAATCACAGCATGAGAGCTCCAGATGCAGGCGTAGGTGAAAGCAAACAATCTTCTTAATTACTGTCCCTATCAATTTCAACATTCAATCTAGTTTTCATTTTATTGATTTTTCCTTCTTTTCGTCTTTTTGGTGGCTAAATATTGCATAAATTTATGGTATTGACTATGATGAGACATGTTTACCAGTTGCAATGCTTAAGCGTATTCAGATATTTCTAACAACTGTTGTTTTTTATGATCATGAGATTTGGAGTTGGTAAGGAACAAGGATGAAATAAGATGGGACTTGTTTCTTCTATATAACAAGAGATAAATATTTTAGGGCCTAACGAAGATTTAATATTAGAAAATGTATGGTCATGCTCAAATAAGGTGCATGTCAGTTGCTTGTTTGATCAATATAAATTAAAGTTCAATAAACGTGATCTAGTTTAGTAGGATGACGCCCATTCTTTTATTATGCTGGAATCAAAATATAAATACAAAAGGATTTCAAATAAATGATTTCAGTACAAGTAAGAGATTATTCGAAATGTCCAAAACTCTTTTCTACTTACTCTAGCAGAAGACGTTAAGTCGAAGTTTGATAAGTATGTAATATTATTAGGTGATTGATATGGTTTGCTAGAAATCGCTTATAATCTATGGATTGTGACTTTATTACTAATATTACATAATTGTATAGGGTCACACACACCTAAGTAAACGGGATCATAGTCCTTAGGGATTAATTGTAGAGTGATTAACAACTAGAGTCCCTTTTAGAGAATTTTTAATGGTTAATTACACTCTTATCCTCAACTAAAGTTAGTTTCCTTAACTAATCACTAGTATATGACGCCTAGAACAAGCCCGATGAGATCTCCGGTTGATCTGCACATCTCTGAATCTTGAAGAGATCTTCGATGGACCAAAACATCTCTGCAGCCAAGCCTCGTCTCAAAGCTTCACTCGTCGTTTTCCTTTGTTTGATCATTGTTGTCGCCATCTTTTAGTTGCGTCTACAACGACCGACAAACCACCAATCGAGTTTAACAGATTCATGCAAATTTGTCCAGCTTTCATATTTTGCAACTTAAGTTTGTGTACCGTTTTATTCTTCTCAATTTGGTGTCAAAATTTTGAAATACGCATATTTTTTTCTCAATTTCGACCCAAACTTTTAGATTTACAGTTTAGTCCTGACAATAAACAAATATGTATGAAACTATAATAAAACACATAAATGAGTTAAAAGAACTAGAAATATATCAAGAATCAACAAAATCATAAAATATCACATCATTTCTGTAAAATGTTTGTGTTACAAATCATTTAGACACAACATGTTCGAACAAAATTGGCAAATTTTACCATTTAAAATTGTAATAAATTATTTTGGTCTTAAAAATAACTTGATAAACATGATATTAAATTTACTATTGGTCATACATGTTAACATGTGTACATACGCACATATGTACATGTGTACAAAGATTACATGTGTACATGTTCACATGTGTACATGAATATATATTAACGCGATGTAAAAGTAAAATATGACGGTGAAATATGATTTTGGCTTAATGTGTATGGTTGGGTAACTGTGTACGTATATATGTATACATGTGTACATTGACTTCAGTTCGTCAATGTGTACACATATTTTTCACTGTCCACATGTACAATATCTTTACACACAAAATCACATGTATACTAGTACAATTATACATTGCGAAACTAATGATATCTGATAATTAGAATAACTTTATGCACTTTGTTTTAGTTAGTTTAGATCATTTAGGTTTCATTAGGTTTATATATTGCATTTTATTGGTTTTTACCATCTTAGTTTACTTTAAATTTTAGAGAAAACTATTTATTTCATCTTAATATCTCATAATTTTAATAAATTTTACCATCTTAATTTAGTTCATTTATGTCATTTGAGGTTGTATTTAGTAAGTTATATTGCATTTGTGTGTTTATTTGGATAAAACAAGCGTTTTATTTGGATAAAACAAGCGCTTTGTTGCATAGTTGTCAGTTTTAGACTAATTAAAAAAGACAAATATATAGATTTAATAGTTTATGGACAAATTAAAAACAAAGCTAAAACATGTGACACTTAAGTGAAAATAAAAGAAAGTTCATACACATTTGCATACAACAGGACTATATTGCATAATCGGAAGTTTGAGACAAAATTGAGTGATTACTTTTGCACAATCAAAAGTTTAAGAGCCAAAATACAGATCTTTTAAAACTCTAAGGACCATTGATGCAATTATTTAGAGGTTTGAAATACAGAATATGAAAGCTTGGAGCTGATTCGAAGAGACAGTTTCACAACTGAAATGTTTGAGGCCCAATTGCGAATATGTTATAGATAAAAGACTTAGAATGAAAATAATGTAAATTTGGCCATAGTGCTCGATCTGGTGAACACTGGTGATCCCAACCAAGAAAATTTCGGCAACCTTGACGACGATGAGCCTGCTGTAGATTGATGAGCAAAGGCGACATCGCAGACTGGGTCACGATACGAAGAAAGCTTCGAGGTGGGTGGCAATCTGAAATCGTGGAGAAATACTGCTGAATCGAGACGACGTGGAGGAGCTTGACCGGTGATTCCACGAGAGAGATAAGCTTGAGCAGGAGAACCACCGTGGACAACCACCACAGCGTAACAGAGAAGTAAAAAATGGATGGGTCTCAACACTGATTCTTTAAGTTTAAGATTCACAAAATATTCTACCTTGTGACGGTAACCATGGAACATATGAAAAAAAAAGATAAATAGAAAAACAATTTTTTTATAACACTAAAAGTTAATAAGTTTTTTTTTTGTTATTTAGTTGCGGTTTAGCTAGATTTCAATTGTTTCATGAGACAATTAAACTCATGGTCACTTTTAAGTTTTTAATTACATTTTGAGACGTTTATAACTATTAAGGTAGTTTTTTTCTTGGTTTCTTACATGATTACCCTTACTTTTAGCAAACTAAACATGTTTTTCCAGCTTTTTACGGGGACCAGCTTTTTACCTTTATTTTCAATATATTTAGTCTAAGACTTCTAACTTACTTTACCTTTTCGCTTGAAACTAATATTCCAGGTGTATGTATAGTAGAAACACTCGAAGAAACACCTCAAGTTCATTAGTTACGCTTACAAATCGGGAGCTCGCAAGGTTAGAAAGACCAACCGAAAACAAACAAGGCCGACCAACGCCACAATGGCCGACTACGGAAATCAAGAGGATCTAAATGCTGCAATGCAACAGATGCTTCAGATGCAGAAAACCTTCCAAGCGCAGCAGCATGTTGTTCAATAAGCGGCGAAGCAAGCTGCTCCGATCGGAGAGAGAAACTTACCGCGTAACTTCCCTACTACGCGTTCTGCCATTGCTCCACCGCCATGTGCCAGAAAATACTTTGAGATCAAGCCTGCTATAATCAACCTGGTACAGAGAAAAATGTTCCATGGGTTACCAACTGAGATACCAATGGAGCGCATTGAAGCTTTCGTAGAAATCTGCGCCATGACTCGCTCCAATGGAGTATCGCCTGATTTTTTCAAATGCATGTTGTTCCCATTCTCTCTAGATGACAAGGCTTCAAGATGGCTGAAATTAACCAACTGAAAGCCTTAGTTACAGAAAATACAATATTGCCCCTAGACAAGATTTACCTAGTTTATATTGTCTTTGATAGTGTTTTATGTAAAGAGGATGATTTAGGAGCTTTTGGAGAGTTTTAGAAAAACATGGTAGTTTTTGGGGAGAAGATCAAGACTTCTTTTAAGCCTTGTATTGGAACACCATTTTCTATCCCTATTATTATATACATTATTTTATATTTATGATTATGTTCTGCTTAGCCATGTCTGATTATATCTCTTGTTAGATTTAGGGTTTATTAATAGTTTTTACGTATTAGCTAAACAATAGAATTACTAGGGTGATTATTAGATCTATCATCAGTGTTTGAATAATTGTTTGGCTCACAAGTGTTTACACCCGATCAAACCACCCTAGGCTAGCATCCTTATAACCTGAATTCAAACCACTTTTCTCTCTGTCTCTTGCTCTCTGTGAATTTTCAGTTTAGAACACTAGATTGCTTTAGCTTGAGATTGAACCCATAAAAGTAAAGTGTAAACTGGTCCTCTGGAATTGAATCATAAATATTACAACAATCACTGTTAACTTGACAGTAGCAAGATCCAATTTTAGTGTATCAAAATCCATTCAAGCTATCTCTCGACATATCTCAAAGCTTCCCCCGTGGTAAAGACTTTGTTAGCATATTAGCTCCATTATCATTCGTATGAAATTTTTCACGTTCCACTTCGTTAAAAGCAACAACATCATGTATCCAATGATACCTCCTACGAATGTGTTTTGATTTCAAATGAAATGTAGAATTCTTCCAGAGACAATTAACGCTTTGGATATCACGAAGCAACACATACTTTTCATGCTTGAAGCCGATCTCTTCACATGATTTCTTCAACCACAATAACTCTTTACAAGCTTCAGTTGCAGCAATGAAACCTGCCTCTTTGGTAGATAATGCAACATACTTTTGCAACCTTGACTGCCATGCCAGAACTCCACTCGCGAATGTTACCAAGTAACCCAAAGTAGACTTATTAGAATCAACATCTCGAGACATGTCTGAATCAATAAAACTGACAAACAAAGAATTCTTACCCCCAAAAGTAATCTTCAAATCAGAAGTTTCTCAGAGATACCTCAAAATCCACTTTACAGCATTCCAATGTTCTCTTCCTGGACTAGAGAGAAACATGCTTACAACTCCAATGGCATAGGTTAAATTTGCTCTTATACAGACCATGACATACATCAAATTATCCACTGTGGAAGCATATGGAACTCTCGCCATATCTTTCTTCTCCGCATATGTCTTCGGACTCTGCTGACTGTTGAGTCTTAAGTGTGGAGAAAGAGGAATACTCAACATTTTAGACTTGTCCATGTGCAACCGTTTAAGTACTTTTTCAATGTACTTCTCCTGAGACAAGTGAATCAGCTTCTCACATCTATCTCGAACAATCCTCATACTGAGAATCTATTTCGTTGGACCTATATCTTTCATGTCAACTGCTCTTTCAGCTCCTTAATTTTGTCCATGTTTCTTCCCACAATCAACATATCATCGACATACAACAAAAAGATGATAAAATCATCATCAACAAACACCTTCACAAACACACAATGGTCTGAATCAGTCTCTGCATAACAATGCTCCCCCATAACAGACTTGAACTTCATGTACCACTGCATCGGTGCTTCCTTCAATCCCATAAAGGATTTTCTTCACGCGGCAAACCAAATTTTCCTTGCCTTTTTCACATAGCCTTCTGGTTGTTCCATGTAGATATCTTCCTCCAAATTACCATGAAAGAAAATAGTCTTCACATCCAATTTCTCAACCTCTAGATAAAGATGTTCTGCCAATCTAAGCACAACTCGAATGGATGACATCTTCACAAAATGAGAAAATATTTCATCATAATCAATCCTTCTCTTCTGGTTTTAACCTTTCACAACCAATATATTCTTGTATAGAGGCGGAAAATTGGTATCCTCATGCTTATTTCTATACACACATTTGCTAAGCAGAGCCTTCATGCCCTTAGGTAATTCCACCAACTCGAATGTATGATTCTCCTTAAAAGAGTTTATCTCCTCATTCATGGTGCCAAACAACATATCTTTGTATTCATCTTCCAAAGCTTAATCGTATCTTTCAGGCTTTCCCCCATCAGTAAGCATCACATACTCACTAGGATCATACCTTGTCGACGGTTTAAGACCTCTCTCGGATCTTCTAACAACAATAGGTTGGTTCTCAGCAGATGGTGTCTCACCTTGATCACCACTTCCATATTCATGTTCGGGAGCATCTGCATTGAGTGTATCATCTTGAACCTCAACCTCGACCTCACCGTGGACCGATGTAGAAGAAGTAACCTTTGTATCGATGAAACTCTCATAAATCTGAGTTAGATTTCCGGACTTGTCAATGTCATTAATTGGTTGATCTTCCATGAACACAACATCTCTTCTCCGTACGAGCTTCTTCTTAACATGATCATAAAATCTGTACTCAAACTCATCCTGACCATAACTGATTAACAACACTGTCGTAACTTCCTCTCATGATTTAATCTCTCATCCTTGGGAATATGAACAAATGTCTTACACCCAAAGACCCTTAAATCACCATTAGAAACATCCTTACCAGTCCAAATTCTGTCTGGAATATCAATGAAGCACTCGGTGACAAATTCAGCACATGAATAACAGTGCTCAAAGCTTCTCCCCAGAAAGTAATCGATAAGCCTGGCTTTGACATCAAACATGTCATTCTCTCGACAATTGTCATGTTCATCTTTTCAGATAATCCATTAATTGTGGAGTCTTAAGTGACGTGAACTGATGACTTATTCCATGCTCTTTGCAATAAGCATCAAATGGTCCAGAATATTCTCCACCATTATCACTGCAGATAAACTTCAGCTTCTTCCCGGTTTGTCTCTCAACCAATGCCACAAAATGCTTGAAATATTCCAGCACCTAATCCTTCGTCCTCATAGAAAATACCCACAACTTTCTTGAATGATCATTAATGAAAGTCACAAAATATGATGCGCCGCCAAAAGATCTTGTCTTCATTGGACCACACACATCTGAATTTACCAAATACAATACCTCGGGTTTCCTAGAAGGCACAAAAGACTTGAAAGATACTCTATGTTGTTTTTTCACCAAACAATACGAACACTTCTGTAGGTTCAAACCAAAGATTCCCGGAATCACTTTATTTTTAGACAACACAAACATTCCCCTCTCACTCATGTGACTGAATCTCTTATGCCACAACTCTACGACATTATTATTAACCACCGCATTAACAACATCTTTGGAGACCTTAGCCTGCATCCAATATAAGGATGATGAATTCTCACCTCGAGCCAAAATCAAAGAACCACGAGAGAGAACTTCCATTTAACACCACCGTGTAAACTGTAATAACCCTCATCATCAAGTATTCCCGTCGATATCAGATTCATCCCAATATTTGGACACGCTTAACATCTTTAAGCACCAACCTATTCCCTGTGAGTTTTAGTAATTTAGTGAGTGTTTAAATGAGATTAAGAAAGAGTTTGTTGCTGGAAATGTGAAGAATAGTAAGAACAGGAGAGAGAGTGAGGGATTTCGTGAGTGAGAGAGAGAGAAGGAGAGAATATGATTTCCTTGCCTTTCTTAGTTCTGGATACATGTCTTTATATAGACCAGACAATACATAAAATAATCAGACAAGTTTGAATAAAGAAAAGAATAAATTAATGGGACTGAGCAATGGCAGGGACTGAGGGATGCCATGGACAGTCTGAGGGATGCCAGGGACTGAGGAATGGCAGGGACAGTCTGAGGAGGAGCAGAGGCACGTCCAGCAATGTAGGAAAGGGACATGAGCTATGTGGTCCACTCTCCTTAACACAACATGTGACTTCTCTCCCTAAAGATTCTCTGCCTCTAGTCAACATCCTCTTTGGTTCCTCAAGCCTTGATTTATTCTTCTCTATCATTCATGTCTTCATGTCAACACTCCCCCTCAAGCTTGACCATGTGGAACAAGTCAAGCTTGGAAGCCATGAAGCATTCCCTCATTAAAACCTCAGCTAGTAAAAAACGCATGGGACAAAAACCACACCAAAGAAAAAGAGTAGAACACTTCATGGCAAGAGGATCAGTGACATGTGAGATCTATGAGTCCAAGCTTTGGATGAATGAACTCACAGACTTTGGTGCTAGCAGCCTTGGTAAAGATGTCAGCTAGCTGGTCTTCACTTCTAGTATAGCAAGACAAGATGACTTTCTGCTCCACGGCTTGCCTCACCTTATGACAATCCACCTCAATGTGTTTAGTTCTCTCATGGAACACATTGTTGGAAGCTATGTGTATTGCAGCCTGGTTATCACAGTGCATGGTGATGGGTGTGGTAGTCTCAATTCCCAAGTCCTTAAGCAACCCTTTAATCCAAATCAGTTCACTTGTGAGCTTTCTCATGGCTCTATACTCTGCCTCAGCACTTGAACATGAGACCACCTTCTGCTTCTTGCTCTTCCATGTTACTAAATTACCTCCAATGAAAGTACAATAGCCGGTTGTAGACCTCCTATCTATCCTATCTCCAGCCCAATCAGCATCACAATAACCAACTATCTCAGTACTCTTGTTGCAACCCATCCAAACTCCTTGTCCTGGTGCTTCTCTTAAGTACCTCAGAATTCTTTCAACCATGTTCCAATGATGTATCTTGGGGGCTTGAATATGTTGGCTTACTTGGTTGACTGCGAAGCACACATCTGGTCTTGTGATAGTGAGATATATGAGTTTTCCCACCATTCTCCTATAGTGTTTCACATCTTCATAAGCCTTGTCTTCATACTCCCCCTCACGCATTACTTTGTATCCCTCCTCTAGAGGTGTTTTAGCAGCTCTACCACCAAGGTCTCCAACTTCCTTTAATACATCAAGGGTGTATTTCCTTTGGGACAGAAACAGTCCCTCCTTGGATCTACACATCTCAATCCCAAGAAAATATTTGAGCTCTCCCAAATCCTTGATATCAAATGTTGCCTTGAGGAATGCTTTGGTGGAGCTGATCCCCTCTTTATCACTGCATGTGATGATGATATCATCCACATAGATGAGAATCACAATGATCCCTTGCTGGCTGGTGAGAGTAAGCAAAGTGTGATCAGCTTCAGATTTCACAAACCCTCTTCCATTAAGGGTTGTGCTCAGTTTGTGATACTAGGCTCTTGGAGATTGCTTCAGACCATATATTGCCTTCCTCAGCCTCAATACATTACCAGGTTTGACCATGTTTTCCATCCCTGGTGGAGGCCGCATGTATACTTCATCTTCTAGCTCTCCTTGTAAGAATGCATTCTTGACATCCATTTGCCAAAGATCCCATTCCAAATTCACAGCAAGAGAAAGCAAAATCCTTATGGTGTGAAGCTTTGCCACTGGTGCAAAGGTTTCAAGATAGTCCTCACCATATACTTGAGTGTAGCCTCTTGCTACTAGCCTGGTCTTCTTCCTCTCAGGTTTCCCATTGGCTAAGTACTTAATTGTGAACAACAACATGCTTGTTACTGCCCTTCTTGCCTTTGGGAAGTTCAGTTTCAAACCAGGTTCCATTTTTCTCCATAGCACCCATCTCATCTCTTACTGAATCTCTCCATTCCTTAATTGCCATAGCCTCTTCATATGACCTTGGTATGTAAGCCTCATCAAGGTTAGTGATGAAAGCTTGATGATCCATAGGATATTGAGCTAGGGAGCATGTTGCTTGTATAGGATGAGCTACAGCTTGTGAGTTGAAGTAGACCCTTGTGTTGATCCAATTAGAGGCCGACTGTTTGATTCTAGTACTCCTCCTTAGTACTGGTTGTGATTCTTCATTTTGAACCTCTTCTTCATTGGCTCTTCTTCATTGGCTGAGGGTTGGTTCTCATTTACCACTGGTGCTTCTTGATCTTGTTGCTCATCTTGACCATGAATTGGTGCTGAGTTTTCAGATTGTGGCTCAGCATTGTTGCCCCCCTCATGGTCAAGGTGGGGAATCTCCTGACCCTCAAACTCATCAGCGGTGGTCTCAGCTTCAGTAGACTGAGTGGGAGCTTGTCTAGCCTCATCTGGTTCAGTACTTATCTTATCCATAGGTATACTGATCCCAATACTCTCCATTACCCGTCGAAGATTGTTTGCTCTATTCGAGGTTGATTGGGATAGATTCTCAAGTTCACTCCAATCTTTGTTGTTGTAGTATCCTCGAGATTCCACAAACTTCACATCTCGAGATACCAGGACTCTCCTAGTCTCTGGTTCATAACACTTATAACCCTTTTGGTTTGGAGAGTAGCCAATGAACATAGCTCTTGTACTCTTGGCCTCTAGTTTATTTCTTTGCTCTCCTGGTATCAAGACAAAGCAAGGACACCCAAACACACGCATATGATCAATAGATGGTCTAGTTTTGTTCAATACCTCAAATGGAGATTGGTCTTGAAGAATTCTGGTTGGAATTCGGTTGATCAAGTAGCATGCTGTCATGACTGCATCTCCCCAAAACCTTTTAGGTACACTTGTATGGAACATCATGCTCCTGGCCACCTCCATCAGATGTCAATTTTTCCTCTCAGCTACACCATTTTGTTGTGGTGTGTAAGGACAGCTAGTTTGCTGAATGATCCCATGCTGAGCTAGATATTGCTTAAATGCTTGACTAGTGTACTCTCCACCATTATCAGACCTGAGGATCTTCAACTTGGCATTGAAATGGTTGGACACATGATTATGGAAGTTCTTGAATGCCTCCAGCACCCGGTCTTTTGTCTGAATCAGAGTCATCCATGTGTATTTTGACTTCTCATCAATGAAGGTGACAAAGTACTTGTGATTCTCTCTGGAAAGACACGGTGCTGTCCACACATCAGAATGAACCAGGTCGAAACACTTCTCATAGATAGTGCCAATGCTTCCCCAAGATACATGCTTCACATTCATCATTCTGAAACACCATACCCGGAAGCATCAAGTTCAATGCTCTAGTATGGGGATGTCCCAATCTAGAGTGCCATATGGTGCTCTCAACCCCATTAGAAGCACTGATCAGGCAGTGAGCAGGCGTTGCACCAGATATCTTAGTCTTCTCTAGGTGATACAGTTCCTGATGGCTGTGCCCTCTACCAATAACCTGCCCTGTCTTCAAGTCTTGAAACTCAACCTCATCAGGTCTAAAGACAACTTGACAATTCAGATTAACGGTTGCTCTTTTCACTGATAGCAAATTTGATGTAAACTGAGGCATATACAAGGCAGTTGATTCTTTATCAAACAACCTAAGGTTCCCTATCCCTTCTATCTTAACCTTATCGCCATTTGCTATAAGCACATTCCCTGAGGCAGTTTTGATATTACTAACCAGGTTCCTATCACTAATCATGTGATGGCTAGCTCCTGAATCTATAATAATGGGTTTAGAGTCAGGAGAATAATTACCAACCTCCTTGGGTGAGATAAGGGCCTTGACAGCTTTTATAAAGGCATCAAAGTCTCTTCTGGTCACTGGACCATCAGAATTGGTCGCCCCTGCCATACTCCTCCATGTTCCTCCTTCATTAGAATCACCACAGAATGCTGAATACATGGTTCTTCCTTCAATTACTTGATACTCAAACTCCTTGAGCTCAAATGTACTCGGCTGGCTTCCTTGGGAACTTGGCAGCTTCCTTTCTTGAATAATATGACTTATCAGACTTTTGCAGGGTAAATCCAAGTTTAGGAGAAGACTGAAAAGTTTGTCTTGCTCATAGACAGCTTGAAGACTCTCCCATAGATTCCCATAAATATTTTGAAGCTTCTCCCATAGATTCTTGGCGATTCTGATGTGATAATGATCCTCCAGGATCTGTTCAGACAGAGAGCTGTGTATGATTCCAAGTGCTTGCTGTTCCTCTTGAACCCACTTGGCTTCATGCTTCATACAAGTAGCCTGACTATCCTCTTGAGCCATCCTCTTTGAAATTTCAGCCTCCATGATATGGCTGTCCTAAAGTCCATGACTTCCCAAGGTAACTCTGACCACTCTTGACCATAAAAGATAGTTAGGACCCTCTAGGGTCACTGGAATAAGGTTCTCCTTCTTCATTTTCTTGGTCGAAATCACCTTTACTCAACTTAAGTAGACTTTTCCATTTTTGGCAATTTCTGGAGCTGGAAATGATGAACAGCTGAAGAACAAGATGAACTTTGCCAAAAATAGAAATGAAACTCAGAGAATTTGCGGAAGTAAGTAAAGAGAGTAGGGAGATTTAGGTCTCAAGAGCATACAGCTCTGATACCATGTGAGTTTTAGTAATTTAGTGAGTGTTTAAATGAGATTAAGAAAGAGTTTGTTGCTGGAAATGTGAAGAATAGTAAGAACAGGAGAAAGAGTGAGGGATTTCGTGAGTGAGAGAGAGAGAAGGAAAGAATATGATTTCCTTGCCTTTCTTAGTTCTGGATACATGTCTTTATATAGACCAGACAATACATAAAATAATCAGACAAGTTTGAATAAAGAAAAGAATAAATTAATGGGACTGAGCAATGGCAGGGACTGAGGGATGCCAGGGACAGTCTGAGGGATGCCAGGGACTGAGGAATGGCAAGGACAGTCTGAGGAGGAGCAGAGGCACGTCCAGCAATGTAGGAAAGGGACAGGAGCTATGTGGTCCACTCTCCTTAACACAACATGTGACTTCTCTCCCTAAAGATTCTCTGCCTCTAGTCAACATCCTCTTTGGTTCCTCAAGCCTTGATTTATTCTTCTCTATCATTCATGTCTTCATGTCAACATTCCCAAGACTAGTCTCCAAGCACACATCACCGATGCCAACAACCTGAGCCAAAACATTATTCCCCATCTTCACGGAACCATAATTACCTGGAGTATAGGTAGAAAATAAATCCCGATATGCTGTAGTGTTAGTAGTAGCTTCACTATCAACCACCCAACTGATTTCATGGCATGCGACATTTATGGCATCACCCTTAAGAAGAATAAGAAATTGTTCTTTGGTGATAGTCACCCGATCAACCTTTTAATCTTGATTACCTTGCTGTTTGTTCTTTAGCTTCCAACAATCATTCTTCATGTGCCTTTTCTTATGACAAAAATAGTACTCCATATTTCCAAATTTATTAGATTTGCTCATTCTCATGTTCTTGTCTCTCTTGGGCTTTGTATATGAATTTTTCCCCCGTGACTCAGTTACAAAGACATCTGAACGTGAACTGCTAGCATTCAACTACCTTTTTTCTTCCTCATTAATAACATTGTTCTTCACTGATTCCATCAAAATAGTACCTTCCAACACGGAGTTACAAAGAGATATCTTGAAAACCTCCCAAGAATCCAGTAAAGTACCAAGAAGACAAAAACCGTGAATCTCATCATCAAACTTAATGCCCATATCAAATAACTTGTTGAGAAATCCCTCAATCACATTTAATTGATCCGTCATCGGAGTCCCCTCATGATACCTCAACTCAATCAAATTTTTGATCATGTACATCTTATTATTTCTAGTCTTTATAGCATACAACTGCTCCAACTTCAACCACAAAAAAATGAGCATCAATCTCAGTCTCAATATGATGCAACACATTATCATCTACACACTTCCTTATCAACTCACACACTTGGCGATGCAACAATTTCCACTCTTCATTTGTGTACTTTTCATGTTTCTTTTCCTCAAAGACTAGAACATGGAATTCTTTAACAAATAGCAAATTCTCCATCTTTCTCTTCCATAGATGATAATTAGCATCATTTAAGCTTATTATCCTTCCCATGTTTTCCATCATTCACACAAGCAAACAATAACCTAAAGTTATCAAACCCAAAGCTCTAAAGGCAGTAGCTCTGATACCACTTTGTTGGGAGGGAGGGGGGGGGAAGGACACACGACGCAGCGGAAACTACTAACTAGATCATTCTCCTTGAACTTGTGTGAACCTATGAGGAAAATATTTCGACGATAGCAGAATATAGTATAAGCAGAAACTAAATGAGACAAACACTTTTATGTGGAAAACCTCATCGATGTGAGTGAAAAACCACGAGACCGTAGTCCACTCAACAATCCACTATGTAAATGGGTATGAGTACAACCACTTCCTCTCTGTTCAACAACATGAACATGACAAAGACTCTAGCTACAAAGAGCTATTTCCAACAGAATAACAACAACAACAGGAGAGCAACACAAAACTTCAAAACCAGCAGCAACAAAACGACCTCAACTCACAAGGATTCCGATAACCAAAGACTAATCCCACCATGCAAATCAAATGTAAACAAGTTAACAACACCTCTGCCAAATTTCATCTTAATCAGAGAAGATCTCACCGTCGGATTTACCAAACACTCAAGACAACACTACTGAACAACTATGACGACCAACTTCACTAAAACCCAGATCTCAGAAGATCCAACCTTTAAATCTAAATACCTTTGGTGAATCTCTCCCCAACTAAATGACGAAGCTTCCCACAAAATATCATCCTGATCAAGATTTATTTGACCCTCTAAAATCTATCTTGACAAACCCAGACAAATTCTACCTCATTCTCTCATTTTCTCTCTTTTGTATAATCTCTTTTTCTTTTGTTATATCTTCTCTTACCACAAAAATTAGGTTAAGAGACTTTATATTATGTCTCACTAACACCCAAGACCCAAAACTAATCTCATAGACTAATATCAATGGCTCAACTTTCAAGTTTGGTTATCACCAACCGAACCCATTGGATTTACTCCATCTAGAAGGAATCCAACAGATCTTTCAACAGCGGAGAGATGAATGGTTTGAGTTATTTGAATGAGTTATAGCTTGATGTCTGACGTTTTAGGCGGGGTCGTCAAGGCTTGAGCTAATATATTGTCGGTCTTTGGTTGCTACGTTTCCTAAGATGATTTAGGAGGAAGAAGATGATGTTGATGATGGTGGTTTTGGCCAAGGTATAAGAAGTGTAAGGCTAGATCTTGTTATGTAAAATAGAGCAATATTGCTTTAGAAAAATGCATTATCTGTAATGATGTCTTAAAAATATGAACTTTGCTTTTGAATCTTTGTGTGTTCATTAATCAAGAAACATGAGGTAGAAGACAAAATCCGTAAGTTTCCTTGTTTCGTTTGATATGTAATCTTTATAACATATATCGAGAAAATAATCAGTTGAGAGATACATGTTGAATGTTTTATGTCATTCACCATTAATAAAGGAGTTTTTGGTACATTGTGTATATACAAATTGATGAACCAAAGGTAAAACATCAATTCACAACATTAATGCATTAGCATGAGATGTAACAAATTATTATTTTTACATAAAAATTGGCAATATATGTATAAAAGGAGTATTATACTAATAAAACACAAAAAAATCATTTATACGTATTTTCTAATTTGTGTCCACTTTTTTAAATAAATCGTTAGGTTCAGATATGTTGTATGCGTGTAGCTTCTAACGAATTTTCGAACAATAGCTTCTAATATGACTTTTTGAACAAAAAATATTCTAGATATGATAGATTATGCATTTAGATATTGATGTAATATTGTCCAAATGAAGAATAACTAAATATTAACATTCAGATTCATCTTTTAGATACAAAAACGAACATGGGCCAAATCAAATGATAACCAAAATTTGTAGTTTATTTTTAAATTATCATTAGCAATTTTTTCTTAATTATTCATACAATGTTTTCTAAAATATAAATCACATATACAGAATTTGTGTCTAATAAGATACAATAAAGAAATGCGCTATAAAAGAAATAGAAAGATATCATGGACCACATATAAGTTATATATATGCCAAAAAAACAAAATAAAAGATCTTATCCATTTTAAATACTTATCAAAAGAAGAATGAAATTATATTATTAATGTAGTATATGGGGATTTCTTTTGCTTCCACGCTTCTAACTGTGTGTTGCGTCGACAAAAAGAAAAAATTGTGTGTTGCAAAATTGAACCCGACTCGACTCGTGTTTTGACACAAGATTGATGATGATTAATTAAAAAAAGTAGAGAGAACTATACAGGTGCATCTACCGTCTGTCTCTTCCAATCTGACGGCTGAGGTATACACCAGACCGTACAATTTAGACTCAATCTGACGGTGGAAAAAAGAAAAGGATCGCACAATCCCTCAAATCTAACAGTTGTGTTGTGTGTGAAAGACGAAACGAACAGAGAAATGGCAGCCGCAGCTATCTCCGCCGGGCCAAACCGCCTTATTAGCTCCGCATCCGATGTTCCTCTCCATCTTCCCACCAAGTTCAATTCTTTCTTCTTTCATTCCGGGAAGACTCCGCAGCTTTGGCGCTCCTCCGCGATTCTCCTGCCTTCGCGGCGATGCGCGGCCCCGCCTAAAGCCAGTTCTCGAGCTGACGATTCCCCGCCGTTCGACATGTCTGTGGAGGCGGCTATGAAGGTACTCGGTGTCTCTGAAGGAGCTTCCTTCGACGAAATACTTCGTGCCAAGAAGTCGATTCTTGCTTCCCGTAAGGACGACCCCAACGCAATCTCCCAGGTCTCTCTCTCTCTCTCTCGAAAGTTCCCAAGTTTGGATTTTTTTGGAATTTAGCTTTGCAAAACCATCTCACTGTGAATTTGATCTCTCAGGCGGAGGCTGCATATGACATGCTCCTGATGCAGAGCTTGAACCAACGCCGAGCAGGCAAAGTTGTGAGCAACAACATTCGCTACGCTGATGTTAAATCCACCAACCCTGTGGGTACAGGGAGGATGTCTCAGTGGATGAAGAATCCACCTGTGTCTGTTGATATGCCCTCCACTAGCAATTTGGGTATTCAAGCCGGAGTTTATGGAGCAATGATGGTCTTGACTTACGTTAACGGCAGTTCCATAAACTCTTATGGCGGTGCTGATGTGCCAGGACTTATATTAGCCACCAGCTTTGGAGCTTCCCTGTACTTCATGACCAAAAGAAACGTCAAGCTAGGTAAGTATCTTCTTCTATTGAACTCACCTCTCTCAGTCTCAGGCAGGTTTCAACTTGGTTTGGTTTGGTTTGGTTTGGTGCAGGGAAAGCAGCTGCAATAACGGCTGGAGGACTAGTGGTAGGTGCAGTGGTGGGATCGACCGTTGAGAGCTGGCTCCACGTTGATGTGGTCCCGTTTTTGGGTATTCACTCCCCAGCCGCAGTCGTGAGTGAATTTATAGTCTTCTCTCAGTTCTTGGTGTCTCTATGCTTAAGGTAGAACTACTGTAGACATTGGCTTTAGCTCAAACCCTGTGACATTGGTATATGTACGTCTTCCTTTTATATGTATTTTGTACAGAACACCCAAAGCATACAATAGCTTATCTCCAAACATCGTTTCCTTGGAAATTTGAAGTCTCTTAATTGTGTAAACCAAATCAAAGAGCAGAGTTGTAAAAATTAACAAACAGAGACAAAGAAAGTAACGATTCTGGTGATCATTTTTTCCACACTTTACACCTACGAACACAGTTAACAGACAAAACTAGCATTTGCTCTTTGCCCATACAGTAATCAATACAGCTTAGTTCCAAGGCTACGAGTGTTTTGTAGCAGGCAGGCTCACAATGGCCCCTGTCACCCATACATCAGGCTCAGCTCACAAGGTTTGCATCGAAGAAAACAACAATTACGTACTGTTATGTCTTTTGAGATATCTCGGTTGTTTACTGTTTCTTGTAGCACAGTTTTCAGCAGCCGCTTTGAAATTTCCTTGCCTGTCGAAACTTTGTTGTCTTTCAAGGGGACTTGCAAGAAGATTATTGACATTCTCAACATTCATATTCTCCACTTTAGTAGAAGGGAATAAGGCAGATGAAGGAGATCATCTCTAGAAATTCTTCTGTATCCAGTATTCTAAAAATTGGTTTAGTTGGACCTAATTGGCAAATCGGACATAAACAAAACAATTTTTCCAATTTTTTTTTAAAAATTGATAGACATTCAACGCTAAACACTCGCCTAAACAATAATTTTTTATAAAACCTTAATCACCACCTAACGATTTTTAGAATCTTTTATAAAACACTTAACCACCGCGTAGCGAATTTGAGAAGATTGTCCATATCTATTTCTAAAGGGCAGATCTTAGTATAGACTACAAAGACATGTTGAGTGATGTAATGTGGAAAGCCCATTTTAAAAGATATATTTTGGTAAAGTTGGGTCATAAGAAAATATATATTAGGGTAATTCATTCAGACATTTTATTCATAACAATCAACAAAATATCTCTGAAATTTTTCTATCGCAATACATTGCAACAAAAAGAACATATGAGATTAACATACATGTTGGAGAGGAAAAGATAAATTCATCCGCCGGTTTTGAGGATTTTTCTCTGCCTGAGGAATCTAGCAATCGGAGGTGTCAGCGCCATCGTGATGGGAACTCTGATCGGAAAGAGCGCCTTATTGCACAGAACCGCCAGAGCTAGGGCTCCTCCGGCAGATTTTGCCAGCTGTTTGGTCTTGTTGTCGGTAGTAGCCAAGACTTGCTCATCCGGATTTAGATCAAGGCTAGGGTTAGGGGTTTTCGAGAACCATGGGATCTGGTACTTGTCCAGGAGCGACTCCACATCGACGTTGTTCTTGATGGCGATGTAGAATCCACTTATCGAGACGCCGGAGACGGAGAAATGAACCCCCAGTGCTACTTTCCCGTACTTCTTCACAATCTCCTTGAGCCGACTCGCCATCGGTGATACGCACGCAGATCATCGACAGAGAGAGAGAGGTTTGTTTTATTTAGGGTTTATCTTTCAAACCCTCCTCTTGGGCCCATTTTGTCAAATGACTATCACTGAGCCCATTTAAAAGCCCGTTACTATTAAAACAAATAATAATTAATTAATAATATGTGGAGGTTGGTGTGGAATGATTGATTCGTATGCTTAATAGTCTCGAGTAAGAACTTTCAAAAAAGAAGGGGGTTGCCAGAACTGACCAAGTCAGTGTGAGAGTGGCTGCTACAGTTGGATAGACATCAATTTAATATTTATGCCGTCTGATTGTCATTTTCAGCTTATTAATTGTCCATGTAGAGATTTAAAGACCTCTCTCCTCCAAGAGGTAGTTCACAACCGGGGATGGATTTCTTCAATTCAAACAGAGAGAACAAGTATGGCAAAAGAGCAGGTTAGTTTTTCTTCTTTTTATTCTTTCTTAGTTTAGACTAGATGTCTGGTTGCAAACACTCAAGTGTTGGTGTGTGTCTCCAGGATTGTTCAGTCACAAAAGTGCTAGCAAGAGCAACCCTTCCAGCCCTCCTCATCCCACCCAGGCTCCCCGGTCATCTCCGCCTGTGACTCATTTCGGCATTAAAAGATCTGAATCAGAGCACGCGTTCCCAATCTCTGATGACCACACCACTCACTGGAAACAACAACATCATGTCTCTGAACGTGTCCACCATCGACCTCCTGTGTACAGATACAGCACTGTACTGCTACTAATACCACTAATCTCGTCTTAACTCTCTTTAATTTGTGTTTTAGTTTACACGTTTCTTTCACTTGTTCTGGTTAGCCCGAGCGTCCTGGAAGGAATGGTAAAGAAAGAGCGGAGGACATGTCTTATGAGCCTCATGCTGACGTGACCCCAAGGAGTGACTCTTCTGTGAGCCCCTTTCGATCTGACAGAACCCACACGGTACTTACACATTGCTGCTTTCTTCCAAACTACTAAACTAAAACGTTTGGGGTTGTCTGGCCTGTGATTTGCAGCCTGATCGCCGTAGGAGGTCTACCGACTTTAGCAGAGAGCTCTACGAGAGAATGTATGAGGCAGAGGCCAATGTGAGCCCCTTCCACCCCTCCAGAAGCCGCTCTCCTGCTCCCTACAACACGGTACTGGTCCTGAATCTTGTGTGTTTTATATTTTTCTTCTCACTAAGAGCCAAAATCAGTTGTGATTGCAGCATGATCGAGGGAGAGACTACAGCAGAGAAAGGTACGAGGCAGAGGGCCGTGTAACTTCACGGAAGAGCGCTCCTTCAAGTCCATTTCATCCATCCCGAAGCCCACCACACACAAGAACAATGGTGGCTACACTAAACTCTTTTAAGCCCTTGTTAATTAAGCCAATTCTCTGATTTTGCTCTTCTTAATGAATTGCAGCCTGTGAGATACTACAAAGGGAATGATCATTTTGAGGGGATGTACGAGGCGGATGGAGAAGATGTTAGTAGCACAGCCATGAGTCCTGTTCATGGAGCCACAAGCCGGTCTCCACCACCACCATTCTACTCATCCAGCGACGACGACGAAGACAACGACTCCACCTACCTCTTTCCAGAGATTGGAACTGGACACCGTTCCAGGGGCGTCTCAGGGAGCAGCACGGTGCGGTTTTCCTCCTGAAAATCTGTTGAATACTTCCAAAGTAAGGTGTATGAAAAACAATGCTTAAATGACGATTTCTTTCTGTTGTGCAGCCGGTTCACTACAAGTACCATATCACTGCGGCCGAAACATACGAGCAAGACAGGCAGTTTGAGCCGCCGGAGCTGCCTGACGAGTCTGAAAGCTTCACTATGCAGGAGATCACCAAAATGCGCGGAATCGATAGCAATTACGAGGCAGGCAAAGAAGAGACACAGTTGGTTATCTCCGAGGCTTACGTCTCCGTGGCCAGTTACAAGGTGCGGCAGAGTGTCTCCGCCACGCTCCAGACCATTCTGGACAAACAAGGAGATATCGCTGCCTCCTCAAAGCTGCAATCAACTTCCACAAGGTCGTTTTACTTGGAATCCCTGGCCACAGCAGTGATGGAGCTGAAATCAACGGCACTGAGAGATCTGACGAAGACTCGGGTGGCTGAGATCGAGGCGGTGGTGAAGGACATGGACTCGGTCAAAATCGACGTGTCTTGGCTCAAAACAGCAGTCAAAGAACTGGCCGAGGCGGTGGAGTGCTTTGGACGGTACGACGCGGCTAAGATGGAGAAAGAGGAGTGCAGTAGGGGCATGAGGGAGGGGAAAGTGGAGATGGAGGAGCTGAGGGAAGAGTTGAGGAGGAGGGAGAAGGAAACGAAGGAATGTAGAGAGAGGGTGACTGCGATGGCGGGTAGGCTGGGGAAGCTAGGGATGAAGGATTTGAGGGTGACAAAGAATCTGGAGCTGTTCCAGAGCAAGGTCCATAAATTCGACGGCGAATATGTCCTTGCAGATGTCTAAAAATACCAATGATTCTTTCTACATCCAACGGGCAAATTTTCTAAATTAAAAATAATTATTAAAGCTTTGGCTGTCAATGATGTATATCCTGTTTATCTTTTGTTTCCGATGTATAAACTCATTTTCCTTCTTAATATATTTTGATTTCTTTAAAGGTAAGGATAAAAAAGGCCTACCTTTGGTCATGCTTTTTTCGATAGGGATTAACCCCAGACTCTTAGTTGGGATCTTAATTCGGATAAGAGACGTTTCTTATGCTATGTTTAACCCGATCTTTTAGGGTGGAGTTTTAACTTGATTTGACATTCTTCTTTTTTTACACTTTTTGGATAAGAGACATTATTTAAGATATGTATCTTATTTAAGAGACGGTTCTTAAGTTTTCTTAGTTAAAAATAAAAAATTCTCTTTGGAAAGCTAAGAACCTCATGCTAAGAGACCTACATTAAACATGCACTTAGAGCATGATTATCACTTGCTCTTAATGGGCTTCTTAACCCAATTTTGATTTTTTTTAAACACAATTAACCGAAGACATGGTTCTTAATTAGGGGAAGCAAGGCACGGTTCTTTGTGGACACGTGTGAGAGGACAGAGGAGAGGTGCCTTTGGTTTTGTCATTTGGTTCTCTTCTTTCTGTCTCTCAAAACCTCTCTCCTCAGCTCCTTGACGAAACGACAATTCTCTCTCTCAATGGGTTGTCGAGGAAACGGCAACGGCTCTCTCGGTTGCTGTCGTCGACGAAGGTAAACAGTGCTTCTCTCCCTCACCGTGGGTCTCCTCAATGGTGACAGACCTCTCTCTCTTTGTGGCTCTCATCGAATCGACGGTAAAGCTATTATTGAGTTCTTCAATTATGCATGTCTTTAGATTATGCTTCTTCTTGTTCTGATCGCAAGTTTGATTTCTTTTGTCGGTTTGTTTTTGTCTGTCGGTGGCTCTTCTCGACGGCGATGGAGCTCTGTGTCGGTGGCTCTCCTCGAATAGAAAGGTAAAGATCTTGTTTTCATGTTCTTCAATCATGGATGTCTCAGATTATGCTTCTTCTTGTTCTGATCGCATGTTTCATTTCTTTGTCGGTTCGATTCTGTCTGTCGAGGGGTCTTTTCGACGGCGACGGAGCTCTCTCTCGGTGGCTCTCCTCGAATAGAAAGGTAAAGCTTCTCTTTTTGTTCTTCAATCATACATGTCTTAGATTGTGGTTCTTCTATCTCTAGACTGATTTGTTTGTTGTGTTCGATTTTGTCTCTAGATTGATTAGTTTGTTGTGTTCGATAAATTTTGATTTGTTTGGTGCTAGTTTATCAATATTGATTTAGTTTCTGGCTGTTGATTCATTTTTTTTTCTATCTTTATGTTGTGAGATCAAATACGTTTTGATTTGAGCTCTAAGGAAAGAGACATGAGGAAGGTTCATCGAACAAAGGACTACAATTGCAATAGAGGTTAGTGTTACTATCTCATCTGGTCTGAACTGAAATGAATTGAGTTGATTTAGCTTCTGTGGTGAATTGAATCGAAGGTAATTAATGTGTTGGTTATTGTAAGATTATGGTTGTGCTTGGTAATAAAGAAAAGTGATGGTTAGATAGAAAAATCGATGGTTAAGTGTGATGAATGAGTTAGATAGATGTCAAGTTGTTTTGGTTGTTGGTTGTGACGAATGCCTTGATCCTTGGTTGGTTGTGTGCCATCTATAAACACACATTATTTCTTCTCTTTCTTTTCACCTTTTAAATTTTCTTCTTTTATCCCTTGCCATTTCCGAATATGGATTCCAATCCATATGCGAACACGACAAACTTTGTTTATTTGCTTAATAGTCAACAAGATGTGTTTCGTTTAGGAGAAGATAGTGTCGAATTGTCTTCATCACAGGTTCTTGTCTTCGGCAGTCAAAGTATTAAAGCTTCCAACTTTGATGTAGACCCTTCTGCAGAGCGTAGAGAAAGAAGGACGTGGACGTCAACAGATGATGTTGTTCTCATCAGCACCTGGTTAAACACGAGCAAAGATCCTCTAGTAAGGAATGAGCAACGTTCTGGTGCTTTATGGAAGAGGATTGCAGCATGCTTTTCGGCCCGTCAGAAGCTTGCAGGTTGTGAATAGAGAGAGGCAACACACTGCAAGCAACGTTGGCACAAGATCAATGATCTCGTTTCCAAGTTTTGTGGAGCGTATGAAGCTGCAACAAGAGAGAAGAGTAACAACCAAAATGAGAATGTTGTTCTCAAACATGCTCACGAGATCTTCTTCAACATCCATAAAAAGAAGTTCACACTTGAACATGCATAGAAGGAGCTGCGCAATGACCATAAATGGTGTGATCTTTCTTCTTCTAAAAATGATGTGAGTTATAAGAAGAGAAAGTGTGAGGATGGTGCACAATCATCAAGCTCTTACGCAACTGGTGAACCTGATCAAGGTACCAATCATCCCCTAGGAGTTAAGGCTGCCAAGGGACTTGGTAAGAAGTATATGGGAGAGGGGAAGGCGCTCTCTGACTTTCAGAGTATGTGGTCCATTTAAAAAACATGACTTGGCTATGAAAGAGAGGATGTCGAAGATGGCTCTGCTTGACAGTCTAATAGGCAAAAAGGAACCTTTAGCTGATTATGAAGAAGCTCTAAAGAAGAAGCTGATTAATGAGTTTTTGTGTAGTTAGCTTTAAGGTCTCAAGGTCGTGTTTTCCGGTTTCAATTTCTTTTGCTTGTATCTATTTCATGTTCATGTTCTTGTGCGTGTTCTGTTTCATGTTTGTTGGTATGCTTGTTTTTCTGTTTTTCTGTTTCAAGTTCCTGTGCATGTTATTTGTTGTTTTGTTTAATGTTTCAAGTTCTGGTTTTTGATTCATGTTCTTGTTTGTTTCAGAATTGGACTCTTTTGCAAAACACAAGTTTTGGGACCATCCGTGTGGGCATTGGATTCTCTTGTACTCTCTTGTCACAGACTCTCTTCTACTCTTTTGCATTCTCATGTCACATGTCTTGTACTCTCATATATTATGATGTCACGGATTCATGTTGTAATGGAAGTGTCAAGGACTTTGTTTTTAATTTTTGTATAAATGAAAGTGTATTGGCAAGTTCACAAGATCAAACGTTCTTCTTCCTTCTCAAGTCAATCTCAAGTTCACAAGATCAAACATTCTTCTTTGTTCTCAAATCTATTTCAAGTTACTTCTTCCTTCTCAAACGTTCCATCTCAAGATCAAACGTTCTTCTTCTCTTCTCAAAATATTTATCTAAACAAAACATCAAACATTCCATCTTAAGGTTTATTAAAAAAAATTCATCTCATGGCATCTTCTTCCCATAACACTTATGAGGGAGTAGATGATGAAAATTTTGATCAATATTTTGATCAAAATTTTGATCAAACGTTCGAGAACCTTTTCATTGATTATGGTGATCAAGAAGAAGAAAGATAGAGACGAAAAAAACGAGTTTATATCGAAAGAAATCCTGAAGAAGGCCAAGTACGTTTATTGAATGATTATTTTAGTGAAACTCCAATGTATTCTGAAATTTTTTTCCAACGACGTTTTAGATTGAACAAGCCATTGTTCATGCACATTGTTCACCGACTCTCCAACGAAGTTCAGTTCTTTCACCAAAAGAAAGATGGTCTTGGAAGGCTTGGTCTCTCTATACTCCAAAAGTGTACTGTGGCCATTCGTGTCTTGGCATATGGAACTGTGGCTAATACGGTCGACGAATACCTCCGGCTCGGTGAAACTACAACTCGATTATGTTTGGAAAATTTTGTGGAAGGAGTAATATATTTATTCGATGATAAGTACCTTAGAAGACTAACACCGGCTGATCTTCAACGTCTACTTGATATTGGAGAGCATTGTGGATTTCCCGGGATGATAGGAAGCATCGATTGTATGCATTGTGAGTGGAAGAATTGTCCCACCGCTTAGAGAGGGCAATATTCTCGCGGTTCGGGTAAACTAACAATCGTTTTAGAGGTGGTTGCTTCATATGATCTCTGGATATGGCATGAGTTTTTTGGACCTCCAGGTACTTTAAATGATATCAATGTTCTTGATCGCTCACCTGTTTTTGATGACACAATAAACGGTCAAGCTCCGCAAGTCACTTACTCTGTCAATGGAAGAGAGTATCATTTGGCTTACTATCTCACCGATGGTATCTATCCAAAATGGGGAAATTTTATGCAATCTATTCCAATACCACAAGGGCCGAAAGCAGTTTTATTTGCTCAACGTCAAGAAGATGTCCGAAAAGATATCAAGCGTGCTTTTGGAGTCTTGCAAGCTCGCTTTGCCATTATTAAAAATCCAGCACTTTTTTGGGATAAAGTCAAAATTGAGAAAATTATTAGAGCATGTATCATACTCCATAATATGATAGTGGAAGACGAACGAGATGGATACACTCAGTTTGATGTTTCAGACTTCCAACAAGACGAAGACAACGGAAGTTCACATGTGGATCTCGCGTATTCTACAAATATCCCTACAAATATCACCAATATGATGGGTGTTCGAACTAGAATTCGTGATAGACAAATGAATGACCAACTGAAAGTTGATTTGGTTGAACATATATGGCGTAAATTTGGACGTGATAAGACAACAATTGAGCTCGAATGCTTCTTTCAAATTATTCTCGTTTATTTTGCTAATCTTTGTTTTTAGGTTTTATTTTAAATTCTATGTTTAAAATGTTATATTTTATTATGTTTTAATTTAATAAATAAAGTTTTTCTTTAATAAATTAAAATTTAAATAAATTTTTTTTTAAGAAACCTTATTTAAGAAACTATGAATGGAGGATAAAAATTTAGGTGTCTCTTAACTAAAGTTCTTAACACACATTTATCACTAAAAAATGATTAAGAGACTCTAATGGGTTTTAGGGATAATCTTGTTCTTATATCTCTTATTTAAAAGATGGTTCTTAGCTTTTCGTAGTTAAAAATGAAGAAAAGTTAAAAACCGTCTCTTAGCTCTTCTCTTAATTGAAGCTAAGAACCCTAGTTAAGAGATTGAAGTTAATCATGGCTTTATTGATTTGATACTCTAATTGAATATCTCAACAAAATATATTGTTATTTTAACACATTTTCATTTAACATTTAATTTTTATTTTGTTTTATAATCTAATATAACCCTCGGTTGGAAGTGTTCTTAAAAGCCACAACACACTTGTCTTTGGCCATATATTTTTATTGTTTCATATTAGATGATATCTTACAATAATGCACATATATTAAAAATTTATTTTAATTTAAAATGACTTTAAAAATATAATTTAAATATAATTTAAATATAATTTTCTAACTATAAATGAAAGTAGTAAAAATATAATTGCTTATATAGTTTTTGATAAATAAAAATTATATAAAATGTGAAAACACCATGTATTATGAACAAAAAAAATATTTAAAATATTAGAAATTACCAAAAATAGCATAAGTTAAATATCACTTTACAAAAACACACATTATCAAATATATATTAATATTTGGGTTTACACTTTAGTGATTATTGTTTATGGTTTATTGACAAAGGGGTGAGGTTGAGTTTCTAATTTTTTTTATAATATTTAGAAAAATTAATTAAGTCTATTTTCATCAAAAAGTTAAAGTATTTTTGAAAATTATCATTCATTAAAAGTAAATTTGCAAAATAGTGTCAAACTTGTTGTAGAATTGTAATTTCCACTTAAAATATTATGTATCTTGAAACAAGGAAAGTATTTTTTTGGGTAAAAGACACATCAACCATGTGTTTCGAAGTTTCAATATGTCTAATTTTTGTTTTGCATGAGATTATGGGTTCGACATCATTATTTCCTATTCAGTTTAATTTCTTACTTATCTTCTATCCATCTTAAAATTTTCAATAGTAAAATTAAATAACAAATCCACAAATCTTATTACTTGCAAACACAAATCAAATATCAAGTATTAATATTTTTTTCTAATACTTAGTCTTAATACGTTACTTGTTATTAATTTCTAGTTTTGAAATATTTACATTTAAGAGCACTTTTGCTAAATTTCTTTAGAAATTAAGACATTTTCTACTTTTTAAGCAGTTTCTATATGATAAAAATCGATTATAGTCAATTGGTAGAACCAACTTATTCTTTTATTTGGATTTCATTATCTGAATTTCTTAGTACATCTTGGTGACTTTGAAGGTAATCTCAAGCAAATATTTTCAAAATCTCAATCTCTAAATTCTTCTTTGAAATCCTAATTATCTAGTTTCTAGGTTTGTAATGTAACCAGGCTCGGCCCTGGGCTAAAGCCCGTAAAGCAATGGCTTGGGGCGCCACAAGTTATTAAAATCATAGGGGCATCATGTCAAGCGAAGTTTCTATGGTGTAGTGGCTGTTGTATATGTTCTTTGTCCTCTAGGTTATGGGTTTGATTGTGGTTTATGCAATTTTTTTGCTCGTTTTTAATAAAGACAAATTACCAAAAAATAAAAGATTTGATAATAACTACATGATTTAATCGTAAATATTAATTGTCTTTTCTAAAATATTTGATTTCCTTATATATTAAATGATAAAATACATAAATTACAATAACTACCTATTTTATTTACCCTAACAATTGGCGTTCTATCTCTAACTTTTTAATCTTTTTCGTCTTCTTCTTTGTCAGCTCTGATCGTACTCCATCTTTCATTGTTATTAAAAAATTGATTGTGTTTGATCAGAATAAGTCTATCTTTGAATCTGTGTAAGTTTTTCTTATTCCTTTGTCTCTTTTATTTTTGTTAACTTTTGTAAAAGTTACAGAGAAACTGGTTTTGTTCCAGTTAAAGAGGTGTATTTTATCAGCTTATGTTTTTTCTTTTTATGTTTTTGAATTGTAGATAATGCTTCCAGGAAATAGAATAAGAAATCAATCAAGTGGAGCTAAAAAATAGGAAGAAAAAAGCAAGACAAAATGAATTGGTGAAATCTCAAGCTAATGATATGCTTAAGTATGTCGAGAACTAAAAGTTCTAATGTTGAAGAAACTTCTAAAACTGAAGAGGACAAGGAAGATGAAGAGCTTGTTTTTGAAGAAGATATTGACGAGAAGAGTGAAGAAGAAACTACTAGAGATGATCCAGATTGTATGAATATGGACAAAGAACAATATGAGAATGAAAACATAGAAGCACAAGAAATCTGATGATATTAGAGGCTTCTGCGAGGATGTTGATATGGATGATCTTGGAAATTAGAAGAAAAATTGAACAGAGAATGAGAATTTATTTGGTTGAATAAGGTCCACCTGCAAGACCTCCAGTTGATTATCCTTTTCTAAGAGATGGTATTGAAAGATGTTTCACTTATTCATGTTATACAAGAAGAATGAGCAATAGAGAGAAACAAGACAGAAGATGGTTAGTTTACTCAAAATCTAAAGATAAAATCTTTTGTTTTTGCTGTAAATTATTCACTCAAGAAACATTCCCTCCTCTTTTGGTGACTATTGGATATGATGACCGGAGAAATGCTTCACATAAGCTGAAAAGTCATGAGACTACTTACAACCATATTGTTTGCATGGGCCGCTGGATTGAGCTAAAAAATGAGGCTGAAGAGAATTGAAACTATTGATAAACATCTGGAGGAGGCAATTAACAAAGAGAAGAAACATTGGAGAGTTGTGATGTTAAGGATAATTTTAGTGGTAAAAACTTTAGCATAAAGAAATTTAGTATTTTGTGGAGAAAACGAAAAGGTTAGTGATCCAAACAGTGGAAGCTTCTTGGCTTTTATTAAGATGATTGGAGGCTTTGATGAAGTAATGAAGGAGCACAGTCGACGGGTTGACAAAGGTGAAACTCAATATCATTATCTTTGCCATAAGATTCAGAATGAGTTGATAGAATTACTTGCTAATGAGATTAGAATGGTAATCTTAAAGAAGATCCAAGAGGCGAAGTATTTTTCAATCATTTTGGATTCTACTCTTGATATTAGTCGTAAAGAGCAGATGACTTTTTAATTTGATGTGTAGATGTTTCTACGGATTCACCTTAGGTTGAGGAGTTCTATTTGTCATTTTTGGAAATTAAAGACAAAACAGGAGAATGGATTTTTATCACTCTTCAAGATGCATTGGCTGATCTTAAGTTAAATATCGGTGATGTGAGAGGACAAGGTTATGACAACGGGTCTAATATAAAAGGAAAGCATAAGGGAGTTCAGAAAATATTGTTGGATATTAATCAAAGGGCATTTTATACTCCATATGGGTGTCATAGTCTCAATATTGCTCTTTGTGACATGGCTTCTTCATTTGAGAAAGCAGTTTCATTTTTTTGGCATTGTGCAACGTTTATACAATTTGTTTTCATCTTCAACCAACAACTGGGAAGTTTATAGAGGGGTGGTGAATGGTATTACACTTAAACAGTTATCACAAACTCATTGGGAAAGTCGTATTGATAGTGTAAAACCAATAAGGTTTCAAGTTGTAAAGATACAAGAGGCTTTGTTTTACTTAGCATATAATAGTGATAAAATCGTAGTGATGCGGAGTGTCTTGCAGTAAGTGAAACGCATGGAATTGGAAGATTTGAATTCTTGTTTGGAATGGTAACTTGGTATGATCTGCTTTATGTTGCCAATACAGTGAGTAAATCTTTACAATTAGAGGATATGGATCTTGAGGCTGCCATTTTCAGTTAGGAGGGTTGTTGGTTATTTGAAAGGCTAAAGAGAAACTGGTTTTGAGAAAGCAAGCTATGCACATTGCTATTGACACGAAGACTGAACCATCATTTTCTTCAAAGCCAAAACGCTTGATAAAAAGGAAAAAGCATTATGGTGAAGATGATGAAAAAGTTGATGATTGTAACCATTTAAATGCGGAAGAGAGTTTTAGGATCGATTACTTCTTCAACATAGTGGATCAAGTTATAGTGTCACTTGGGGTTAGATTCGAGCAATTTCAGTGGTACGAAGAAATCTTTGGGTTTTGTTTGGTATGAAAAGGCTAAAGTCAGCAAAAGATGATGAGATGATATCTTTTGTCAAGCTTGAAGCTTCTCTTGAGCATGATGGGCATTTTGATATAGATGGGAAACATCTGTTTATGTAACTTCAATATCTAAGAGAAATGTTGCCAAAGGAAATTACAAAGGCGATAAAGATATTGGAATTTCTAAAAAAATGGATGGTTGTTATCCAACACAAAGAGATTGCTTATCGTAGATTACTAACAATTACGATTTCAGTTGCTTCTGGAGAAAGAAGTTTTTCAAAGTTAAAGCTCATTAAGAATTATCTACGTTCGACTATGTCTCAGGAGCGTTTGAATGGACTGTCGATGATATCAATAAAGCATGAGTTAACCGAAAAACTTGATTATTCGAAGTTGATAAATGATTTTGCAGGAAAAAAGCAAAGAGATTTATCTTTCATGAATAATGTTTTTTTTACTTTTTATTGTCTGAAAACAAATTAAAATCTAATAATATTTTGTATTATTTAATTATAATTTTATATTATAAAAAAAAAATAGGGGGCATCATATTGTGAGTGCGCTTTAGGCACCACGGATGGCCAGATCGGCACTGAATGTAACTAAACTCAAAGATATTTTATCTATTCATTTTTTTACTAAAATAATTATTATTATTTTTACAGAAAAAGGAAAATAGTAAAAATTATTAGAATTGAAGAGTCTTCATTGGTTGAAATTTTTTCTTGTTTCCAACATTAGCGCATAACCAAATTTTTTAGTTTTGTCATTCCTTTCTATTTCTTAAGGTCGTCGAGAAGAAATAAGAAACATTTCAAGGTGAAATAACAAAAGATGCACACAATTGTTTGACAAAATGTATAAAAAACTCTTATATATGAATGGTATTAAATGGATATTGTATGTAAATTATGTGGGAACTTTTTGTTTGATGTTGTAAATTTTACTAATGCATAATATTAAATTTAATTGGTGTCTATGCATCAAACTCAGACGGTAATTAACCTTTCACCCATGCTGTGATAGTATAAAGTTGATGACCATTTTACCCCTACACATCTACTATCGAACCAAGGGGATTAGTGGTTCGACGATTTCTTTACTGCTTTTCTTCCCTAATCTCTGCTATTTCCAAATCAACCGTTTTAAAACTTTGAACCCATATTATTTCAATGGAAGATTTCAACTTTCTGCCGCACATCTTTGCTTCGGGGGAGGAACCCAACGATGATAGGGTTAACTCGTACCACAATACTAGTAAGAAAGAGGCGATAATTAAAGCTCTTGGTGAAGAAGAGGTGTCTTTTCTAAGAAATCAAAAAATTTCCAAGGTAATTGCTAACGAAAACCCTTTTTGGGAATTTTGTTCTTGTGAGGAGGTTGAAGACAAACAAGAAGTATGAGATTTGGATTTTGTTCGCCGGTAAACCCATTAGATTTTCTCTTAGGGATTTCGTCATTGTCACTGGTCTCAATTGCGGTAGACTTCTAGATTCTAAACGGAAGAAGAGAAAGAACCCACTAAATGAGAAGCTATATTGGAATGAGTTGTTTGGTTTTCTGAAGTCGTGTTCTCTTCAAATGGTTGTGGACATGTTGAAGAATCGTAAGGTTAAGGACATATGGCAACAAGGATCAAGTTTGCATGTCTTGCTATCACATCCTCTGTACTTCTTCCAACTTCACACTCTCCGAAGATTATTCCATGACATGTTGAGCTCATACGGGACCTTGATGATTTCATGGCATATCCGTGGGGTTGTGTTTCTTACCAACTGCTTATGGGTAATCTTTTTAAGAAAGACGAAATTGTTCTTTCCGAAGACTCTTTTGCCGTGCAAGGCTATGTAGACGCAATCCATCTTGTTATGATCGCCTTTGTTCCAGATTTGAATAGGGAGCCCCCAATGAACCAGAGGTTGTTGTTGAGTCTGACAGTAAAACGAAGATCTCTCTTGAGGAAGAACAATCTGTAGGAGATCAGAGTGGTAGCTTAGAAAACCTGCCTAAACAGCCAAGTACATGCTCAACTCCAAAAATGCTAGGGACCTTAACATGGAATGCCATGTATTTTTTTTAATTATGTGTTACATAAACAAATTATCGTTAACTATTTTTATTACCGGGTAACAATCTGTTAGTTGGGTCAATCGGTGAGAACACATACCGGAGGGACCACAGGGCGAGTCGTCTCACTCATGGCTGAAGAGTTCTCCTAAGTGGATGTATTGGATCAGTCATTGTAGGGGTGTTCCCCGGTAGCGACGGTGCTCTGCTGAGTAGTAATGGCTTCACCCGGCGTGGATTTGTGCGTCGTTGCGGTTGGATTTACTGGTTATGAGACCCATTAATATCTAGTTAATTTTTGGCCGGGCTCTTGATTTCAAGATAAATTTATTATTGTTTCCCCATAACAACGCCAAAATTGTAGGAGCTAAAATCCACAATCATAATTTTAATGTGAATAGAGTAAGGTTAGAGGAACAATGGAAAAAGATCTATGTGAGTATATCTCTAAGATAGTTTAATCGAATTGGACAAATATTATTGACAACTAATATAATGAACAGAAAGAACAAATCACAAGATAATACTACTCGAAGAGTGTTTTTAGGTCTCAAGTAAGTAAGTTAAAAAGCGTATGTCAAATAATTGTCTTAGCATATTCTTTATACTACTCATATCGTTCCACTGGCTCCACGTATATATAAACCGCACGTTATAAACAGCACGTGATGGGCTTGCACTAGAGATCTCGGCATGTTGTGTAAATGATTGACCGCAAAGTGATTGAATCTTGGTTGTTATCCATAGATTCGAACCACCACGGGCTACGAAATAGTCCTTTGGACTGGAATATATGAGTTTTTCCAATGTATCATATTTTCACTAGTATCTTCACTACCAATTTAATATGTTTCTATTGAGATTTTAATCGTCAGATATATGTGATAAATAATGTTCCAACATTAATTAATCAGTATGATATTTTAAATTTGTAATAAAATAATAGTTTAGCATTAAAATGTTGAACCATGGAAAATATCCACTTTGCTTTTTTATATCATGAATTCCTAATTTCACTAATCTAAACAGATATGCTGCTTTAAAGTCCGTATTTGAATGCAGAAGATGAGAGAAGCAAGCAGATAAAAATGGAGTGAGAACACAAATGAAGTTTCCATAGTCGTCCTGACCTTTAATCTTTTGATTCCTTACCTCTTCCATCCATAGATGGTCTTTGACAAGTTCTATACATAATATATAAATAAAAAATCAAATGGCGAATTGACCAAGTCTCTGCTGAAAGTTATATAGTTTTTTAGTGGCGGTCAAAGTCAGCGAAGTTGCAGAACAGTGGAACCAAATCTCATCATATGTAGTTCCAATATATATATATATACACACTCAAGGTATCATTCTCATTCTCTCTCTCTCTCTCTCTACATATAAGAAGATATAATCATTCATTTCTTCTTCAACTGGCATATTTCTCCTCCTAAAAATTACTTACAGGTATCTCTATCCATCTCTCTGTTGACCCACTCTATACTTTTATACATTTGCATGTATACTATTTGTTTGCAGATTAATTTGAGAATATGCTCTTTCACCAAAAGCATTTAAACTTGTGTGGTGGAAAATTATGGCGAGATTTTGACAGTGATCAACATCATAGTCGATCTGATTAGTATTGTTTCATGTTGTGTGATCATTTATTAAACCAACTCATGGAAGATAGATGGTCAATCTGACTCTGTAGAATCATATATTTTCTGTAAAAATTTGCACCATATCAAAAGCGTTGACTCCCTCTAGTGTGACGCACTTTGCTGGGTCTCTAATGTTTCAATGGATCTGACCACTGTTTTGTTTATTTATGTCAGGTTGTGTCTTAATCAAAGAGATTGATCTTAGGGATTTTTTCAAGTTTGTGAGATGGAAATGGTGTCTGGAAAAGTGGTTCAAGGTTGCCCCAACGCAGGAAATCCTTTCCATGAGTGTACTGCAATCTGTTTCGAGATAGTAAACTCCGGAAATGTCCACAAGAAGGAAAAGAAACTCTTTGGTACCTATGAGATTTAATTCTATTCTATTTATTAAACCTATCAGCAAGAATTATTTCTCATGAAACATGCTAACTTGTCAGGGTTTGGTAAGAGAACTCCAAGCAGGGACACTCCTTCAGGCAGTCCGGCTCGTGGAAGCAGATCGCCTCTTTCCAGCTATTTTGCAAAGAATAAGGTTGAATCAGACACTTCACCTTCCACTGATCACACCAATGGTAACTTTTTCAGCCGCTTGTCCCCGCTCCAGGGACGCCAGTCCCAACTCAAGAACGAGCCTACAAACTATACGGACTCGCTCCCTACGTCGCCTTCTCTGGCAGGATACTCGGGGGGAGACTATTTTGCAAGGAGGGTAAGTGTCATTCTTTCTTTTTGTTCTCCGCCAGAGTCTCACTCATATATGTATGTTGGTAATCCTTCCAGGCTGATCAGCGTGGAAGTGAGGATAATGATATGTACTCTCCAAGGCCCTTTGGAACTCAGCCTAAGACGCCTGAACACCCTCTTAGGACACCTCGGCATAGACCCCACACACCCAAACACCGCTCTGACACTAGGCCGTTGGCTCACCAAGAGGACCCTATTTCACTTGAAACTAGGCCGAGGACTCCTGAACGCCTATCCAACACCTCTGATACTAGGCCGATGACACCCATTCATGACTCTTCTGCAATAGCAAGGAGCCCCCAAACGCCAGAAAATAGGCTGAGGAATGCACAACATAGGGGGAGGTCACCTGAATTCATGGCCAGAGCCTCGGGGCCAAGGTCCAAGACTCCAGAACCTCAGCCTACCTACTTTGAACCATTGTCAGGGACTCCCAAACAGCGGTCCAAGACGCCTGAACCCAGCCCTAGGCTTCCACAAACTCAGTCCATATCCCACAGATCCCTTGACAGTGCTGCTCTTCAAACGCCTCGGGCAGTTGAAACTAGGCCTAGGACCGTGGAAACAAGGCCAAGAATACATGAAACTAGGCAAAAGAGTGCAGCCCAGAAAGGAAGGTCACCTGATCACAGGGAAAAGATCTCACAAACGTATTCTGAGATGGGTCAAAGATCACCACAGGCCTACAATTATCTTGGGAGCAAAGCTGAGTCGGTTTACATTGAGAATGACAGTGAATCAGTTCTACTCTATCCAGAACTTATTCTGTCACCTCAAGAAAGGCCACTATCTAGACCCATTACGGTACGTCTCTCTACCCTCTAACCTCACATATTCATATTTCTGCACATGCTAATGAAATATTTGGCCTCTTATCTCAGCCTAGTCGCAGTGGATATGAAACTCCCACCAATAAATTGGATGAGTCTGCGAGCTCAGATGATGATAAATTTTCATTTGTGGATGATCACGACGATAACTCTGTTTGGCTGTACCCTGAAATCACACCAAAATCTGGAAGCACCACGGTATGTATATCCCTCATCTCATGTCTTTGGTGTTAATTACAAAACTCACCGCACAAAATGTCTGGTTGCAGCCTGTCCATCAAAAATCCCCAAGCAAACAAGATGCGCTCAACAAGGAGCCTCCGGAGCTACCAGATGAATCGCAGAGCTTCAGTCTCTCAGAGATCTCTCGCATGAAAGGAATTATAACAAAGAGGGAAGATGTGCAGTCTGTTCTGTCTGAGTCTATGGTTTCTGTGGGAGATTACAAAGTCAGAGCGAGCGTCTCAGCCACTCTTGAGCAAATCCTTGACAAGCATGGTGACATTGCATCTGCTTCCAAACTACATTCGCTTGCCACAAGATCCTACTACCTCGACATGCTTGCCTCCGTGGCTTTCGAACTCCAGACGACTCCCTTAAAGCATCTCAAGGAGTCCCGTGTGGTGGAAATGCTAGCGATTGTTAGAGACGTTGAGTCCGTCAAAATAAAGGTACGTTGGCTGAAGCTCGTCCTGGAGGAAATCTTTGAGGCGGTAAAGCATTACGACCACCACAAGATGAGCATAATGGAGAAAGAGGTGTGCCAAGGGGATATGTTGCTTGCGAAACAAGAAATGGAGAAACAGGGGAAAGAGCTGAGTGAGAAGGAAAAGAAGTTGAAGGAGTTGAGAGAGAGAATGACCGAGATGGCTGGGAAGTTGGGAAGTTTGGATTTGAGGAAAGCGCGTCTAGACAAGAGCTTGTCGTTTCTCAGTTCCAAGGTGGACAAGTTTCAGGGTAAATCTATTCTTCAAGACATCTTGTAACAAACCAATTCTTTTGTTCATGTCAACCTTAGCAGGGAGTAAATGCAAAATAATCGTTTGCTCATATACACAAGTAACTAACATTTGTTTTGGGTAGAGCGTGTGTGATTCTGTATCATCTCTTCTCAACAGTTTATAATATATGTCTAAATGAACACAAAAACTGGCAGAAAGACATACCATCTCAAATCCAGTATAACAAAAAGGAACATTTCTTGTCTGAAGGAGAACAACAAGCCTTTATCTCTGACATCCAATGATCTGCATATTGTCTGAAGTCTCGTAATTGGCCCCAAATTTGGAAGGGCTGAGGACTTATTCTTCGTCGGAGCTGCAGAAATCTAGGACCATCATTTTTCCGGTGGCAGTCTCAGGAGCTTCCTTCTTATCACGGCCTTGCGCTTCTCTCTTTCTCTTGACTTGCGTTTCTTTTGCATTAGATGCTTTCCTGAAGAGAATACACAAAGAACATCTCCTTTTGAGATACACAACTTGGGTATATAACAAGTCAAGAAAGAGGGGTACCTCTTCTCTACAGACTTATTCACAGCTTCAGATTTCTTGTTAACGTTCTTCAAAGCCGATTGTTCTGTAAGCCCAAGATCAGATCATATAAGCTTTAGATAGTATTTGTATCAAAAGGAGAAAAAGAAGATGAAGAAACATACTAGCCATCTCGTTCAGGAAACGTATTCCTTGTGAGTGTACATTAGGCGTCACTTTATCTGCACCACTGCATACTCAAAATTATATTTGGCATCCGAAAAGCTGATTCAGTTTCTTTATGTTAGAAGAAAAAAGTTTCCCAACCTTAAAGCCTTTCGGAGACCTTCCACTGATAGTACTCGGACAGGCTGAGTAGCCTTTTTGTTCCCGCTCCTATCTACTGGTGGCTCAACTGTGTAAATCCCTTGGGATTTTGGATCTCTGAAAGACCTTCTCAAGTTCCTGAAACAAGTTTTTTTATAAAAACAAAAAACTTCAACTCCCAAGAATCATGCAAATTTCCCACTTAAGGTAATGGCCAAACTATGAACACAACTCGGGAGCATTAACGTCGTACCCGCCTTTGAGTTCACTTCTCATTGTAGCAAATTTGTCTGATGCATTCTGTGCAAAAGAAAACAAAAAAAAAGAATCATGGTGAATGAAAACATGGTTCACTGCATTGGCGGCAGAAAACAAAGATGAAGGCAATGTAGGGATGTGTACCAGTTTATGAATCTTGCAGAATGCTCCTTGGCGCCTGAATGTTGAAACAACTCAAGATTCAGAAACAATTAGAGCGTGATATGCATGGCCGAGTTAAAACTTACTTGTTTACAACAGAGGTACAAGTTGTTCCATCTTTCCGCTTGGCTGTGCAGACTCCATAATCAGCCGAAACGCCTAGTTTTACCATTTGTTTAGCAGAGTTGACACTTAATGAGAAGTCACTTCCCTGCCACAAATTTGTTTTTAGTTAAAGCCATCATCACTGTCTCAAGGTGCTATAATGCTTACCACTTTGTCCTTGCGAACAGAGCAATTAAAGAGACCGAAAACAGATGCTGCCTTTTCAGTCTCATTCTTTTTGTAAGCGTCACCAAACAAGAACAAGGAGACAGTGTTGTTGTCGTTTAAGGAACAGATTTTCCAAATGCAGTAAGGCTGACCAATAGAGCTTGTTTTGGGTTGTCCTTTCTCAGTTAGCACTCCCATTGTGGCCCAGCAGCCGGAGAGTTTGTCACCCATTAGCAAGTTCCTACTCACTCACAGTCAGATTAATTTGTCCAAAAAGGAACTAAGTTAGTAGTGAAAGGCCGTGGGCTTACTTGATTGTTGGCAATCGAACGAAACGAATATCTGAGAAGAGATCACTAATCTCTGCACGGCTAAGTAATTGATTCCTACAAAAGAAACCAACAAATACATTTAAATTGTGGAACGAATAATAAAATAAAAAAAATTAACTTTTCTGACCTTAGCCGCAAGCCAGAGAACTTTTCAATGTCGCCTTTAGGTTTATTGGTGATTTTAGAGAGAGGTTTGGGGTTATAGTCAATGCAATCTTGAACAACACTTCTGAAGTCAGACAAGTCCGCCTGACCTCTACGACGTTTTGGAGATTCTTCTTCATCCGTCATATAGACTGCAAAAAGATTGATATTTTCAGTAATGAGATCTATTCTGCAATGGAGTGATCGGAATCTCACCGGGTGGAGCAGAAGAAGGAGAACCGGGAGGGGTTTCGAGAACCCTCTCGCCATCGTCAAGGGACAGAAGCAGATCCAGATCCTCTTGGTTCTTGTTTTCCATAGATTCAAGACAGAAGCAATCAATTGTCTGGATTCAACATCAAGCTGATAAATATCATCTCTTCTGGTTCTGGGTGTGGGCGGGAGACTCAAATCTTATTGCCGCCACCCAATTAAAACATCGTAACGACACCGTTTCTATATACTGTTGTGTAAATCCTTGCTCCATGTGGAATATCGACCGATTTACCATCAAAGACCGACTAAACCGGACAGAGTTTGCGTGACGGGACTGTCAGAATTAGGGATGGACATTTTATCCGTTAAATTTGATTTGATTCGTATTCGTTTCGATTTGATCCGTAAAATCCGGATATCCATAAATTATCGAAATAAAGCAAATACTAAAAGTTAATATCCGATAGAAACGAATCAAATCACAAATACTAAAAAATTTAGAGCCGGAATCCGATCCGGTCTGACATTATACAAATAGATGTATATCTATAAATAAATATAGATTTTTATATGTCTAATTTTATAAAATTATTATTTTAGCATGTCATTCTATTAATTTTATTTAGAATTTACTTATAAAATCTTTATAAAAACAAAAAAAAATTGTGTGTTTATAAGAAAATTTGATTAATTTTAGAAATTTATGGAACATATAATTTCATTTATTTTCATTTTATATTATGCAAAATATTTTTGAAAACAAATTTTATAGTTTTTTCTTAATTTACTTGTGTATTAAACAAAGTAGATGAGATATCCGTAAATATCCGTAAATATTCGCAAATATCTCAAAAAAATCAGGATATCCGTAACACCGGATATCCATATTTCTTCGAATCAAAGAAAATCGAAAAATCAGATATCCGTAAGATACGAAACAAATCACAAATACTGAAAATTATGGAGATATTTGATTTGTGCCCACCTCTAGTCATCATGCCGTTTTCGTTCTTAAAGCTATTGACCGAGGTTTCAATATTAAAACCTTATATTTCAAGGTAAATCGGCTAATTTATACATCAACCATTCGCAGTCCGTCCGGTCCCGATCAGTACATACACTTGGACACTATGCTAAAACATATATCAATTCAAATTATATTCAAATTTCATACATCAACCAATAAGTTTAGGTAAATTCATACTTTGACCTCATCTCCGTTAGTCAAATGTTAACGGTTGATTACATAGACTTAACGGATGATTACGTGGATATTATACAGTATGTAAACACTGAATCAGGTTTGGAAAAGTGGTTAAGTGGTGGGTTAGTTGTTGGTGTAACCTGGGTTCGATTCCCCTATTAACCGTCTAAAAGGATTATTTTTTAAATTAACGATTTGAACCAAAACGACATCGTTACATCTTAATCTTTTTTTAATATCCACGTAACGATCCTCTAAAATTCACGTAATCACTCGTTAACATTTGACTAACGGAGACACGGTCAAAATATGAATTTACCTAAATTTGGTGGTTGATGTATGAAATTTAAATCTTATTATATAAAGAACTATTATCTCCCTCAAGACTCTGCCACGTCATCAATTCATGCATCATGTGGATGACACGTGTCGAAGCCCACACTACTCTGCGTTTCACTAATAAGCGACACAACCCGACTTGGGCCTTTTGATATGCTTCATGTCCAGTCCAACGAACAAAGCTCCTCCTCACATATCATCGAAAATTAGGGTTCGTTCTTCCCACCCTTCATCCTCTGTCGTCTTCGATATAGGTTTTGTTAAATCGGCCTGGGGATTCAGTTCATCTGGGATCTCATACCGTCCTTTTGTTTTCTTTCAGTTCAACCGAAGTTACAACCAAAGTGGATCCAACTCATTAATCATGATCTTAACTCCTTACCCATGATCTCTTCATCAATACAGCGCTATCTTATCAGAGGCGGTGTATCTACGGGGTATAAAAATGTATGCTTCCCTTCTCTGAAAACCATCCAACTTGAAAAACCTCTTAGTCCAATGCTTGTTCAAATGGCGACTTTTCACATCCAACTTTCCCATTTGAAGGCAGGTCAGTGTAAGCAAACCGGTGCTACTCTATTCTTAGTTTTTGATGGATTTTAAGACAAGTCTGGGGACATGCTTCGCAAGCAGATTCAGGTTAAAGTGAAAGCTCATGGGATGGCAAAGATGATAGTTTTAATCTCAATGGTTAAAGAGGTGACGGTGACTGTTTAGACATCACCGTGGACCGTGGTGGGATTAGGGTAGGAGAGAGTGGAGTCGAAAAATTTGTCACCGACAGAAATGGTGGAGGAGATGGTTGTTGAGAAGGATCTGGTGGTGGAAATGGGGGTGGGGCATGTGCGGGATTTGAGAGAAAGGTTAAGAGCAAGATAACGCATTTAAATTGAAGCGGTGAAGATGGAGTATGGGGAAAGTAACGGTTTGGCGATGGCGATGGCGGAGTAAGAAAGGAGTCTCGAGAGGGACGTCGCCATGGATGATTGTGTTTATCGGTTCAAAAAAAGATGAACTCTCCAATGAGTTGAGAAGAAAGATGGAACCTAGAAGCCTCCGTCATTAGTTATTGGGTCTGTTGTTAATAAATAGACTTACTCTTGAGGGATGATCCCAAGTTTATGCACTATACTAAATTAAGATATATTTTAAGTTTTATAACAACAGGAACATGCTAATTAGCAACAAAATATAAAAAAGGTAATAATATTAATTTTAAATTTATGTGTAAATTTCCAATATAAGATATTATAATTTCTTTCCACCAAAGAAATAAAGTATCAGATATTGTTTGTGTTTTGTTATGTAAATGTGTTTTGTTTATTTCTTATGAAATAGAAATAAGCACTATAAAACAAATTTTCTGCAAAATAATTTTGTTTTCTAACAGTTAAAAATATGGTTTGCCAATGATTGGAAAAAAAAATATAAAATTGCTGTTTTTTTTGTCAAATGTGCTTTTATTAAAGCATACTCCCTCCGTTTCATATTAAGTGTCGTTTTAGAGAAGTTTTTTTGTTACAAAATAAGTGTCGTTTTCGACTTACGATGCAAAATTTATTAATTTTATGCTGCAGATTATTTTTCTATTGGTTGAAATATAGTTAGGTGTATAGGTAATTGTGTTTTTATATAGAAAATATGCAAAATTAATTATTTTCTTAATTCGTGTGCAAAAATCTAAAGTGACACTTATAATGAAACGGAGGGAGTAACATTGTAGGAGTACAAATACATCAGCTAAAGACGTGTACATTCATGGAAAACAAACAGATTAATCCCTAACTATGTGTCAAAAAGAAAGCATGCAGATCAAATTTTGCTCTGGTTCCATCGCCGATCAACTTTCCGGCTGAAACTCCGATACTTCAATTTCTGCAACCTTCCTTTAACTTGATTTGCACTCGCTACAGAGACCTCTTTCGTTGTTCACTGACGCTGTTGCTTGAAGATCTCACTTCTCCAGATCTTAACTTTGAGACTACTTCATCGTTCCAAAAGTAAATCTTTGCTGGACCGCTCTGATAAGAACGCCAAGCTCTGCTGAATCACCCTTGAAACAATCAAGTTTAGTCCATCTTCATCGTTGTCCTCCCTGTAAAGAAAGCTTTACCCATCACCGACTCTACGGTACAATTAAAACGGCAAAGTCTGATTTCCGTAAGAAAGGATTTCGATCATATCCTTTGAAGGAGTTAATCAAACGTAAGCAAATCAAAATCTTATTTAGCTCACGAAAGAGGAGAAAACTTTATTTATGTTCAATCCAAATCAGAGATTAAAAAGAGTGAAAGCGTTTCTGATTTGATTGAAACAAACACACCAAAATCGTCTAAATCGCCTATGCGAGGTGAAATCCGCTATTCGAAAGTTTTATCGGCTATCCCGAAACTAGATCTGATCAAAGATCAGAAACAAAACACTAAAGTTGGTTCTCTCTTCTTAACTTCATCTCTGTGAAAGATAGAGATGCGTGAACAGAGAGAAGAAGAGAGAGAACTACTATGTTACATAGTTAATTAATGTATGTAAGGCTTGTAAAATTGCTGTTGAATTCCTATAATTTTAAGTTTTTTAAACAATTGCATTTATTACATAAGGTAGAAGAATTCACAGCAAAGCACGCTGTCCGTATCTTGCTGGTGCGGAAGCTACCGCAACTAAAAGAAAATGAATGAAGGAAGAAGGCATTAGAAAAGAATTCACAGCAAAGCACGCAGTCCGTATCTTGCTGGCGCGGAAGCTACCACAACTAAAAGAAAATGAATGAAGGAATAAGGCATTAGAAAGACTACCGAGGCATTCCGGGCCGACTACAATACAAGTCATGAGCGATAGCGAAGCCAAGCCGGATAGGCTTTTTTACTATCCTTACTACCGTTTGGTTTGTTGATGAGATTTTATGAGTGAAGAATATGTGGGCTTGAATATCCGGCACACTTCCATCTTCATCTCTTTCGGGAATCTCGCCACCGGTGTTGTTGATCTATGTTCTCCTCTATGAAAACGCAGCGGCGTAACATCGTAGGTTGCATTCAATCAACTTCGTTTATACCACCGGCCCACTCCTCTTGCTAAAAATATTATAAGTTAAGTATCATTTTGTAAAAATACATATTATCTAAAATAGATTAACATTTGATTTTACACTTTAGTGATTATTGTTTAAGATTAGTGTTAAAGGGATGAGGTTGAATTTTTAAAACTTTTATAAATATTTAGAAAAATTAATTAAGTATATTTTTATCAAAAAGTTAAAATATTTTTGAAATTTGTCATTCATTAAAGATAAATTTGCAAAGTAGTATCAAATTTATGGTAGAATTGCAAATTTTTCCTAATTATTCAACGATTACAAAATCTAGACCTAGAAAAGAGGTGTTCACTTCTGACTAATTCATCAGTTTCTCCTTCAATATCACTACAATAAGTAGAAAACCAAACACTATGAATGTCAGCCTCATATTATCTATTTTATATTAAAATATTTGAAGTTATAATGAACAAGTCGTTTCTTTTTTTTTGTCAACAAGTCGTTTCTTTCATATTGGGTTATTCATTACAATTTTATCTACCATAAAAAGTCATAACAGGTCCATTTTCATATTTATATATATTGGTTATTTTCATTAATTTTTTGAATATATAAGATATCTAAAAATCATAAGAACTACAAAGATATTAAATTAAAAATTTGTTAAGAAAAATCTAACAAAATCTTACTAGCATTTTTAAATAGTTTAAATTAAAAATTAAATAATTTCGTAAATAATTCTATAATATTATTATAAATAATTTAAAATAAAAAATTTATTATAAAAAATGAAATAAAGTTGTATCCTATTTTTATAATTATTTTATATTATATTAAAATAAAATAAATATATGAATTAAATATGAAAATCATATTTAATTTTTAAATTAAAATATTTTTTAAAAAAATACTTTCATTTAAATAAAAAATGGTATTCACCATTTGAAAAGATTAAAATACTATTCACCATTTGAAAAGATTAAAATACTATTCACCATTTAAAATGAGTAAAATTTATAAATTACGTAATATTTTATATAAAATAAAACTAAAATTGTTAATATATGTTAAAATTTTATATCTACAACTATATATTATCTATTTAATTATTTTAGAATTACAATAACATATTATCTAAAATGATTATATTCGAAATATAACAGAATATAGCTAACACTTAATTTAAGTGCTATTTACAGAATATGTTATTCAAAAAATTTATTTTTTTAATTCATTTAAGAAACAAAAAATCAATTATAATTATAAATTTAGTTATTATTTTTGATTATGAGAAAATATTTTGAAAATTTTATAAATAATCTAATCAAAATTTTCAGCTTTTTATATAAAATAATGCATTAGTTTAGTAACAAAAAAATATATTTTTTAAACTTAAAAGTCATAAAAATAAAAAGTTACCCGCACGGACGTGCGGGTCAAATTCTAGTTAGTTTAATGAGAAAACTAGATCCTAACCCACGCTACAAAGCGCGAGTATATTTTTTGTTTTGTTTTTTTCTGTAAATAGAAAAAATATTATGTTTTTTTTATATATTTTAAACAAATTTAGTTTATATGTTTGTCATTATTCTATTCAAATTATTATTTTGAGATTTTGATAATTAAATTGAATTTGTGATGTTACATAATTATACACTTGTGTCATAACCATTTTACGCAATAGTTTTTTACTTTATTCAAGAATACTAAATCTCGACTACATATTTTAGACTGTTTAGCATGTGTTTTGTAATTAAAAATATATATTATGTTTGTTAAATACTTCTTTTGTATCCGAAATTGTGTGCTTATCACAAATTCCTTACATATGAGTATCCTATTAAATTTATATTGTATTAACAATAAAGATTACAATATCACCTATTTAAGAAAAAATAGAAGTCTGACTATTTATTTAAGTTAATGCAAATCTTGATATTTTTAAGTAACATGTATTTTATTTAAAAATAATTTTATTTACCAAGTTTTAAAATTATTTTGTTGGCAACTCTGATATTTTAGTTATATATATGTTCTAAGACGTTGATAGTTTTCACTAAACATAAAAATGACTATGTGCTATATCGCAAATAATTGATATGTAACATATATTGGTGATTTTCATTAAATAAACTGTTTATATATTTTTTTACAAAATAATATAGTAAAATAATTGTTAGACCGATTAAGTTAAAGTGGTAAATCAACTATGTATTATTGAAAAGTGTAGATTGTAATGCAAGTTGAAATATTTCTAGATGAAAAAATAAAACATAACTTTAATAAACACATTAGAACTTTAGTCAAAAGAAAGTAGACACAATATGTAAATTGTACTAATATATGTATTTTACTTACCTATGTTGTTTTTGAAAAAGAAAAATACTGGTGAGAGAAAAGAAGTGACCAAGTTTCAAGAGATATAATTTTGCCTGTGTTGTTATCAATTGTTAATATCAAATACAATAATCATTGTTCATTTGCAACGTTGTTAATATAACTGTCGAAATAGAGAAGTGGGGTCCGAAAACTCTGGGATTAAAGTGGAGGTTACGCGTAAATTTTTTTTGTTCAACTGGTTATGTGTAAATATATATTAGTAAAAGTTAGTTATATTTATTCAGTTAGCTTTATATTTACATGTAAGTCCAATGGCATAAAAGTAATATTCCAAGGAGTAATAGGGACAAAAGATAACAATGATTGTGTTTTAATAAAATAGATATATAAAAAAAAAGAAAACAAATTCATGAAAATAATATATAACTAAGAGAGAAAATAATTCATTGTACTTATTCCACTCGATTGTAATCTTAAGAAAATCTATGTGGCTTATTATTATAGTTAAAATTGAAGGAAATTAAATAATTATATTACTAGAATTTTATAATAAGTAGACAAGTATATAATTTCTAACTGGATTAGTAAAAACTGTTGCCACAATTTTATGAAATTTAATGGTATTTTAGTTAAAAGTAAACATTTTTTTTAATTTGTAGTTATTTTATTTATTTGACCGTCCGTATGGCGGGTTTACCCTAGTATAATATAAGTTGATGTATGTTTTAGCACAGAGTTTGAGTGTAAGTACTGATCGGGACCACGGTCCCCTGTTGATGTATGAATTGATCGATTTCCCTTACTTTTCACCATATTGATTTTGCTGATGAATACGCCAAGACGTTTTTTTTCTTTTTTTTTTCTGTAAAAAACGCCAAGCCAAGCCATTTCTGCTCATAAGAATATAACCATATACTCCCTCCGTTTTTTAAATAAATAGATGATGTTTAAAGAAAATTTTTATGTTTCAACATAAATGATGTTTTTATATATTAATATAATTTTTAATTTTATCAAAAACAAATTTTATAACCAATGATTTATTGTAATCTACTCCCTCTCTTAAAGAATAATACATGTTTTAGGAAAAAAATAGATTTCAAAAAGATGTATTTTTTACTTTTTCAATGTAATTTTTAATAGGTAATTGTAGTAAATTGAAAACTTTAAAAAAAAAAAATTTCTTTAAGTTATGAGAAATAGTGAATCACAAAAAATATACATTTAATACTAAGATTTAATATGTTTAATTAATATGTGTGAAAAACCTAAAACATGTAATATTTTGAAATATATAGAATATTTTAGAATATTTTGTAATTGGTTGAATAATTTATAATTAATATTTTAATGTTATTAAATGAAAAGATAAATTTTTAATAGTTGTACATAACCTTAAAACATCAAGTATTTTAGAACGGTAGAAATAATATTTTAGTGATGCTTACGCTTTGCTCAGGGTGGATTTATAAAAATAATATTTAAAATTTATTGTATTAAAAATAAATTTTATATTTGATCGAAACAAATATTTTGGCACCTATCAAACTGATTTGGTTTCCGACTTTTGGTTATTAAATAATTTGTTTTCCAGGATGCATGGTGATTTCAAACTTAGATGTTACACATTTTTTTTCATATGATTAGTTCCTTTCGTTTTATGGCACGAGCTTGTTAGATTCCATGACACGGACTTGTTCAAAATTTAATGTCGGTACATTTGCTTATTTCCAAAATATATGTAAATAGACAAATCAAAATATCCATTATGTTAACGTTGGTAAGTTCTTTTCCATTTTGAACACGCAACAAATATACACAATATATCGTTATGAACCAGACGGTTTGGGAATCCACATAAGTGGGCTTATCCATTTGGTCTACACATAGGCAAATCGGCCCATATGCATCAAGGATGGGCCAGCCCATTTATCACTTAGTCTAGCCGATATTTAGGTCTTTTTAAGCTTGTCCCACATCGGTTATAAGTGTGGGCAAGTCGGCCATCTCTTTGTATATATATGTATCTCCCTTTGTACTTATGACACAATATAAGAAAGCAATAAGAAAAAGTCATTAGACACTTCTATCTAACGTAGCTGACTACTCTCTATCTATCTAGCCTAGTTCCTTGTCGAGTTAACCTCTAAAGGACACGAGTTTCACAACACGTTATCAGCACGATCCTGCTCTGGAACCAACAACCTCGAGTCCTAGTTCGAAGCTCAACCAGCCGGCACAACCCCTACACCACCCGAACCCTAATCGGCGATCCTCTTCTTCTCTCTAAGTTTTAATCGATTGTTCTTCATATAGATCTAAAAACTAACCTTTGTATCTTTTCATTGATTGATTGTTTAAGGTTCCCAAGAGGAAACCCAAGGAGAAAATCGATCAAGGATTAAGGTTCCCAAGAGGAAACCCAAGGAAAAAATCGATCAAGGATTAAGGTATGTCATCTAATCCATGTTGAGGTTCATCGATTTCTGTTTAAAATTGTTGCTAGGATTGCTTCGGTTTGTTTTTTGATTTTCGGCATAGATAAGAATCATTAGGTTGCTAGATTCATTGCTTGACGGCTAGAAATCGAAAATACCTAAAACCCTAATAGAAAAGGAAAACCTAGATCAATCCAATTTAAGAAAACCTAACCTAAAAGGAAAACCCTAATCCAAAAAGGAAAACCTAGACCAATCCAATTTAGGAAGCCTAATCTGAAAAGAAAAACCTAATTATAAAAGGAAAACCTAATCAGAAAAGGAAACTTTCCTAAATTAGAAACTTACCTAAACTTACCCGAACTTACCCAAAATATAAACTTTCCCAAAATAGAAACTTCCCAGAAATGGAAACTTTCCTAAAATGGAAACTTACCTAAAATACCTAAACTTACCTAAAACCCAAACTTTCCTAAAAAGGAAATTTTCCAGAAAAGGAAACTTTCCTGAAAAGGAAACATTCCAGAAAAGGAAACTTTCCTAAAAAGGAAACTCATCTAAAAATGGAAACTTTCCAAATTTCTAGAATTATAAGATCTAAGTCTTAAACCCCTAGATTAGTTAAAGAAAGTTTGTTTTTATACTTTGGTCGATGATACTAGACCTATTGGTCGATGATGTTAGACCCACTGGTCGATGATGCTAGACCCATGGTCGACGATGCTAGACCATGAACCGCGAATGGTCAGTGGTACGTACCGTGCAGTACGGACGGGTCACGAACGCGGACGAAAGACAGGCACGGCCAGTCACGTACCATAAGGTACGAACCCGCGGTAACCCATACAAACCACGACCCGCGATTAAGGCATGAACCACGGATGGTACATACCATCTGGTACGGACGGACCACGAACGCGGATGACAGACGGTACGTACCATGCGATACGACCGATCACATACCACTCAGTACGAACCCGCAGTGATCCGTACGAACCACAAACCGCGGTCATACCACGACCACAGACGGTCGATCACCCGCATCATACGGATAGACCAAGGTCCATTCCGGTCGATGATGCCTACCCTCAGGTACGGCTAGACCATTGATCCGCAACGATCGATGATGCGTACCATGTACGTCTAGATCGCGGATGGTCGATGATCCGTATCAACGGATAGACCACGAACCACATAGGTCGATGAAGCGTACCAAGACGTACTGCAAGACCGTGTGCTTGTCCAATCGGTTTTCAAATGTTTTCACTACGATTTTAAATGGACAAGAGATGTGGTATGATAAGACCTAGGCAATCTGAAACTCATTTTCAGATGCCAAACATCACAAACTTGGACTTTGCACCCCTCAATGTCAAAGGTGACAATTACCTGCAATGGGCATTAGACATTGAGATATCTCTTAGAGCCAATGGCCTAGAACTCAAAAGCCCTTATGCACACCCGACATCATATAGAGGAAAGTTTAAAAGCTCAGTACCTCACAGTGAATGATCCATATGAACTATGGAAAGAATTCAAGATGAGATATGATCATCAGAGGACCCTGGTTCATCCAGCGGCCACCTATGAGTGGATACACCTTAGGATTCAAGACTTCAAGTCCGTGAACGAGTACAACTCAGCCTTGTTCCGAATAGTATCACATTTGAGGCTATGTGGCGAGATTGTTACTGATACGCAGCTCCTTGAAAAGACATTCCAGACAATGTCCTCAAGGAACATGTTTCTCCAGCAACAGTATAGACATAAAGGTTTTAAGACCTATAGTGAACTCATTCACTGTCTGTTGCTTGCTGAACAAAACAATGAGCTGCTCCTGAAGAACAGTGAGCTTAGACCCCCAAGTACTAAGCCGATCCCAGAGGCACATAATGCCGAGCCTATGGATGATACAGAGGCAAACCATGTCCGTTATGACCGAAAGGGTCGCGGTTCCTCATATGGACGAGAACACGACCACAGAAGTCAGATGCGAGGACGTGGACGTGTTAGCCAAAACAAAGGGCGTCCTACCCCTTATGATCGTCCAAACCAGTCCAATCATGGACGTGGTAAAGGCAAAAGCTGTGGGATATCTTCAAGGATTCAGAATCCTAAGTCCTCGGCTTGCCACATATGCGGGATGGATAACCATTGGGCAAAGAATTGTCGTACCCCTAAGCATCTGGTTCGCCTCTATCAAGAGAGTTTAAAAGGCAAGAACCCAGAGGCTCATATGATGTACCAGGATGATGAGGGTGACTATGATCACGATAGATATGATCTTACAGATCACGAGACTGATCAAAGCAAAGACGATCCCATGGATCATGAAACTTCAGATATAATGAAATGATAAACCAAGTAGAATAAAGTGATGTTTTGGTGTGATTGATTAAATAACATAAGGATAGTCAATATTGTAAGACCACAAAAGGCATTCACCCAAGTGAAAGACCCATTGAGTTATATACCTCAGTATAAATGGTTTCCACATTAAACCAATGGGCAAAGGAAACATCAGTTTCAGATTATAAGCCTTATAAGAAAGTGGTCAATGACTATACCTATATACTCTGATCTAGACTATGCTAAGGATCAGTATGATACGAGCCTAAGAGCCATGGTAACCAGATTGGTATACCACACGATATTACACTTAATGGCATGACCGGATTAGCCACCCGAGTCCAAACTTGATGCAAAGAATGTAAAGGCACAAAGAGTTATCCCATAAAATCTCACGTTGTGTAACATGTACACAAGGGAAACTCATCAGGCTTTATTGTTCTAAGCATCACGAAATTATAAGTATGTTTATGAGGGGGAGTGAGGACAAATCCCGTGGTCCATAAACACACTAAAAATCTCGTGTACTATGCTATCAGTGGCTCTCGGTGGTACATCATCCACGTCAAGCCTAAATGCTTAAGGACATCATGAATATACATTTGCAAAGATGATATGCATCAGACCATATAAGTGAGCATAGATATTCTCATCTCAGGTCAAGGGTCATAAATCAGACATATACCATCTTAAGGAAATTTGAGTATTCCACCACAGACATATGTGCTACTTAAGATGGAACCTCTGCAGAGGATTGAGGATGAGAATATATGTTGGATGGGAGTACGACTTTCTCCCACGAATTATAAGGAACTTTGAGCCAAATATGGGTGATTAGATTAAGTGGCCAGGTTCACGGATTGCCTCAGTAATCCAACCATCCAACATTAAAGGAGAAAGTTATAAGCTGGTAAAGAGAATGGTATCAACCATGAATAGAGTGGTATCAACCATCATTGTCTTGGCAAGATCCTCGGACAAGCAAAGATAAGACGTCCAAAACCAGATGCCAGACACATTGACCCTAAAGTAATACGAGCCGGCACCAAATGAATTATTGTCCTAGTAGAGACACAATCAAGTTGCTACAGAGTCTATACAAGATAGACCAATATGTTCCATAACATAAAACCGGAAGGAAATAAAATGGTGCATGAAATTTCCCGAGGTCATAAATGGAAACCATTCCAGACATAGATATGGTCAACCACAATACAAGATACCACATATGGAATTTGGGACGCCAAAATCCATGGTACTTAAGGTGATTTGGGACGCCAAAACACCAAAGTATTAAAGGTCATAAGATCACAATCTACTATGTCATGTCTGGAACACAATGGAACGCAGAAAAGGGTATCAATACCAATGATATAAGAATGCGCATACAAAGTAGCACTTGAATATAAAACCAAGGATCATCAACCCACATGAGAGTACTCATACTCATGAGATGCGTGGGGTTTTATAGGTTTAAAGAACCTATTGAAGCGATGGACGTATTGGCCATAGAACGCCATCAAACCAGTGAATGGGGTCGTGTGAGTAAGAAAGAAAACCGTGAGATAAAAGGACATGGTCACGTGGTCTAAGACGTGCATTTTCCTGTTTACAGCATTTGAACATAGCTGATTACACAAGGTTACTCACAGAGACCAAGGAACATGTTATAACAGATATAAGATCTGTGATGGATGCTACTACAATCAAAATAGAATGTCTAGAAAGAAATGATGATGTAGCAAGCAGTATATTAATCACTGGATAAAAGTACTAAAGGTATCATAAGATGAGAAAAGAAATTCTCAAAGAACGGCTTTGTTCCTTAGCCATCTAAGAAATGATACAGCTGCAGCTGCATATGATAATTAATGAATGAGTTCCACGAGGACCATCATTATCAGTTCATATATTCATTACATGAATGAAATTCCTTGTGTTCACTAACCAACTTGAAAGAAAGTTGATCAATTCCAAAACGATACAAGATATCGATTTTGATTCTTAGACAAGTTATGATCATGATATTTAGATCATCAGATCCTGGTCTATATGGTTTATGGTTGTTCCAAAACTAAGGACATGTTGAAAGAAATATGAAATGGTCATAAAGGATGTTGATTCCATCCATATCAACCATAACAGTCTATAAACACTGCGGTCGAGACCATCGATAAAAGGATGGCTGAACATACAGCCATGATCAATGGGTTAAGTTATACAGCCATGGTCAATGGACCTAGATCAAACTAAGCATTCGTATAAAGACCAGTAAGGTCGAAGGCTGAGTGGAATCATATTGTTCCGACCATGCTTGCCATAAGGGCCGTGGTCGAGGAACAAAATTGTTATGCCGACCCAACGGTCGACCATATGGCCGAAGTGAAACTTCCAAGGTACCTGCGAGCCAACCTAATTATGGCCAAGGAAACCTCATGAACAACCATATGATCATCAGAAAACCAAAGTGGTTAATCATACGGCCATAAATGTGTATATGGCAAAGGCCCATACGGCCAAATAAGATTATGGTCGATACGTTAGACCATAAAGGTCCAGACAATTACAATCGACCATATGACCATATAAGACACATAATGGTCAAGAAATGAATCTATATGGTCGTGGTTAAGAAAGAGGTCATGAAACAAAAGACCCAACCACGAGTGGCCTGATTATGAGCCATAGAGACCATATAAGCTAACCATTAATAAAATGGATGACCAGATCTATATCAAATGGATATATTGATCATAACCATAGTCCATCAGCATGCATACATCTATGCAATATAGCTGATGATGAAGAAAGGTAATGGTAGTGGTAAACTTATACTTCGTTATTTATTTACATGAAACGAAAGGTTTAAAGTTTGTTTACACTAACCATACTAACCAACCCAAAGAAGGGAAGATTGGTTTTGCAAATGTAAATTTTTGTTTGATCATAAACAGGTTATGAGTCTACTCATGGAGGTACTGCAACCTCATGAAGGTCATTGAAACAAGCCAAGGCTGCAGATGACATTCAACCACCCAAAATATTTACATCCGTGAAGTAGGCAAAGCCACAAGCAACATCATCAACCGTCAAGAAATATTGATCACACATGATACAAGTGGATAACCAGGTCGATGAATCAGAGTAATACGGTCGATGATGATCCAGCATCGATGGTTGATAGTGATTCACCAATGGAGGAAAGTTTCGACCATTATCCCATAAGGCGATGCATAGTTCAACCGAAGGGATGATACAATCCGTGACTCATCATGGAGAGATAGAAATGAGAAGACTGAAGAACCTTCAGTGATGTTCACTTCAGGGGGAGTAATGCGTCTGTACTCTTTTTCCTATATATGGCTTCCCTTTTTTTACCACATTGGGTTTTGGGTTTACCATAGAAAGGTTTTAATGAGGCAGTATACCAAACGCATTGCGAACTCTATATGGTTATTGCATTCAGGGGGAGTGTTATGAACCAGACGGTTTGGGAATGCACATAAGTTGGCTTATCCATTTGGTCTACACATAGGCAAATCGGCCCATATGCATCAAGGATGGGCCAGCCCATTTATCACTTAGTCCAGCCGATATTTAGGCCTTTGTAAGCTTGTCCCACATCGGTTATAAGTGTGGGCAAGTCGACCATCTCTTTGTATATATATGTATCCCCCTTTGTACTTATGACACAATATAAGAAAGCAATAAGATAAAGTCATTAGACACTTCTATCTAACCTAGCTGACTACTCTCTATCTATCTAGCCTAGTTCCTTGTCGAGTTAACCTCTAAAGGACACGAGTTTCACAACATATATGTATTTCTTTCTATTGTTATTATAAGTATCTCAAAAAGTGTACAATACGAATATGTACACCAAGTTTAACATAGGGGTGAGCACTTCGGTTATATTATCGGTTTGGTTTGAATTCATTTCGGTTTGATTAATTCGGTTCTAATTTTTTCCAACTGAAATAAATCATAATTAATTTGGTTTGAATTGATTTTGGTCTAGTTTTGTACTTGGTTTGGTTTACTCGAGTTCCCTTACTTTAGTTCTTTTAAGAATTATCATGTTTTAACACATAAACGCATGGTCATAAGAAATCATCATGTTATTGACAATAAAAATAAATCATGTGAGCTTAATCCAATATAAAATAAAAATATTTTTTTTAAAATTACAAAAAAAAATTAAGAACACAAACAGACCAAAATTAACTAAGCTAAATAGAAAATTAAAAAACCAATATCATTAATAAATTATCTCAAAAATAAATGTAAATTAAATCCAATATAAAAATGAAACACGAAACATTTAAAAACCACAAAAGGTTTATAATAACACAATCAAACTAAAGTTAACCAACATAAATATTTTTTTTTTAAAAACAACATCGCTAATAAATTTAATAGGGACTTTAGTCTTATGATTTTAGTATATTGTATATTGTATATTGCTAGTATATTTAATTCAAATAAAAAATCACTTTGGTTTCTCGGTTTTAAACTGAATCGAAGCGTCTGGTTGGAAAAATTATAAACCAAACTAGTTTATAATATACTTTGGTTTGGTTTGGATCGGTTTCGGTTCGGTTAGTTCGATTTGACTCGGATCGATTCAGTTTTTTACCCATCCCTAGTTTAACATGCACATGATCTTATGAATGTGATCTCATAAAAGTAAAGTATATTAACGATCAAATGTACATTTATAAAGACTGAGAAATTAAAATAATTGAGAAGTTTAATACCTAATTTATTGAAAGTAATTTATAAAATAGATATTGATAAACGAATGTACATTTATAAAGACTAAGAAACGTACTAACTTATGTATGGTTAGAAATTAATAAAGTAGAGATTAATACCTTGGCATATTTTATAATATGTAAATTATATTATATAAGGTGTTTTTAGCAAATATATAAGTTGGGTTATATGATGGTTAATATGATTTTAAATAAACATTATAACTTTAATTTTTTTGAATCAACAAAACACCATTGACGCTTGCATATTGTTTTGAATTAGATTTTAAAATACGTTTATGTTTGATTTTTTGCTGCAACTGTTGTAGCTGGTTATAGGATAATGCAACTCTACGACATGTGCTTGTAGAGTATTCCTTTGGTGATTTTGGAGTTAGCTTTGACTATTTAGAGTGATTTGCCAAATGTGACTCAAAACTTGGAGTCAAACCCAAAAGAATACCCAAATTTAGGTCAAAGGCAAAAGTAACTTAAAAGGCTATTGAAATTACAACTATCCCCTTGTGAACAAACAAAAAAACGGAATTTTTTTTACGTTTCTAACCCTCGCAAGTCGTCTGTTCAGACGACTTAAAAATAAGTCGTCCAGACGACTTAACTTAAAGTCGTCTGGACAGTTATTCTTAAACATAATTTAAAAATTTTGTAAAAAATATTTTGATAAGTGAAAAATGGGAATTATGTAATTAACATATGTCTTAAGAGATATAAATTAAGATATAACAAATTTCAATTGTTTTCAGCATAGATGAGTGAAAGTAGTGAGTCATGATATTCTTTAGTTTATGTTTCATCAACATATGTTGTAGTATTGTATATGTTCTTAGGGTTAGATTTTGGAAAGCATTAAAACCGTTTTTGAAAAATTTAAAAATTACCTAAGCGTGTTCATTTATGTGTATAGTAAACAGTATTGAAGTATAATTTGATTTTATAACGTGGTTAGTTAGTTAATTTAGTCATTTTAGTTTATGGTTTCATTTTAGGGTCTAGGACGACTTAACATTTAGTCGTCTGTGAACGGACAACTAAATATTAAGTCGTCTGATGTACATTATCCGCCAGTCGACTTATTTGTAAGTCGTCTAAACCGGACCAAACCTTAAATTTTTCCACTGTACTTTTAAAGCTAACCGGATTATTTACCCAATATATAAGGTGATTTTTTTTTCTGTGTTAATTTTTCGCAAAAACCCTAACAGTTCTCTCTCAAAGGTGATATCAAAGGCGATTTCGAGTTCCCACTATTTCCGAACAAACCATCGTTCTCAACGTCAGCTATCTATCTCACTTCATTCTCACCGTTCTCACCGCCGCTTCCTCTAAACAGGTAGTATAAGCCGCTTCTTCTAAACCCTAGCGCCGCCGCTTCCTTTGTTGTTTAGTTAGGTTGGATGTTGTTTTCCTCTCATTTTACGGTTACGATTTGTGATTTCAAGCAATTTGTGGATATTTTCATTTCAAATTAGGGTTTCAAAGATTGGGGCTTTCAATCGATTTGTGGTCTAGTTAGGTTGGATGTTGTTCTCCTCTCATTCGTCTGGTCAGCTTTCAAATGTTCTACTGGAAGTCTTGGTAGACTTATAATTAAGTCGTCTGGAAAGTCTTCCAGGTGGACGACCCAGACGACTTAATCTAAGTCTTTCAGGTGGACGACCCAGACGACTTAGAATTAAAATGTTTCCAATTCGTTTCTTGTTTGCAGATGGCGAATCAGCATGAACCTCACTTCTTGAAGCCTCTGCTTCCTTGTTTCGACTGTGGCGTGGTATACACACGCTCTCTATTTCTCCTCTGTTTATTTCCTTTGCTTATCTTCTCCTTTGTTGACTTGTAGACAATACCACTTGCCTTCTACTCAAAACACGTACAAGGCAAGCCGAACGAAGGAAAATGGACACTACGATCGGACGCTTCACACCAAACTTGGGAAGTTATACAAGAAGGAAGAAGACTCACCGATGGTTGGGAAGACTTCGCCCAAACACACTCCCTTTGCATCGGTGACATTCTCGTGTTCAAAAAGGAAGGAGACATGGTATTTCATGTGACTCCTTTCGGTCGTAGTGGTACTGAGATTCAGTATACACCTCCTCAAGGGGATGATGCTGCGGATTGTGCCTCAACTTCCTCGCCTCTTCCTAAATGATGGATGTTTGTCTTGCTATTGTCTTATTGTAATCTGCTTCTAGCGGACTTGTAATGGATGACTTCTATGTTGTTGTCCCCTTGTTTCAAAATGTTTTTAAACCTATGACTTGTAATGGATGATCAACTTTTATAACTACAACTCCTTTTTCCTCTATGTACAAATCATGGTAACACCATTGTGGATGGTCTTAGTAGACGACTAATAATTAAGTCGTCTGGAAAGTCATCCAGCCGGAAGATTTGTCAGACGACTTAATTTATTAGTCGTCTAAGAAGTCTAACACAAATTCTAACACAAATTTAAAAATTACCTAAGCGTGTTCATTTCTGTGTATAGTAAACAGTATTGAAGTATAATTTGATTTTATAACGTGGTTAGCTAGTTAATTTAGTCATTTTAGGGTCTCGGAAGACTTAATATTTAGTCGTCTGTAAACGGACGACTAAATATTAAGTCGTCTGATGTACATTATCCGCCAAACGACTTATTTGTAAGTCGTCTAAACCGGACCAAACCTTAAATTTTACAACTGTACTAAAGCTAACCGGATTATTTACCCGATATATAAGGTGATTTTTTTTTTTTGTTAATTTTTCGCAAAAACCCTAACAGTTCTCTCTCAAAGGCGATATCAAAGGCGATTTCGAGTTCCCACTATTTCCGAACAAACAATCATTCCGGCTATCTATCTCACTTCATTCTCACCGTTCTCACCGCTGCTTCCTCTAAACATTAGCGCCGCCGCTTCTTCGAAACCCTAGCGCCGCCGAGTTCCTCTAAACCCTAGCGCCGCCGCTTCCTCCGAACAAACCGTCGCTTCCTCTAAACACTCATTGCCGTTTAACATAAAACGTTGTCTCTATCAATTTACTCATTCTAACTGTTTCACGTTTATTTTTTCAGATCTATAACCGCAATGACGAGTACTCCTTCCGCGACTAGTCAGGTACTCCTTCTGCGACTAGTCAGGTCCGCTTTAAAGTTTTCTACTGGAAGACCTGTAATTTAAGTCGTCTGAAAAGACTTCCAACTGGACGACTTAGTAGATGACTTAATATTTAGTCGTCTACTAAGTCGTCCAGTTGGAAGTCTTTCCAGACGACTTGTAATATTAGTCGTCTACTAAGTCGTCCAGTTGGAAGTCTTTCCAGACGACTTAATTACAAGTCGTCTACTAAGTCGTCTTGTTAGATTTAGCTTATCTCTATTGTTGTCTTTGATTATTTTGCAGACAAAAAGGATGGATATTCCAGAACTCCCCCGTAGGTTATACACATTAGAGGAAGAACCAGAAGCCCACAATAGCATTTCGTATCACACAGATAATAGCAAGTTGTACACTGCTCTTAGGGAAGCCCTTACTGATGAAGAATTTGAAGAGCTCAAGGAGTCGAGTTTGGGAGTTTTCATCAAATTCAAGGAGCAGGGATTTGGTTGGGCTTCAAGGCTGGTTCACTACATGCTCAGTTTCAAGCTGGACATCAAGAAGAAGTATGAGATGTGGTCTCTCGTTGGTCCAGAACCGTTGAGGTTTTCACTGTTAGAGTTTGAAAACCTCACTGGTCTAAACTGCGAATACATCGAGGACCTTGAGAGACCAAAATGTGAAGTTACCAAAGAGATGGTATCTTTCTGGGGGATGCTGGGAGTTCATCTGGAAGCAGGCCCAACTACTGATCAGATAATAGCAGCGCTGAAGAGATGCGATGATTGGTCTAGGGAAGATCGCAAGCGGCTCGCGTACCTTTCCATCTTCGCTGGATTCATTGAAGGGAGAAAGTTTTCAACCGCTACACGATCTAGTCTTGCAAGGCTAGTGATGGACTTAGAACGGTTTGAGAATTATCCATGGGGGAGAGTCGCGTTTAAGGTGCTGATGGACTCTTTGTGGAACAAAGATATCACTGGCTGTTACACGGTGGATGGGTTTATACAAGTTCTTCAGGTCTGGGTATACACAGCTATGCCGGAATTGGGTGCTAGTATTGGTGTTCCCAGAGCAAACAGTCCGTCTCCACCGATACTGGCTTACGAGGGCAGCAGAGGTCGTAGATCAATGAAAGCTGCTATCTTGAAACATGTATTTACTTCAATCCAAAAGACTGCGCAGACGACTTATACTAAAGTCGTCTGGAAAGTCTTCCAGCTGGAAGACTTACCGGACGACTTTAGTATAAGTCGTCTGGAAGGTCGTCCAGCTGGACGACTTAGTAGACGACTTAATTATAAGTCGTCTGGAAGGTCGTCCAGCTGGATGACTTAGTAGACGACTTTTAATTAAGTCGTCTATTTAGTCTTTTTTTCAAATATCTAACTCGATTCTTCTATTTACTGCAGACCCGCGTGATCAACTTTGTTGAGAAAGACCTTAGTGAAATGTGGCCAAAATGGGACTCCGAGGTTGAGGACCTGTCCACGGAGAACATTATTAAAGTCATGTATGATCGGAGACCGTGGAAGTGGACCATGGATTGCTGGGAAGTCACTGGTACTAAGGTCTATACCAAACCTAAGGTTGTGACTCCATCAAAGAAAGCCACAGAGATGGTTGTGGTGGAGGAGGAGGAAGACAATCCAAGACCTCTGAAGAAAGCTCGTAAAGGGGCTAGTGAAGAGGCTCCTAAAGAGGCTCCTACAGAGGCTCCTAAAGAGCCTAGTGAAGAGGCTACTGGGATAACCAGAGAGGAGATGGCAAATATGTTCAAGGAAGTAGTTGAATGTATGAAACATGGATTTACGAAGTGCCTCAAGGAGATTAGGAAGTTGTCCGACAGGGTGGAAGCTGTGGAGAAGATGGTTGGTGTCACCAAAGCCAAACAGACTACCTCTGAAGCCCAAGAATCCGAGGTTAGTAACAAATCCTCTCCCAACAAGAATTAAGTCGTCCACGGTCATCTAGTTGTCCAGACAACTTATATTTAAGTCGTCCAGGGTTAACTAGTGTGCTATTTATATTGCAGAGAGAAATTCGCGATGAGGCGAACTCGGGAAAGAAGAGCTTGCCGGAGGATAAAGCAGATGGTGTCTCCTCCAAAGACCAACCGAGCGTCGCTCCCACCGATCAACAACCAAGCGTTCCAGTTCCACAATCAAGCGTTCCAGTTTCAGAACAGAGCCTGGTTGTATTGGACAAAACAGCTCCCACTGCTTCGGACGATAAGGTAACGGCTGCTAGATACAGAGGCAAGTTGGATGCTTCTGTGCGTGCAAGGAGTGAACGACCGAAGAAACCTGCTCCCGCGCAGAAATCTCCTTATACGGCAGAGAAAAAGAAAGATAAAGTGGCAGCCTATAATTCATTTCCCCCACTAGACAGACCTAAGTTGAAGGAACTCGCTGATTGGTTGAAAGTGATCCGTAAGTGATTGCTTAACCCATAACTGATTGCTTTTAGTCTACCAAAACTGATTGCTTTTTTGTTTGCAGTCATTATTTCACTAAGAAGGAAGCCAAACCGCGTACATCACCAACTTGGTGGTATCACACCCTCTGGACAGCCAGAGCATGGCTGGAAGACTGCGTAAGTCTTCTGCTTATCTTGTATCTTTTTCGTCTGGACTTAAATATAGGTCGTCTACAAAGTCGTCCAAGTAGACGACTTATATTTAAGTCGTCTGGTAAATATAAGTCGTCTGGAAAGTCGTCTACAAAGTCGTCCAAGTAGACGACTTTCCAGATGACTTATATTTACCAGACGACTTAAAGATAAGTCGTCTGGTAAATATAAGTCGTCTGGTATCTTCTAACTTGTATTATTTTATATGTAGCATATAGATGCTTGGATTAATTTGCTGAGGAAAAGGTATCAGGAGAACCCACAAGGTTTCAGGAGCGAGCGAATGTGCTTCCTGGATCACAACTTTTCCCAAACTTGGAGAGACCACTATCCGAGATTCAAATCATCGGAACCCGATTACAGAGGTTTAGGAAGAATGCTACCTGGTGGGGCGTGGAATTATTATGACGGATCAATACCATCATTTTGCCAATCAAACAAGGTGTGGGGGGAGGACATTGATGATATCTATGCGCCAGTGAACTTGGGCAACACTCATTGGGTTGCTATTTGGATATCGATCCCTAACAAGCACATAGTCGTCTGGGACAGCATACCCTCAGCTACGGTAGCAGAAGCATGGGATGAGATAATGCAGCCTTTTCTCGAGATGGTCCCTTATCTGCTTGTTGAGTGCGATGCCACCGACGAAGTACGGGTCAAATACGGGTTGGAGCCATACACATATGAGAGACAGGGAAATGTACCCACGGCCAACAATGGTGATTGTGGCGTGTACACTGTAAAGTACATTGAATGTCATGCTCTTGGGGTCCCCTTTAACGAAAGAGACTTTGCTAGGTCCAACGCGAAGTCTATGAGGGATAAGATGGCGGTGGCTTTATTTACGGAGCTTGGTGATCTGCATTTGAAAGAAAACCAGGATGGTGATAAGTTCGTGGGCATGTATGATTAGAACTTGTCTTCGTAAATCCCCTGTAAAGTTCGTGGGCATTAGAACTTGTCTTTGTAAATCTCTCTTTGTAAATCCCCTGTAACTCATTCTCTGTTAATAACAATCAAGTCAATTGACTCACTTTCAGTCTTTGTATTTAAACTTGATTTTGTAACGATTTGTATTTATTCTAGGCTCAAAAGAAATACAACAAAAGACAAACAGTTAAGTCGTCTGGAAGGTTTTCCAGCTGGACGACTTATATTAAGTCGTCTGGAAGGTTTTCCAGCTAGACGACTTATATTAAGTCGTCTTGAAGGTTTTCCAGCTAGACGACTTACAGTTAAGTCGTCTGGAAGGTCTTTTAGATGGACGACTTTCAGTAGAAGGTCGTCTAAATTTTATAAAATATAGTGGACGACTTAGTAGAAGGTCGTCTAAAAATAAAATACAGTGGACGACTTAGTAGAAGGTCGTCTAAAAATAAAATACAGTGGACGACTTAGTAGAAGGTCGTCTAAATATAAAATACACTGGACGACTTAGTAGAAGGTCGTCTAAATATAAAATACACTGGACGACTTAGTAAAAGATCGTCTGGACGACTTAGTAAAAGGTCGTCTGGACGACTAGTCAACTGGTTGTGTACATTTTTGTTTCGTATGGCCAGTTTCCTTGCAGTTTGAGCATCTATAAGCCCTGTGTTTCTTCCTGGGTTTGTGTCCTCTCATCCTAGATAGCTCCAACCAAGATTGCCATCTTAATTTCTTCTGTCTCCCTGGACCACGCTTTACGTATGGAGGAAAGCATTCTCGTTCCTCAATATGTTGTGACACGATAGGATATGTATTCTCTGAGTATCCTGCATACAAATATTTCTTTGAGTACACTGGACATACAAGTGTGGAGATATGCAAACCAACATGTGTTCCAGCAGCTATAGCATGAGAGTAAGGTATTTTCTCCACTGCATAGACACCACAATCACACTTTGCATGTTCCAAATCAACCACACAGTCCATTTTGCCACCTTTCACAAAGAATCGCCATCCATCAATTGGTTGGACCGTCATCGTATCTGCTATCTCTGTTCGAACAGCAAGCAAGTATTCAACACCCCGGCTATGTTGAGTTGGGAGACTCAAAGCATCTTGTCTCCTTTTCCAATACCATTTTCCTAACTTCTCCCTTATGAACTCCAGCAGGAACGGAATCGGAAATCCTCTTGCTCGCTTCAGTGCGGAATTAATAGATTCAACGATGTTGCTTGTTTTTATGTTGTATCTGTTCCCCTTACAATAAACCCTTGACCATAGGCTGGCGTCGGCATTCTCCAAATACGTTGCAAGTTCCGGGTTTGCACTCCGTATCTCAGCCATGTACCGGTCATAATCGTAAACCGTGTGAGCATAAGCAGCCCCTTTCACCAAGTACAAGAGATGTTTCCCTTTAAACTTTTTGACAATGTTATCTTGAAGGTGATAATAACATATTCCTCGGGTTGCCCAAGGAAACACCTTATCACACGCACTTTTAATGGCCGTGTGTCGGTCGGAGACTATCACCAGAGGCTTGTCATGAGATATACAACTAGCCAATTTTGTGAAAAACCATTCCCAAGAAGGATTATCTTCAGCATCCACGATCCCAAAAACCAATGGGAATATCTGAAAATTCTCATCTTGTGCGGCTGCAACTAACATAACACCTCCATACTTTCCACTTAGGTGAGTTCCATCCACCACAATGACTCTTCTCTGATAATTAAAACCTTTGATAGAAGCTCCAAAAGAGAGAAATAGATACTTAAATCTTTTCATAGAATCAAGTTCTATAGCCGTGATAGAATCAGGATTTGCAATGGAGATTTGCTCGAGATATGATGGCAGACGCGAATACCCTTCTTCTGTTGATCCTCTCATCAATGTTTGTGCATATAACAGTGCTCTGTATGAAGTGGTGTAATCAAGCGCCATGCCAAACATGTTCCTCATTGCATCAGTGATATGCTGCGGAGTTATCCCATCAATGATTCCAACACGATCAATGAAAAGACTACCAACATACTTCGGAGTACAGTGTCTCCGCTGAGCGATTCGGTCTCCCACTGAGCATAAATGTTTTTCCACATACTTTGTTACCCAAAACGTGTTTGTCCCATGTTTCACACTCGCTCTGATCTTCCATCCACAACCGCTAACCCGACATGTTGCCACAAGGAGAGTTTTCGTTGATTTGTATATTCTGAAAGAAAACCTACCCCTCACTGCTGCCAACCGCAGCTCGGAAAGCAGTGCATCCTTGCTAACAAAACTCTGGTTGACATAAATACTGGTACCATCCGATTTTCCTCCTTCAATAGCATTTGTCTTACCATATGTCTTTTCGATTTCTTCAAAACAAATATTATCATCATCTTCCTCGTCCTCATCTTGAACCTTTTCATAAAGACTGTAATCCCCACCATTCTGATCCGTTTCACCAACAATAGAGTTATCAGCATCCTCCTCCCCATTTTCCTCCTCCCCATTTTGATTTTCATCTGCAACAAACTCATTATCACCAACATCTTCAAAACATTCATCAGCTTCATCATTATCACCAACATCTTCAAACCATTCATCAGCTTCATCATTATCACCAACATCTTCAAACTATTCACCAGCTTCTTCCCTTTTCTCTGAAACCGTTTCCACCTTGCTGCGGCTTGATACACAAAGACATACTCTATGCGTTTTGAGTATCTCGAGCAAGTTTCGAACTTGTCTATCACTTGTAACATGAATGGGAGGACTGTCTGGAGCCATCATCATTTCTGCTGGTAATGAGTAGCTAATCTCCACAGTCATTGTTCTCATGTCCAGGTTATAATCTTCTTGAGCATTTGCAACAAGTTCAGCATGTGTTGAATCTTCATTCAATAAAAACAATCTTGATCCTTTGAGATCATCAACCACAAAATCCCAACGGCAATCTTTCAACAACCATTCTCCATACACTGCTTGTAACTGATGAATCATCTGCAAATATTCAAAATAAAAAACATTAGTAAACATAGAGAAAATGAAGAACTTCACTAAACATTGCCGCAGACGACATAGAAGTAAGTCGTCCAGAAGACTTAAAGGTAAGTCGTCTAAAGAGGTCACTTTTGCAATTGAAAATTAAATGGGACGACTTAATTCTAAGTCGTCCGGCTTTGTTTGTTAAAAAAAAAACTCCAAACGACTTATATATAAGTTGTCTACGACTTATATATAAGTTGTCTACGAAAAAGGGCTTGTTTTGCATTTGACCGAATCGTGTCAGATCTTTGACTATTGCTGGACGACTTATAATTCAGTCGTCTCTGAGAAAGTTAAAATTTCAATATTTTATTCAAACTAGACGACTTAAACGTAAGTCGTCCTAGGTTAGTTTTGTAATTGAAAAATAAAACTTGAAATTTAACTTTCTCCAGACGACTTAATTGAAAGTTGTCCAGATAGACGACTTAATTTAAGGTCGTCCGGGTGAAGCAAGGTTTGACCAGAAAACTTGGGAAAACTTCTGGACGACTTTGCTTTCCTGGAGACTTGAAATAAAGTCGTCTGTCTGGACGACTTTCAATTAAGTCGTCTTGAGAAAGTTAAATTTCAAGTTTTATTTTTCAATTACAAAACTAACCTAGGACGACTTACGTTTAAGTCGTCTAGTTTGAATAAAATATTGAAATTTTAACTTTCTGAGAGACGACTGAATTATAAGTCGTCCAGCAATAGTCAAAGATCTGACACGATTCGGTCAAATGCAAAACCAGCCCTTTTTCGTAGACAACTTACATATAAGTCGTCTGGAGTTTTTTTTTTAACAAACAAAGCCGGACGACTTAGATTAAGTCTTTCGTTTTGACCAGAAGACTTATCAGTAAGTCTTCTACATACAGATGACTTAAGAGTAAGTCTTCTACGCGAACAGATCTTGAAAAAAATTCAAATTCGTACCTTAAACTAGGTGAGATGACTTCGTTTGCACACAGGGTCTTCTCCAACCACCCAGAACCTCAAACGAAAGCAAAACGAAAGAAATATGGCTCTGTCAACCGTAAAATATTTTGAATCAAAAGCTTGAGTTTTTTGGATGAATATGGAGAGAAAGTGAAAGAAATGTTGTTTTTAGTTCATAACAGGTCGTACAACGTTGTTGAACTATTCATTAAAGGGCATTAAAAGCTCCAAACATGTAGTACAAGGTTGTTGAACTATTCATGGTAGTGGCAATGTTGTAAATACTTGAAGATGATGAGGTTGAGACAGTAAAGAAGCCATTTTCGAAAAACCAAAAAAAAAAAAAAAGTTAATGGCATTTTCGTAGATAAAATGCAGGTGTGGGGTGAAATTTTTTTAAAAAAAATGAGTCAAACAGAAAAGGTTAGTTTTCTGTTTGACTCCAAGTTTTGAGTTACTTTTGCAAATAACCCGACTATTTATTGTCTGGTAAACATTCATCTTGTTCTCATCTCTATTGTCTTTATTCAAAACTAAAAAGTCTTTAATCGATAAGCTAATATTTTGTTACAGGGCTAAAACTACGTAATTACTCAAAACCAGTGGCGGAACTCCTTTAAAAAAATATGTATATTAAACTAAATATAATTAGGCACATTACTATATTATATATTATATGTTTCTTTTGTAACCCAACATCAAAATATAAGTTAGTTTTAGGGAGCCCAATCAAAAATTAAAGGAAAATAGTTAAGAAAGTTAAACTTGACCTAATTATTATCTATGTCTTTTTCATTGTCTTCTTCTTAATTACAAAAAAAAAACGGTGCAGAAAAAAATTGTGCCTAACAAATTCAAGAGAAAAACTATAAGATAAAACTAAACGAAAAATTTGATTATGTGATTTAGGAATAAGAGATCGGAATAACTTAGAAAGTAAAATAATTTGCTAACTTTTTTTTCACAAATAACAATTCAATGGAAAAATATTTCAAGCCTAAAAGAAAATTTACATCTACGTCTGAAAATTCTGAAGATGATTTGCCTTCTCCAAAAAAAGAAAAGACTCTCGAGATGATTTGGAGAATTTACCTACTGATCCTGGAGATAGGAAAAGGATAACCGAATATCCTTCAAATCAAAGAGACGACGTAAGACGTAAATATCTTATGCGAGGTCCTTGTCCACCTCGTGGTCATGAATATCCTAAAATATTGTTTCAAAGTAAATTGAGACGATTAAATCCTGCTTGGTTTGATCTCTATAGCGACTGGTTAGAACATAGTGTGAAAATAGATAAAGCGTTTTGTTTGTTCTGCTACTTATTTAGAGATTACACTGAAAACAAATGTGGAAGTGATGCATTTGTGACCAAGGGCTTTGATGACTGGAACAAGACAGAGAGATTACATGATCATGTAGGAGCAGTGAATAGCTTTCAAAATAGTGCATTGAAAAGGGTTGATTATCTAATGAAACCAGGACAATCAATTGTTCATGCTTTTTATAAGCAAAATGACGCGGCTAAAAATGAATACAAGATCAGATTGAATGCTTCATTTGATGTTTGTAGATATTTTTTAAAACAAGGACTCCCGTTTCGAGGTCATGATGAATCGGTGGATTCAATTAACAAGGGAAACTTTTTCGAGCTTGTGAAATATACTGCAGAGCAAAATGAACTTGTAAGTAAGGTTGTGTTAGAGAATGTCCCCAAAAACAACCAGTTGATGTCCCACAAAATTCAGACAGATATAGTTCATTGCTTTGCGGAAGAAGTTATTGAATCTATTATTCAAGAAGTTGGTCATGGTGTATTTTGCTTGTTGGTGGATGAATCTGCAGATGTTTATGATAAAGAGCAAATGGTAATAATTTTTTGTTTTGTTGATATACAAGGGATAGTTAAAGAAAGGTTTGTTGGTCTGATTCATGTGAAAGAAACATCTTCTTTATCTCTGAAGAGTGTTGTTGATTCATTGTTTGCTAAAAATGGATTGAGTATGAAGAAGTTAAGAGGACAAGGTTATGATGGAGCGAGTAATATGAAGGTTGAATTTAATGGATTGAGAGCTCTAATTTTGAGAGAAAGCAGTTCTGCATATTATGTCCATTGTTTTGCTGACAAGCTTCAGTTAGCTGTCGTTGCAGTTTCTCAGAAGCATTTTGAAGTTGGAGATTTCTTTGATAAGATTGATGTCTTGCTAAATGTGGTTGGAGCTTCTTGTAAGAGAAAATATATGGTTCGAGAGGACTACCGAAACAATGTTGAGGAAAAAATTAAGAAAGGGGAAATTTAGACCGGAAAGGGATTGAACCATGAGGTTTCCTTTCAAAGATCAGGTAAAACTCGTTGGGGTTCTCATTATAAAATATTGCTGCGGTTGGTTGATATGTTCGCTTCTATCATTAGAGTGCTTGAGTATGTTGAAATTGATGGAAGTGATGGCATCAAAAGACGCCAAGCTAATGGTTTTCTCAAATACTTCTACACTTTTGATCTTGTGTTCTACTTACAGTTGATGTTGCTTCTTCTTGGGATCACAAATAACTTGTCAAAGGCTCTTCAAAGGAAAGATCAGGACATTTTGAATGCTATGTCACTTGTGAAATCCACCAAGCAACAATTGTGCAGAATCAGAGATGATGGGTGGGAATCTTTGATCAATAAAGTTTCTTCCTTTTGTGAGAATTACAAGATTGAGTCTCTGGTTATGGATGATGAATTTGATTCAAAGAATTCAAGGAAAAGAAGCAATATAACCAACTTGCATCATTACAAGGTAGAGTATTTTTACACTGTATTGGATATGCAAATTCAAGAGTTTAATGACCGTTTTGATGAGGTAAACATAAAATTACTTGGCTGCATTGCTTCCTTGAGCCCCGCTAATTCATTTCAAGAGTTCGATTAGTTAAAAGTTATGATATTGTTTGAATTCTATCCTGAAGATTTTGGTCATATTGAGCGGATAACTCTTGAGCATCAACTAGGTCTCTATATTGATAATATTCGGGAAGATGAAAGATTTTCTAATTTGAAGGATCTTGGAGATCTTGCATATATGATGGTGAAGACAAAGAAACATCTTTCACACCTTCAAGTTTATCGACTTTTGAAGCTAGTTTTGACTTTACATGTTGTCACCGCTACAGTTGAAAGATGTTTTTCAGCAATGAAGATTGTGAAGTAGCTTGCGGAATCGAATAAGTGATCAGTTTTTGAATAATTGTGTTGTTTGTTTCGTTGAAAAGAATTATTTGAGAAAATAACAAATGAACTAGTAGTGAAAAGATTTCAAAGTATGAAATCTCGTAGGAGAAATTTGTAAGATATTTTTTTTAGTTGTAAAACTTTTTTTATTTAAATGAGTTAGTTATTAAAGAATTTTGTGCCTCCATTTAATAATAGTTCTAGATCCACCACTGCTCAAAACCATTGTTTGTGATGAATAAAGAAAAAGCATTCTGGTTGCGTCATTTTACTTCAGTCAAGAGAAAAACATGTGCTTTAATGTTTTACCAAAAAAACATGTGTTTTAATAATATCCCCTATATATTAATTGAGGATCTTTTAAAAATATGTAACCTCAAGTTTGTACTAATTAAAAAATAATCAAATCCTATGTGGCACTTGTGTATGCTTTCTAAATCCTATTTCAAAGAATTCTAGAGCACTTTATATAAACTATAGTCTAAAAATTATACTCTCTAGCAAAATAATATTTGTAGGCTATAGTTGGTCGCATATTTTTATTGTTTCTCCGACTTTCCTTATATAAAACCTACGGAATTTCCTAACGTGGTTAAAATATATATAGTAATTAATGATTTTAAATAATAAAGATTTGATAACAATATGTATTTTTTATCATTTGTGTTTATTTCTTTATTATTAAAACAAATTACATAATTACATTAATCATATAATAAAAATCTAGATTTTTTTTATATGTTGTATTTTGAATTTTTCAAAACGAGTGTAAATTACTAAAATTGTTAAAAATCTCACATTAATATTTATGATTAAAGTTTAAATTTTTTTTATATTAAGATACAATGAATATAAGATCATATGAAGAAATAATTTTATGTGAGACTAATATATAACGTTTGTCACATAGTTTCATAACTATATATCATAGCAACAATCACTTTTATTTTTTTGAAAAAATTAAAGTACATAAGAATCAATCTGAACCAGACCCGTAAAGATTCGATCCGAACCAAACCAAATCAGATCCGTAAAGATCTGCAAAAATAATCAGATTTTACAGTGTAAAAATATAAATTTTTAATAAAAATATTTCACCATGCGCAAGGTGCAAGTCTTATCCTAAAAATTATATCATAGCAATAATAATAGTCTAAAAATTATACTCTCTAGCAAAATAATATTTGTAGGCTATAGTTGGTCGCATATTTTTATTGTTTCTCAGACTTTCCTTAAATAAAACCTACCGAATTTCCTAATGTGGTTAAAATATATATAGTAATTAATGATTTTAAATAATAAAGATTTGATAACAATATGTATTTTTATCATTTTTGTTTATTTCTTTATTATTAAAACAAATTACATAATTACATTAATCATATAATAAAAATCTAGATTTTTTTGTATATGTTGTATTTTGAATTTTTCAAAACGAGTGTAAATTACTAAAATTGTTAAAAATCTCACATTAATATTTATGATTAAGGTTTAATTTTTTTTATATTAAGATACAATGAATATAAGATCATATGAAGAAATAATTTTATGTGAGACTAATATATAACGTTTGTCACATAGTTTCATAACTATATATCATAGCAACAATCGCTTTTAATTTTTTTTGAAAAGTTTAAAGTACATAAGAATCAACCCGAACCAGATCCATAAAGATTCGATTCGATCCGAACCAAACCAAATCAGATCCTTACGGATCTGCAAAAATAATCAGATTTTACAGTATAAAAATATAAATTTTTAATAAATATTTCACCCTGCGCAAGGCGCAGGTCTTATCCTAGTTAAGTAATTATAATAATTAATAATGATGTTGAGAATATTATCTATAAAGATTGGTCCATCAAAAATATACACTGACATCAAAAATATACAATATACGTTTACAATGTATTAGTCATTCTATAAATCTTGTGTTTCTTACCTAATTGAATATCGATTTATGTACTATAACTCTATAAGGAGTTAATACATTTAATATTTAGCAAGTTAGTCGTCAACTTGTTATATGATCCAATTAATAATTTCTCTAGAGAATACGAGGATGATTGGTGCTGTCCACAGCAATTATTATGGCTAGAACCCTAAACCTACAGAAATCATGATTTATTAATTTTTATAAGCTCACAGCCATTCTAAAAGTCTATGTATGTGTATGTGTATGTGTATGTGCTGTAGACAGATAAAATCCTAGAGAAAATTTTATGTGTTTTCCAAAGCTTTAATTCTAAAGTTACAACAAAACAATTCCAAGCTTAATCCTAGAGCAAAATATTTAAAGCTACAGATATTACCAATCAAACCCTATAAAAGTTAGTCTAAACTTTGTTCAAATTAATTATAAAGCTGACACGTATGCACTTGAGATATAAAGTGTTGACAACTCATCAAGTTTAAAAATGTAATTATGTGTTTGCTCGCAATTTTGCGAAAAGTAATATTATATAAAAATATATATTATGTTTACAATAATATAATTTTTGATTAATAGTTAGAAATATTAAAACTTTAATTTCAACTAGTTTGATAAACAAAAGTTTTAGTATATACTTTTAGAAGAACTCAGAGATTTAAGATAATTCATAAGCATAAATTCAAGACACTAAAAAATTTCTTTTACATGGAACCAATATTATAATTGAGTTAAATGATTGTTCAATTACTTTTTATTTTATTTTAACACATGAAAAACAGAAATATCCCAACTTTAAAAGAGAAAAAAAGATTTTTTGTGTAGCTCTAAACCAATGATCAAAAGCTTATGTAACTCCAACATGATATTTACTATTTTTTTTACTTATAAACCCATATTGTAATAATGTTTAGATTTCACCTATAAACGTATATGTAACCAAAAATCAATTCAATAACTTCTCTTTTAATATGTAACTAAATGTGATGTAATTTTATATGATTTATATTACTAATAAATATATATTTATATAATTATAAAAGTACTCCAACAGAAAAAGTTGAATATAAACGATTTTATAATTAATTTTAATTTAGAGTTTATAAATATAAGCAAAACATAAAATCCCATCAAAATTAAAAAATTTTAAGATTTCAAATATAAGTGTAGTAACTCAAAGTAACTTATATGACTTTTGTCTTAGTCTATGATAAGATGTATTAATAATTATATATGATTTATAAAATAATTATCAATAGACATTTATATAACAATAAATAGATTTAGAAGTATTTACAAACAATTTATAAGTCATCTAAACAGATTTATAAACTTCTAGAAATAATTTAATAATGGTATTATAAATGATTTAGAAACTCTAAACAATAATTTGTAAGATTAAATAAAACTATTTTTAAATCTTCATAAATAATTTCAAAATCTTCATAAATGATTCATAAATAATGTGTGGGTTTAAAAAACATAAAATTTTTAATAGTCCCTTACATAAATATATATATTTTTATATAATAATGTACAACCATCATATTTATTTCTATAAAATATATTAAAGTATTATATAATTATAAATAAATAATTTATGAAAATAAATAAACTGATGAAAAATTATATCTACTTTCTATAATTATGCAATTAGTTACTATAAATAATTATTTTTAATATTTCTTGTGTATTTTGGTAACTTGTATTACTTGGTTCAATAATTACCTTATATATATAAATCTGATTAAAACAAAAAAAAAATAAGAAATATCATCAACCAATCAAATTATAATAATTTCTGAAATTACAACTATGAGCGATACATAAGCAAAAATCACTCAAGTGATTTTTCAATTATTATATAGTAGGATATGAATATAATTCTCTATATAAGAATATGAATTTTTAAGCACAATATGAAATTATTTGTATTTTTTTTCTATTAAAATTATTCATTATTTTATATAGTTTCAGAATATAAGAAATAATTAACCAAGCATTGTTATTCTTTCTATATTTTTGACAAATATACCATAAATTATTGTTTGTTATATCATTTTTATTATTTGTAAAGTGATATTAGTTGTTTATAGACTTAATTTTTATTTTGAATATAATTATAATAATTAAAAATTAAAATCATCGATCAATCAAATTATAACAGTTTTTCAAGACTTCACAAGTGAATGACACAAAAGCAAAAGTCAATAAAGTGAGTTCTGAGTTAATATATAGGAATATCAATACAAAATAGAAGGTTACATCTTATTAAATGATCTTGAAATAATATATATTAGGTTAGGATCCGTGTCTTTGCGCGGGATAAACATTTTGTATACAAATTATATTTATGTGTGATTACTTATTTTATATTTTTTACATATTATGAAATAATATATATATTGAATAACTAAAAATAAATAACTATTACATATATAATTAAATTGGCACGCACATATGAATCAAACGGTCATTTTTTTATTAACGATCATTTTATGGTAAATAAATTAAAACAATCAGTTTTATCTATTATATATGATATATAATTAAATTTAAATGTTTTTAACATATATATATAATATTTTGATATGACCATTTATTAAATGAATTTTCTAATCATATAGTTTTATGAATATCAGAATTTTCTATAACAACATTTTAAACCATTGGTAAACTTTTTTTGTGTGAGATGTTTAATAATTTTAGTAATTTATAATCATTTTAAAAAATTCAAGTAAAATTTCAAAATTATGATATCAAGTTCTCAATGTTTTTTCAATGCAAATATCAAAATATAAGTATATATTTTATATGGTATATAGTTTAATTTAAATTATATAAAATACATATATTACATATATTAATATAAAAATCTATTAAATAAAAACTTCTTACTCATGTGATTTTATAATCATTTGTATCTTTATTATAACAAAAAATACAAACCATGATCACAAAATTTTATGTGAGACTTTTAACATTTTGTAATTTATACTCATTTTTAAAATTTTCAAAATAAAACATATACGAAATTTGTTTTCCATTATAAGGTTACGGCAATTGTGTAATTTATTTTAACAAAAAAGATTTGAACCAAATGATATAGGTATACAAATCGTCAGCAAATCCTTATTATTGAAAACCATTAACTGTCACATATATGTTAATCACATTAGGTAAGTTCGTAGTTTTTATTTAAAGAAATAATGAAAAATAATTAATAAGCTCTTTATTGTTAGTTCAATGAAAAATATAATTTATATCTAGAGGGACCAATTTATTTTTCTAAGAACTCTTAAGAATCATTCTCATGATGACATGTGTCATGCTTCAAAAGTTGTAATGCTTCTGTTTTAATATATAAGAGATGGGATATCTATTTTATAAACATTGTATAAATATTTAATTTTTGTATGATTTTTAGTATTTTAGTATTTTAAAAAAAATATAATTTATTTATTTCTATTAAAACTTTTACGGATCCAGATCCAAATATATCTAAATACTAAAATATGTAGACAGATATACAATAACCAAAAATCAAGATATGAATACTTAGGGTTGGGCAAATAAACCAAACTCAAAAATTCAAACCAAGTCCACCCAATAAAGATGAATCCGAACCGATCTGAACCCGGCATAAGTACCAAATGGATCTTGTTTTACGGTATTTTGGGTTATGGATTGGAGTTCTGGAATTAAACCTAATTAAACATCTATTTATTTATGTTTTGAATCTCTTGTTTGATATCCCTAGATTTAGTGTCTTTCCCATTACTTACATCTATATTATTTTCTTATTCTTTTTATTGTTTTCTATCTACAACCAAGATTAATCTGATAGCCGATAGTCTATTGTGTGAAACAATGAGTATTTGTGGATTTGATCTCTAAGTATTGCTACGAACTTCCTATTTGAGAGAGCAGCTCGAAGGGTAATTTGAGCATATCAAATTTGGGAATGTTGCCAGAGACTCTAATCACCATTGGACTAGGTTTTATTTTTACTATTCTTATTTTCTCTTCCTTTTGGTTTCAGGTACATGAATATGAATACCAGAAGAAACAAGGAGAAAAGGATTTCAATACAAGAGTTATTCGATCTGGAACACATGAACATATGGCAAGTGTTAAACGATGCTCGTAGAGCATCGAGTGACACTCTCGAAACACAGCGTCGACCGATGCCAAGGAAGTGTCGATCGACACCACTCGTAGAAAGAAATTGATGGCTGAAGTACTCATACTTAAGGTTGATGATAATGGGGTCCTACGAGACCAGTAAGTTTGTGCGCGCAACATCGAAGGAAATTTGATTTATGCACAGGGGGCTGCAATCCTTGATGTTATTTGCTATTACTGTGAATACTGGAATTGAACAATAAATGGCATTCAGAGACTACAACAAGCCTGAAGATTTCTACGCTAACAGGTATGCAACGCATCTCTGAACGCTAGAAGAAATAACTTTTTGCTGAACCCTGCATTCTTCTCTCTTGTGAGTCAGTACCTCTTTTATGGTCTTCCTCATGAGCATCCAATGGTTCATATTGAATCATTTGAGAATATGGTATCCTACATTCAGTGTAATGGAGTCTCTAAATACTACCACTTCTGCAAGTTGTCCCCATACTCTTTGTATGGGGATGCAACTTATTGGCTCAAGCAGCTACCAGAAAAAATCCTTTACTGGCTGGAATGACCTCAAGAACACCTTCCTCAACAAATTCCTTAGTGATTCTGCAGCAACTTGAGTGAATATTCTGGAATTCATGATGGAAAAGATGCTGGCAAATCAACAAAAGGTGATGGTAGACTCAGATCAGAGGTTGGATTATATCTACATTGAGCCGAATGAGAAATTTGAAAACTCGAACACTCATGTCAAGGTGCTGGACATTCAGTTTCAATAGATTTTTGAGGCTGTGAAGGAGCTAGAGAAAAATCCTACGAAAATTTTCAGAAAAATAATGGAGCTAGAGGATGAAGAATAACCTGAAAATTCGGGTCATGAATCGATAAGTGCATCGATCGACGCCCTGCGAGAAAGGGGACAGAGATTGCACCAAACGATAACATCGACCGACACCTATCTAGCGTTGATCAACACTAAGGGTGGAGAGCACTGTTAGGTTTCATGATTAAGATGGAATCAGTTGAGGGTAGAGTGTACGAGCGCGACGTTCCAAACCATGTTGTCCCCAAGCATCTGAGACCACCTACCACTGTAAAAGAGGTAGTTTTTTTCACAAGAGAGTGAGGATGATACCTGAAGGTGTCTCTTTTGAAGATGCCTACGAAGAATTTCGCTTCTTTCAGTTCTTCAAGAACTCTAGAGAGACCATGGAGGAGATCAATACATTGTATGACGAGGCTAGAAAATAGTCATAGAGGTAAGAAAACTCACAAGGTCACCAAACTTTGGGAAGATTGCGGTCCCCTTCGATATTTTTGGAGTTTAATTTCTTTTCCCACCAGATAGAAGCGTATATCTAGTCTCCCCCATAGAGATTACAGAGTAAGCTTGTCTTGCAGCTGTGTCTCAGCTTGATTCGAGTGTCAAAAGCGATGTGAAGAAGCTGGACACCAAGGTTGTTTAGACTGCAGAAGGTGTGAAGAAGCAAGATGTTATGAGTGATGAGAAATCTGAAGTTAGCATGAGGCACCATGTTGATGCCATCATAAACAATTATTCTTGTCTGAAGAGGGAAATGAGTATATGTCGCGAGTTCCTTATGTTAGCAGTATAGGAAGTCTGATGCATGTTATGGTCTGTAGAAGACCAGATCTTGCACATGCATTCAGTGTTGTGAGCAGGTTTATGGTTTTACAAGAAAAGAAGCACTGGATAGATGTAATGAAGATTTTCCGGTACCTTAAGAGTACATTTGATAGTGTTCTTGTCTATGGGGGCAAGAAACCAGACCTGGTTTCAAGCTACTCTGATTTTGATTATGCAAGAGATCTGGATAGGAGGAGATCTATGACTGTTATATATTTACTTTGGGTGGTTCTAAGGAAAGACGTTAAGGTTTGCGTTAATTTTCTTACAAGATCTATTACATAGCTTACAAGAATTTAGAGATTGAGAGCTTAAGTTTTGAGTTAATTTTCTTAAGCTAATAATAAGAGAGATGCTATTTTTGATCCTTGAATTCTATATTTGGTATTAGAGCTTACAAACAAAACATACACACGAAGATAAGGTTTGCGTTCTATGGGAGATCTATCAAAAATGACAACATCGAAACCAAAAGAGGGACAGCCCTCCATCAAGTGTCCAATGATAGCTTCAACGAACTACACCGTATGGGCCATTAGAATGAAAAACTTACTCAAGGTGAACAAGGTTTAAGAAGAGGACAAAAACAATATTGCAATTGGCTTATTGTTACAATCGATACTTGAGACCTTGGTGCTGCAAGTTTGGGAGTTATATACAGAAAAGAAGGTGGGGGATGCTATTAGGGCATGTCATTTTGGTGCAGAGTGAGTTAAAGAGGCCAGATAACAGACCTTAATGTCAGAGTTTGACAGACTTACGATGAAAGATGTCAAGAATATAGATAAATAGCTGGAAAATTTTCTGAAATTTCATCAAAGTCTGCTGCTCTAGGAGAAGAAATTGAAGAATTAAAACTGGTTAAGAAATTTCTCAAAAGCCTTCCTCAAAAGAAATACATACACATTGTAGCATCACTTGAGTAGATGCTTGATCTTAAACCACCAGCTTGAAGACATTATTGGTCGACTAATGGCCTATGAAGAAAAAGTGACTGAAGAATAAGAAGTTCAAGAAGATCAAAGGAAACTCATCTACACCAATACGGACTCCCAGCCTTCTTGTGAATACTATGATGACTACCGAGGAAACAGAGGACGAGGTGGAAGGTTTTACAGAGGTAGGGTTCGTGGACGCTACAATGGAGGCAGAGACACGTAGAGTATAATGTGTTTCCAGTGTGACAAGATGGGTCATTATGCCTCTACATGTCCCGATTGTCTACTAAATCTACAAGAAGCGAAAGAGCAAGATAAGGATGATAAACAGAAAGAAAACGAGCTCATGATGCACGAAGTAGTGTATTTAAACGAAGACAAATTTTTGGAAAGCAATTTTGAGACTCCCAACGATCAAGAGAACATGTGGTAGTTATAACGGAGCTAGTAACCACATGACTGGATATCGATGTTACTTCACAATGATAAACGAATCTATCACTGGAAAGCTGAAGTTTGGAGAATATTCACGGATTGACATTTAATAGAAAGCATCTATCCAGTTTGTTGACATAAATTGAGAACAAAGAATCATGTGCGACGTATATTATATTCCTGACTTGAAAAGTAACATCATCAGTCTCATACAGGTCACAGAAGCAGGTTGTGATATAATATTAAAGGGAGAATGCTTGACCATATATGCACGATTGAGATGGAAAGTTTTTAGTAAATGCTACAAGGTTAAAGAATCGATTATATAAAGTTCATATGGGAATAAAAGACAATATAGGTCTACTGTCGACAACATCTAGCGAATCAATACGATGGCATGCGAGATTATGCCATATCAACTTTGAAACTATAAAAGCAATGGTGCAAAGAGATCTCGAGATTGGAATACCACAAGTTACTAACGACAAGAGAATTTGTAGTTCGTGTCTTCCCGGAAAGCAAACGAGAAAAACATTCCCAGAAGCAACGAAGTATCAAGCTAGCAAAGCACTTGAACTTGTCCACGGTGACTTGTGTGGACCTATAACGCCAAGCACACTTCCTTGCAAAAAGTACGTGTTTGTGCTCATCGACAACCACACTCGATACATGTGGACTATGTTATTGAAGGAGAAAATTTATGTGTTTGAGAAGTTCAAGAAGTTTAAAACAATGGTAGTCGAGATTCAAAGCAGAAAGTACAGACTCTTAGAACAAATAGAAGACGAGATTTTACCTCTCAAGAGTTTAATGAGTTTTGTGATAAGACAGGAATAAAATGTCACTTAACAGCTCAGTACACAACTCAACACTCAGAGTTGATGAGAGACGTAACATAACACTAATGGAGATGACTCGAAGTGTTCTAAAGCACTTTAAACTTCCGAACTATTTGTTGGGTGAGGCAGTGAGACATTCAACATACATCTTGAACCGTCTTGCTACTATGTTTTTGAAAGACATGACTACCTGTGAAGCTTTCCGAGGAAGTAAACCTAACCTAAGTCACATACAAACATTCGTGTGCATTGGCTATGCAAAAGTGGTGAAACCACACCTGGAGTAACTGGAGGATAGATCACGAGTGCTCATACACCTAGGAACCAAATCGGGATCAAAATCATATCGAATGTATGATCCGCAAACACAAAGAATCATTGTGAGTCTAGATGTTATTTATGATGAAAGCATAAGATGGAACTGGAAGCATGAGAACTCAGAACAGAGTATAGCCGATAGCTTTAAAATCTGCTTGGGAGATTTCAGAAAATGGTATAATGGAAGATTGATGATTCGAGAAATGAATCATCAACGCAGCAGTCCAAGAATAGAATAGTGAAACAAAAGTTAAGGTTGTATCACCAGACAACGAAGAAGAAGAATAAGATGAAACAGAACATGTATTAAGGAGATCACAAAGACAAAAAAAAATTCCAAAGTATTTGGATGATTATTCTACCTGAAGAAGAAGTAGAGTATCTTCTCATGTGTCTGAACAATGAGCCGAGAGACTTCAATGAAGCAAAGGGCTCGAAGGAATGGAGGGCCGCATGTGAAGACGGTTGAGATCAATTGCCAAGAATGGAACATGGATACTTGTTGACCTTCCCTTCGGAGCCAAAGCAATTGGCTTAAAGTGGATATTAAAAATAATGAGAAATTCAGATGGAAGTGTCAACAAATACAATGCACGACTTGTCGCAAAAGGTTATGTGCAGATGGAATAAACTTTGATGAGTTCTTTGCTCCTACATCACGGATAGAGACGATCAAGTTGCTTATAGACCTTGCGGCTGCACATAAATGGGAAATGCACCACCTCGATGTCAAGACGGCGTTCCTACATGGAGACCCGGAAGAGATAGTATATGTTACACAGCCAGAAGAGTTTGAAGTATTCGGTTCTGAGAGTAAAGTGTATAGGTTAAACAAAGCTTTATACGGGCTTCGACAAGCCCCAAGAGACTCGAACCACAAGCTCAACTCGATTCTTAAGGAGCTTTAATACGTAAATGCTCAAAGGAAATTTTGATTTATCGAAGACATGTACAAGGAGACCTTCTTGTCGTAGAAGTTCATGTTGATGATTTGTTCATTACATGAACAAACGTACAACACATCAATAATTTTTAAAAAGAGATGTCAGCTGAGTTTGAGATGAGTAATCTTGGAAGTTTAACATACTATTTGGGGATTGAAGTAATTCAACATTTAGGAGGAGTTACATCGAGTCAAAAGAATTATGCATTGAAGATCCTAGAGGAAGCTGGAATGGAAAACTGCAATTTAGCACACACACCTATGGAGTCCGGATTGAAGTTATCAAAATCGGAAAGGGAAAATTGATTGATGCAACAAGTTATCGAAGGAACATTGGGTGCTTGCGTTACTTGCTACACACTCGTCTAGACATGTCTTACTTGTGTCGGGGTACTTAACAGGTATATGCAAGATCCTAAAGAGTCTCATGGAGCAGCTATGAAGCATGTCTAAGATATTTACAAGGTACAACGGGCTATGGCCTGATGTTTGAGTAACAACGGAAAGAACAATACAACTTGTTGGCTATAGTGACTCAAGTCACAATGTAGATCAAGATAATGGTAAGAGTACACTTAGGTGAAAGTCCAATAACTTGGTGTTCGCAAAAGCAAGATAGAGTAGTGCCATCATCTTGTGAAGAAGAATTCATAGCCGGCACGAAAGCTGCTCGACATGCGATTTGGTTGCAAAATTTACTTGGTGAGATCAGTGAGACACTATGCAAGAAGACGGCCATAAAAATAGATAATCAATCAGCCATTACACTCACGATAACTCTGGCGTTTCATGGCTGACCAAAACACATACATACTCGTTATCATTTTATCAGAGAATGCGTGGAAAAGGGTTTGGTAGAGGTTGAGCATGTTCCCAGAGACGAGCAGAAAGCATATATCTTAACTAAAGCATGTGGAAGAATCAAGTTTAAAGAAATGAGAAATCTTATTGGAGTTCAAGATTTATCGAAGATGGAATTCAAGTTTAAGGAAGAAAATGTTGGATTAAGCTTGAAGAAAAAGGAAACTTGAGTTATAAGTTAAAGACCTAATTATACCCAAATATGGAAGTTAGGAGTCATAATATGTTTAGGAGTTATCTAGATATGTTACCTAATAGGATTCTATAAGTTCTACATATGAAGATGTCAAAATGTGATATAGCTTACTAGAGTTTAGAGATTGAGAGCTTAAGTTTTGAGTTAATTTTCTTAAACTAATAATAAGAGAGATATTATTATTTATCTTTGAGTTCTATATTGGGCGTATCATTCCACTAAGTTCTATTGTGGTTTTCGGGTCTATTTTTTTTTTTTTGTCAGCTTTCGGGTCTGTTTATGTGTTAACAGATTAAGATGTTGTACCCTTTAATTTCGGAACATGAAAGACCGTAGCAAAACTTGACGAACCAAAAATAAAAACAAACAAAGAGCCTTGGTAAAGATCTAAATAAACGAACCCAAATCTATCTCCGTGGATAACACCAACTTTCGTTTCTGCTCATTGTTGCTCAAAGGCCACGAGTGTGGTTGACGTGAGGATGGCTGATCGGAGGAGGTGAAGCCATCACCGGTGGAGGACACTGGTAGCATTTCGTGAAGAGTCCGAATGTGTCAATCTGGTGAACAAAATTTATCATACTGGCCCAACCACCGAACCCAAATCCGACTATGAACACCCACACCACGATGAATGCGTTGATGGTGAAAGCTCCTGTCCACCTCCCTAGAAACCTCGGCGGCTGCTCCACGGCGCTCTCACGAGCAGCGGATGAGCGGAAGGTGAAGATGTGAGCCAGCGCAGGGATGATATAGACGGTGAAGCTGACGAGGAGTGATCCCACGGTTGAGTTAATGGGACCGAAGAAAGGGAATACGATTGCCAGGAACCAGATGGGTATAACCACAGGAAGCCTCGCGGCGGCTCTCTTGCACATGCTCGGGCACTCGTGCATGCCTATCAGCTTCTCCCACACGAAGTATAGAGGCGTGCAGGCGAACCCAAACGTGATGAATTGGTGGATGAGCATGAGCACCACTGCAAAGTCGCGGAAAATGTTTTTTGGGAGGAGGGCGAATGCGTTGGAGTGGTTTAGAAGCAAATCGCCAAACGCCCAATAAACCGCAGACGCAGAAGGTAGTGTCAGCGTCAGGACGTACAGAGTCGCAAACAGGTAAATAGACTTGAACTTCTGTGGCTTCCACATCGCATGCATTATTTCTCTGCTCCAACACAAATTCAATTTACATAATTAATTGAAGTAAATGTGTCAATAAAAAAAGCAAAGAAAGGGAGTAGTCCTTTTCATCAATCTCTGTAACTCCGATTATACCCTTAAGAAACATTGATTAATGGGGTTAAAAAGGTAAAAGGAATATACACAGTAACAGCATGGCCACCGAATGTGTAAAGAATGTTTGTGGCCCCTGTGAAGTATAACACCACCTTGCTTGGTCCCGAATGCTTCACTCCTTCTACCTATTATTATACCAATATATATTGTTTGTTACATATGTTATTGATCTCAAACTGCTTCATATATATAAGCAATGTATCATTGATACATTAAACCATTTCTGACACCAATATATAGGGTTGGGTAAAAGTGGTCCCAACCACATGTTGCTTGAAACTAAATGGCCAAAAACACGAGAAAGAAGACAACTTTTTGATGTTTCCGAGTCCCCTTAAGCTACAACATCACCAGCTAATCTATCTAACCATATAATTATCACCTCAACATAAGAAATATCAAATCTTTCAAATAAGTATTTTTAAAGTTTTAATCATAAAAATAAATTTTAAAGAAAAAATAATCAAAATAAACTTTTTTATTTAAATTTTTTAAATATTTTTTAATTTTCTTTTAATTTTAAACTTCACTTCCAAAAATCCACCTCATAATTCTAAACATTAAGTTTAGATTAATCAACCCAAGATGTATAAATGTATATTTACACCTTTTAATAAAGTTTATTTTGATTTTTTTTTCTTAAAGTCTATTTTGATGACAAAATTTTTTTATGTCTATTTTAAAGTATTTCTCTAAAAAAAATTAATTCAGTAATTAATTAACCTGGCCATGGAGGATGGAGGCAATGGTGAGGTACCAAGCAGTGTAAGTGGTCATCAAGAGTCCAAGAAAAGACCAAACCCTGTAGTTGTGGAAGGAAGGGATGAAGACTGTGGTTGCACAACATGCCCCAAATATGTATGTCCATGTCCTCTTGTCCAGATTGTCATTGATGTAATATATATTGCTGTACATCATCAATTTTCATTAAAACCACAACATCATATGTCTCATTTAAAAAATTATATATATACATTTTTCGTTAAAACCACAACATCATCGGTCTCCTTTAAAAAAATAGTATATATACATATGGACTGTAATCTTCTTTTCATGATCAATAAAGAATTGGGATGATTAATAGTAAGTACCTGGCACAAGCTATGAGTTGAATGACAGATCCAAAGAGAAGGAAGGTGCAGTTGAATGCTAACCCAACATTCCTCCAGTGCTTCCCAAGTAATCCATCAAGAACCTCAAACCACTGCACATTGGTTTTTAAGAAAGGCCACGTAATTGATATATATATATATATATATACAAATGAAACCAGACGTAGAAGAGCTAGCTAGTATAATTTGATATTGTTACCTGAATGACATGGTTTCTGAAGTTAACTTTCTCTCTCTCTTTCCTGGTTCTGTATTCGACATAAAGAATGCTGATGAGGTAAGCAGTCCAACTACCCAAGAGACCGTAAAAGAGCTGAAAGAGGATTCCTGAGAGCATCCCTAGCTGTGAAAATGAGTATGGAAGCGTCAACAGCACTTGCGCCACCTAAAGAAAACAAACAAATTCATCAAGTCACCCAAAGTGGGAGTGTAAAAACAGAAACCTTCTTGTTTTCATCTACAAAATACAGAAAAAGGTGACGTACCTGGTTGGAAGCGCAGCTGAACCAAGCATCATAGACAGAGCCGCCATGCCAAAACAAGTTGGAAAGCTTTGATTTCATGTCTGAATCTTTCCCTTCGCTCTCCATCTCCACATAGTTTCCAACAATGACCGTCTCCACTGCTTTCTCACCGTTCTCCATTGCTTGTCCTCTTTGTGTAGAGACCAATACAACAAGTGAATGGAGAGAGAGTCTAGATAACAATATATAGAGAGAGAGGAATAGAAGAGTGAACGTTAAAAAAAAAAGGAATTGAAGAGTGTGATTGTGTGTAGACAGAGAGGGGGACAGGAAGTAGTATTTCAAGGCAAGAGGATGATGAGCAAAGCCCAAGCAAACTCCCCTTCCCTTTATTCTTGATAGCTACTTGTGAGAGATTTTGTTTTGGGAGTGACAACATAGAATCAATTTATACTATAATATCTCTCTCTCTCTCTCTCTCTCTCTCTCTCTCTCTCTCTCTCTCTCTCTCTCTCTCTCTCTCTCTCTCTCTCTCTCTCTCTCTCTCTCTCTCTCTCTCTCTCTCTCTCTCTCTCTCTCTCTCTCTCTCTCTCTCTCTCTCTCTCTCTCTCTCTCTCTCTCTCTCAACATTAGTCCTTCATCTATTGTATCTCTTATAGTATCCTCCTACTAATTGATTATCAAAGCTAACAAACAAATGTATATTGCATACCATAAGCAATACTGTTACCTATTCATGAAAGTTTATTACAAATATAGGTAGCTTGAAAAGGGAATTAGTGATTAGAGTGTTGTTTTAAAAAAACTGTCAAATGACAATACAAAAAAAAAAGATTAGTTACAGTTGTTCTGCGAATGGGATGTAATTGATGTCTCGTTTTCAAATAAAAAATACGGTATAAATAGTGTCTCGGTCGAAAGATTTCTAACACATTGTTCAAAATAAAAGATGCTAACACAATATATCAAAGAATTGAAAATCAATGCCGCATTATCATAAGCTGAGGATGAAAATGATTGACTCTATTTTTATTAGAGGAATATCAAAGTTTTTATTATTAAAATAATATTAAAAATAATCAAAATATATTTTATTAAAAGGTATAAATATGTATTTATACTTTTTAAGTTAACTAATCTACACATATGAATTAATAGAGTTATGGGTATCCGAATCCAAATGGATATTTGGATACCCGAAAATAACCGAACATATGTATACATACTTTATATTTTTAGTTTACATATCTCAATTTATTTAAAATATTTATATATTGATGTTATACATACTTTAAAATCACATAATATACATATAATTACGAATAAAATGATTTGATGCTCACTTTAAATGTATGACAAGATTTGTGTTTCATGCATTAACAAAAGTGATATCTAAATTTTAAAAATAATAACGAAATTAGTGTCTTTTTTTTTTTGAAATGTTATCTCCAAATCTATTAATCATTCAATCTATCAAAAATAAAAAAATAATTAAGTGATATTAATATTTTTGTATAGAAGAAACTTGAGAAATGAAAATTTTAATTTTTTTTTCTTTCAAAATGTAAATATCCGAAAACATGACCCGAAATAACCGAACCCGAACTAAAAATACCCGAACCCGACCCGAAGTATAAAAATACCCGAACGGGTTCTATACCTCTATACCGAAATACCCAAAAATCCGAAATACCCGATCCGAACCCGAACGGGTATCCGAACGCCCACCCCTAGGTTGAGTTTTGAAGATAAGGTTTAACATTAAAAAAAAAATATTAAAATTTTTAAATAAAAAAATTATTTTGATTATTTTTATTAAGATCTATTTTTGTGACAAAATTTTCAAAAATATATATTTGAAAGATTTGTATTTTTTATTATATTAAATTTCTTTTCTTGTATGGAAAATTAATCAAAACCAATTAGCCTAAAATCACATGGTTTAGCGGCCAGTCACGTTTTGCTCGCACGAGTGCGCTTTCGATTCTCGAGCAAATGATTCGCTCACTATTTTTAAGCTATTCTTTAAGTTAAAACATCTTCACTTGGCTATGAGTTGAGTATACGATATACAGTATTATTACAAATGTATCATACTATCATATATCTAGAAATTCTCTTTCGCATGATCATAACTCGTCTGGTATCAATGATATGAATTTATATAAAATCTATATTTAAAATTTTGAAACGAAGACAAAGAAAAATCTGGAATGCAGTACATCACCATTCTTCGAAAATATATTGTAAATATCGAAGTTGATTATAGAATTATGTAGTTGTATTTATTGATCTAGTTCTACCGTTGGATGATTAAAATAGGGATACTCCGTCCATCTGCACTACTAAATTTACAGCTGTAAATCATCAGCTGTTGTTGACCAAAAAAATAATGGGCTGTCCCAACAAAAAAAATCACTTATATGGATGTTTTTTTTTTAAAACACTTTTCTTATAAACTCTGTCGGCTGATTGGTCAGCTAGGGAAGAAACATAATTAATGTTATAGAGTAGATTAACCATACTGCATGGCCCAAATTTAAAATATCTTCTAACTATTATCAAAGGGCTAACTAATCATTTGTAGCTCACCATATTAACCAATTGAACCGAAATTCAAATTCTAATTGATTAAGTTACGATAATTTAGTTTCCAGATAAAATCAAATCCAAGACTAGGGTACATGCTGAATTCTAAGAAATCACCACTATAATACGATCACTTGGTTACATAAAGAAAACTTCACTCTTGATATTTCACAATTTTCACCGATGATCAAAAATCACGGAAAACATGTTACCCTACTAGTATTGTTTTATATACGAGGGTAGAAATCAAGAAGCATAGATAATTAATATATTTTAGGTACACGATAAATAGATAGGATAAAATAAAATTACAAAAGAAGAGAGAATAATAATAAAGTAGACCGAATCATTGCTAGAAAACAAGCGTGGTCGCTTTTTTTTAATAAGATTAAGAGGGAACTTCGCTTTAAAACAAGCGTGGTCGCATGTTTTATCACATGCCCCATTCCCCTCTATGAAATTTGTGCTCTCTTTCTTATTACTATTCTCAATTGATTTACTCTTTAAAAAAAAAAATTGTCCGTAAACGGATATGCATATATGTCATAAATTTTATTTATTTTGATTTATTACACATTTTAAATATTTATATTTATTTTGATATATAACACATTTTATATGTATTTGAGTTTTGATTGATGGTACTATAATCACGAAATAATGAAAAGATTTTTTTTTGAAATATTCATGTTAAAAAGTTGTAAATAAAATTATATATAAAATTAAATAAATTTTTAAAATGACTAAGTACAATTATACAATATATTATTTTGATATCAGTAACACGGATTTTAGTTTTTGGTTTCTAGCTTTTGATTTTTAGTTGTGGATTTTAATTTTTAAGTTTTGATTTTAAAATTTTCACCAGATTTTAATTTTTTTAAAAATACAAGTGGCAAACTTTGGCTTTGTTTTTAAAATAAATAACTATATTTATTTTAAAGTTTTTATTTTATTTTAGTAATTTTAGTTTCTAGAAAACTTGAATGATGATTTTTAGTTTTTAAATTTGCTATAATTTATTATATATTTTAAATTAAAATAAAATTATTTAAATAATTAGACAACCACGAAACTAAGACAACCACGAATCAAAGACGAATATAAATGTTTATTACATCACGTGGTCTCAAAAACAGACATATTTTGTTTGATAATGCGTATAATATCTATGTTCTCTTGCAACTCCATTGACCCCCAAACTAAAATATTTATTTGAAACCGTTTAAATGTAATTTACCAAAAAAATGAAATGTAACTCTACTGTCTTTTTCCAAGCGATCGTTTCTTTCTTTAGATTCTCCTCATGAGTCTGAGTAATAAGCTGTGTGCTCTTTGCTTTGTTTGTTATTTTATTACTTAAGAGGTGTAAACCTTTTCATGACCTCATAGAGGTGCTTTCCTGATGTTAATATTATGTGAGAAACTAGAAATCTTAATAACAGATAATATACACTCCTGAGTCCTGATGGTGATAATGCTCATTAGTCACCATATTTATATAGCAAGCTAAATGAATTTAGAATTCATATGTTTCATCATTTTATATACATTCAGACTTATTCATTATTAAACGACCTTATCATCATATTCCATAATGGGTTTCGCCTTTTCAATGACTTTAATAGAATAAAACAAAAATACTATTGCTAGAAATAATGACAAGAGAACATGCATGAGTATTTTACCTCTTAATTTATTTTACTGGGCTTTTTGCAAATTTTTTTTTCAAACACAAAGCTAACTTCCACATTTTCATATTTGCGAAAATACAATTATACATTTTTAAAATATATGAATATACCTAACATATTATCATTGTTTTCATCTAGTTACAAAAATGTTATTGTCATCAGTATCATCAACCACTATAAATAATTAAAAGTTAATCTCTCAATGTATTTTAATTCATTTTTAATATTTTCTCTTATTTTTTTACACACAAAATTCATTATCTTACATTTCTTTTCTTTTCATCTCAAAATCTCTATAATCTTTGATTTTCTTAAATCACCTTTTCATTTAACTTTACAGTTTGATAATTGTGAAATTTGCCAAAATATGACCTAAAACTCAAATTTGAATGCAAATCTAAACTCCAAATTTAATCAAATACAAAATATCTTAAAGGGGTAGTAAAATTACAACTACCCCACATGAAAAAAAGTAAACACTATTATAGTTATAGCATTGAAAAGTCTTTTCTAAACAACTAATTGTTCTCCTAGAAGGCTTTTTGAGAATTATACTCACCTTGAGGAGATTTCTAAAAAGTCTACTCATGTATTTAATTTTAAAATTAATTGATAAAATTAAGAAAAATAGTTTGATGAAAAATAAATTGGAATCATGTATATATAAAAAATTCCATTTGCTTATATTTAATAAAATTATATTTTTTTTCACATAGATAAGTGAATATAAATTGTAAGTCATGATTGTCCATTAGCAGAGTTTGGTAACATATGTTTAAATACCGTTTTAGGATTATATTTTAGAATCATAAGAATTTTTTTAATAGTTAAGACTTTAAATATAAGTGTTTAATTATATATATATATATATATATTAAACATTTTATAAGTTGATTTAATCTTTAATGAAGTGTTTATTGTTATCTAGTTAAAATATTTGATTTTAGGATTTAGGAATATAAGACTTCTTAAGAAGTCAGTCAAGAAGTTATGCACTAGAAGACTTCTTTATAAATATGATAAACTGTTATATACTGGCAAACTAATTTAAATTTTCTCCTTATATAAATAACATTTACACATTATATTTTTCTCTCAAATAGCTACAACTAAAATATAATGTTTCTCACTCTAAAACTTTCTTACCTCTCACTAATATTTTGAACTTGAAAACACCAAACTTTATATCAATTTCTCATTTCTTTGTCTTATGTCTTTCTCACCACTTTATTTTGTTTTTGCTAGGTTTTTCATTCCATAGTTTTCATCAACCACTCTCAAAAAGGTAGATATAAAAGTTTTGGATTTAACTTTTTTTTTTGTGTTTTTTTTTGTAAAATTCACGTAAAACTATAGATTTAACCTAATGTGGTTGTTTTGTTTATTATTTAAAAATAAAAATTTTATTTTTGAAGTTTTTATTTGTTATTAAACCATTTTAAACATTTTTGGATTTACATATTTTTCAGATCTAAGAAGAATATATTAAACTTAGGACTTCATTAGTAGACTTCTAGAGAAGTCTGCTATGCAAATTGCCAAAATTGATAAAATATTATTTTGACCACTTAATTTTGTAGTTTTGTGTGTCAAACCTGAATAAAATTATTGATTCAACTTAATGTAATTATTTTATTATTATTTTAGATTAAATTTTATTTTTCATAGTTTATATTTCTCTTTGAAAAGTAGGATATGTATCTTTAAATGTTTGATATATTTATTTGTTGTATGTGTTAAAACAAAATAAAAATTCAAAATCATTATGATTACAGATTTTATTTTAATTGTAAAATTTCTACTTACAACCACTATAAAGTGTATTTAAATAAAAAATATATTAACTTTTTGTAATTGTTTTCTTCTTATTTAAGATTAGAAGTCCTTTTTTTTTAAAAAAATAATGTTTTGAAACTATTTTAAAACATTTTTGGATATGTAGGTTTTCTAGATCCGAGGACTATATATCATACTTCAATAGCAAAATTCTCGAACAGACTTTTCTCGAAGACTTCTTGAAGAAGTCTGGTAAACTAATATTTACGGAGAAATTAAAATTTTAAATGAAATTTAACTGTGAATTATAAAACTTTTATAGAAGTATGCTAATATCTATAAGTATTTTAATTCAAGATCAAATTTTACTGAAAATTTTAGTTCCCTCTAAGGTTAATAGATTTCTTCGAGAAGTCTACTAAGGTATATAATGCACTAGCTGACTTCTCAAAGACTACTATAAAATATACTCTTGAATATTTTGGAAGATGATGTTCCTAATCATTTTTCACTTTTAGCTATTGGATGTACAGTGAGCAATTATATTGAGAGAAACTCTTGATAGTTTATATATTGTTGTAAATAATACATCTACTTTGTTTCCAATATATTAAAAATTATTTTGTCTAATGCTTTGTTTATTCCTTTAAGTTCTTGTAATCATAAACTATTGTCTTTATTGTAAATCATTTATTAAGATCATGGTTGTGTGGAGGTTATGATTTGTCCCCCGATCAACTTTTTTATAAGTTTGATGATAATAACGATAACAAATTATAATTATTACACATACATTTGTAATATAACAATACTTGAAACAAGTTGGAGATAACAAAGTTTAAACATATCACACTTTTAATATCACATAAATTCAAACACAAAAACAAATACATTAATTTGAACATCTGACATCGGAAGTTTACTAAAACTTGAATACACATGAATTAACAAGAACATATTGAAATTTTATATATGAAGAAAATTCAAGTTTACAAAAACCAACGAAAAAAACTTCTCAAAAAGTCTACTCTCATTAGCTAGAAAGAAATAAATTTGAATATTACTAATCTCATAATTATAAAAAATGAAGTATAAATTTTATTCACGAGCCACAATCTTGATAAATATTCATGAGTTAGGACACAAATATTAATTTTTTTTAATATGGGGAAAATATAAGTTTACTAAAATAAAAGAAGAAGATTTTTCAAGAAGTCTTCTCACAGCAGACTTCTAAAGAAGTCAGATCTCATTAGCTAAAAACATAAATAAAAATGGATATTATTAACCTCATAATTATAAAAAAATAAGTTATGAATTTCATTGATGAGCTCGAGTATTGACAAATACACATAAATTAACAGGAAAATCTTAAAAATTCATTTTAAGCTTTGGAAAAATGCAAGTTTATTATAATTAATGGAGAAGATTTCTTGAGAAGTCTTCTCCTAATTGAGCAAACTAACGAAAGTTTTTGTCTGCTAGTTTTGCATTTGATCAAAACTTTGAAGAAATTTAACTTTTAATAGAAGACTTCTGAAGAAATATGCTTTGAGTAGACTTTTGGAGAAGTCTTCTTAACCTCACATGCAATCTCCGAAGTATCAAAAGAATTCTGTGTATGTTAGTTTTGAAATTGACAAAATTTAACTTTATATGAGAAAAATTCTGATAAGTTTTCTATTAGAAGATTTCCCAATAACTCTACTCTTAAAACAAAGGGTTTGACTAAAATCTCATAATAAAAATAGAGAAGTCTTCATATGTCTTTAATTATTTAATTTTAAAATTAAATAATTTATTAGGTTTTGTCAATTGCAAACTAACCTTAAACATATTTTGTGTGACACTTTGGAGAATGTAAGAATACTTCTCTAGATGTCTGTTCACAGCAGAATTTTCCAAATTCTTCTTTGAAAAATTCAAATTTCTTTAAAATTTCGGTCAGTTGCAAAACTAACTTCACTTTTTCAGAGATTTCTCGAGTAGTCTACTCAAGTTTTTGGCTACAAAGAAAAATAAGAATACTTCTATAGAATTTTTCTATGGAAAACTCACAAAATAGTGAATTGCAAAGCTAATCTATGTATTAACCAGATGATTTCCCAAAGAATTTTTGAGAAGTCTTCTACGCAAAACAAATCTGATTTTTTTTTGAATATCATACCTATACTTGGTGAGAGTTCATGCTTAGCTTCTCCAAAAAATTAATGAAAGATACTCGCTCTTTATTAACCAAAAATCACCAAACTTGAGTAACTTTAATGAAATATAATTTTGAAATCCAAAATTTTAAGTTTTAAAGATGAAACGAGAGAGCATAAACAAGATAAATGGTTTATGTATGTAAGAAATGAGATAAGAAGAAGTGTAAATTGATTTCTAGTACATTTAAGGCTTGTTATTGGTGATTAGTGATATTAGAAAAAAAATTGCATTTTTATAAATAAGATGAGGATAGTTGAGTAAAATTATTATATTTCGAAAAAAGATGAGTATGGCATTTTTGTAAATTTGTTAAGGTATTAGGCTGAATAAAGTAAAAAAAAATCAGAAAGAGTGTTAGTTTTATATATGGATATAAATTTTAGGTCATTTTTAAAAGAAGCCCTTAATAATTTTTAGTTATCAATGACTTCCATTCTTTTATCTGTTTCCATTCTTTTATCTGTACTATTAAAATAGAAGTCATGATCTTTTATGTATGATTTTTTAATTGGACATTCTCTTAGAAATTTATAAATGTATTTACTTAAAAATAATAATATAAAATATATGTAACTACTTTAATCAAATATCTTTTGATATAATTTCTTTTTAGTTTAATAAATATATTTTTAAAATTCTAACGAATTTTCTTAAAAATGAATTAAACAAGATCACAATTTTTCAAATTTTATGTAAATATTTTCACTCATTTCGTAATTAATTATAAAATATTGTTATACATTAATATATATATATATATATATATATATATTTAATTATCATTTATAAAACTCAAAATAAAAATTCTGTCATATTTTATTTATTTTATTATCATAATCTATCATACTGAAAATTATTATACTAAAATGAATATGATAAAATTATATAAAATTTATTTATTAATATTTTATTTTCCAAAATATAAATATTTATCTTAAAAATATAATATATTAGCAAACGAGTTAACTATACTATATTATATATGTATACAAATTAAATATTTTAATATTTTCTATATACAAGAATATTTTATTTAACATAAATAAACATAAAAATGATAAAAGGTAATCTAGAACTTTGAAGTGCGAATAAGAAATTTTCTTTTTTAAAAACAAATATGTTGTTTTATGCATGTATTGTTTGTTTAATAATCTAATACAAATCTAATAAGACAAATATATAATAAGAGGTAAAAAATACATGTGATGGTTTAAAACATGGGACTAATTACGAGAAGTAATCTATAAAATTATTGCATTTGAAATATTTATATAAAAACTTAAAAATATTATTAAGTTAAAAATATATGATGTTAATAATAATAAAAATAAATATCTATAAATATATAAACGGAATCAGACACTCGCACGGTTGCGGAGGTCAAAATCGAGTTCATATTTCATTAAAAGTTATGGATGCTTAGAAAAGATAAAACCGAACTCTCACCAAATCTAAATAATTATATATTGATTTTAAACTTTTCAAATTAGTTTTGCAAATTAAACATCAGGTGAAGTCTATTCCACGGAGAAAGACATTAGAATTAAGCTTATTCTTTTTATAATAGATAAAGACAATAATTGAAGAAAATTATATCCCATTTTATATCTATATTTGACTATAAATATAATTACACACACACATATATATATATATATATTCCTATCCAATTCTAGTTTGTATTCAAAAATAAAAACTATTATTTTCTTTATTTTAATAAAAACATTTTTATATTTAAATAAAATACTAATATTTTTTTTAATATCAGAAGACCATAACATTTCTCATACAAGAGATAGTTTGGGAATCCGAACCTAATAGAGATAGTTTGGGAATCCGAACCTAAATAGAACAACCAACAAAACATAAATTCCTATGAAAAATGTGTAATCTTTACTAAAAAGTATGATGTCCGGTTATGCGTCCTCAGGTTGTAGAAAAGCTTAAAATCCTAAGAACTCCCTTGTACATATGCTATCTCCGCCAGTTCAATTGAGTAGTTGGGCCATACCGTCGAGTCTTGAATCATCAAAGGATTATCCTTGCAGTATGTTTTGAAGTGCAGACATGTTGAAAACTGAAGCATGCTCTCTAGTCTCCATAAACCAAAGAAATGCTTCGAGTTCTACATGCAAAGGCGACAACCGTCTTCCTTTGTTTCGCAACCCCAAAATTTTATCCTTCCCTTATTCATCATTCAAAACTCAACCATATACTGTATTATGAATCAAATAAGTACTCTACAAGCATAAGGCTTGAGGTGTCAATGACTATTCTTGTGAATGATTATCTAATGTTATCTTTGAATTGACATTTGATATATCATGGTTTTTACTAGTTTTTTAACCCATGATGTAAATCTTATTTTAAAGTATTATATATATTTGGAGTCATTTTACAGTTTGCAGGTTTATGTACGATTCGAACAAGTTTAGAAATTATGAACCACTTTGAAGTATGGAGAGAGTTGCAGCTGAAGAAAGCAAGTCGTACCACGTATTTAGAGACTGTATCGATCGACACCTAGCTTGGTTTTTGTCAACACCCATACTTATTCAACGAAACGACTTATTTTAAATGAAAGTTTAAAATTGCAAGAAAGATCCAAAGTTTTCATTATTTACACACAAGTCCTAAATGTGTTTGTACCTATATATATTTTTCTTAAACTATTGTTTAGCCTACTCTTCATTTTATATTCGGAAAGACAAGCCATAACTCCTTTAGAGAGAAGATTTCAAACTTATGTTTTATTCTTATTGATTTGTTTTAATGCAATTTATTCAGAATATTGTTTTTGTTTCTGCTATCATGGCTAACTATATTTCTTGTTAGATTTAGGGTTTTCTAAGGTTTTAATGCTAGGGTTTTCTATAGAATTCTCATCTTGATTGTTCTTAATACTAGATTTGGATTGACAACATGTAATCTAGATCATAAGATAACTGGTGGATGTGAAAGCAATATTGATTGCATGAATTAATCTTGATGAGCTAAATAACTATTCGCAAAAAAAAATGGTTTAGGGATTTGAACTTATCAAACCTTAATTTATTGCTTGTCTTAACTGACAGAATTCGCAAAGAGATATGAGATTCTTGGATCTAGACATAGATAGTTTCTGCAGCAAAGATGATTGACTTTTTGAGTTTTGGAATTATTTTCATAAACCCTTAGTCTCTATTGCCTGCAATTCTGAATTATCTTATTGATTTCCCTTAGTCTATCACTTTTCTCAATTGTTTTTTAACCAATTTTATTTACTATCTTTACTGCTTTCTACTTATTGTTGAATTCGAAAACCCAAAGCCTATTTTGTGATTCTAGTCTCCGTGGACTCAATCTCTAAATATTACAACTAACACTCTGGAATTAGAGAGTTGCCCTCAGGTTATATTTAAGCATATCAAATTTTGATGCCGTTTTCGGAGACTATATTTCACCATTATATTAGGTCTAAAATTTAGACAAGGTTTTTCTTTTTAGTTTACTTAAAATTTCTTGTGCTTCTGGTGCATGCACCGCAATACTAGAAGCAACAAGGAAAAGTAGCTTTTGGATCTTTTAAACCAAGAGATGTCTAAGATGGAATGGACGAACCGTGAGGTGAAAAATCAGGTGGCGAGCGACACTTTTGGAGCATCGATCGACACCACTCAAAAAAAAGTGTCGACCAACACCTTACTAGTAGCGATCGAGATCCTTCGCGAAAGTGCATAGATGGTTAATCCGGCTGTGTTAATTGTTGATGAATATGGAATTCTACGAGACCAAGAGGATCTTGCACGTAATGAGGCTAGGTAAAAGATCGATGATGCTGTGAATGTAATTCCTGATGAAGTGGTTGTTGCTGGAAACGTTAGGAATGCTGGAGTTGTTCGACAGAGAACACTTGCAGATTATAACATGCCTGGTCAGTTTCTATGCTAACAGGTCTATGATTAGACCTCCACCATTTCAGAAAAATGACTTTGATTTGAAACCCGTGTACTACACTCTTGTGGGTTAACATCCTTTTCATGGTCTTCCTCATGAGAATCTCATAGAACACCTAGAGAGATTTGAGGATCTGGTGAAAAGCATCAGGGTGAATAATTTCTTTGAATACTTAATTTATCGGAAGCTTTTCCCATACTCTCTTGTTGGGGATGCTTATTGGCTTATGCAGTTGTAACCAAGATATCTCATTACCTTAAATGGTACCAGAAGTGCACTTCTGAACAATTTCTTTGAGGATGCAAGTTCTAAGGAGATGAGATAAAAAAAATATCGATATTTTCTCAGGGTCCTACTGAGGCATTCAAGACATCTTGGTTCAGATTCAGAGATTACCAGAGAGACCACCCACACTATTTTTAGTGGAGTTCAACTGCTAGGTTTCCTCTTTAGTGGCATAGATTGGATGTACCAAATGGCTCTAGGTGCTGAAGTGAAGAGTCAAAACAAGGAGTCCACAAGACGTTAGAAGGCTTATTGAGAACTTGGTGTCTCGAAATAGTACTAAAAATTTAGATCTGGCCTTGATGTCATCTGGAAACATGGATGAGGACAAAGTGTTGAAGTTAAAGCCTAGTTAGATTCAGTTCACAATCTTTTGCGTAAAAGAAGCATGTTCACTTTGCCGTAGAGGTTGGAACCTTGGATCCCACTAAAGAGAAGGGTGTGAACTACATCAATGGAGCTGGTTTTTTGTGTTACAATTCGAGGAATCAGTTACAGAAGCCTTTTCAGGGTAAAGGTTTCACCATAAACTATGGATCCTCAACTTATCAGAATCCTCTTGAAGTGACGCAAGAGAATAGGATGGAAGGTAAGATGGAGCATATCCTTGAAACACAGCAGAAACAATATGTGGATTTCAATAAGAAGATGGACGCCATGTACGATGATTTGAATGGGAAGTTAAAAACTTTGAACGCTTATGTTAAGAAGCTGAACATTGAAGTTGTGCAGACTGTTGAGATTGCAAAGAAGCAAGAAGGAATGCTTCCCGGAAGGTCAAAACCTAACCCAAGACAGTTTATTAATGACATCAACCACACAAATCTGGATAGCCAAATGAAATGAACAAAGTTTCCTATGTTGTCACGAGCTCATTGTCGATCGAAAACTCCTACTGGTGTCAGTCAACACCCACTGGAAGTCAAATATTTTGAGCTTCATTGGACAGAAATCATTCATATCTTGTCATCTCGACACCAAGAAGTTGACACTAAAGCTCAGTGCTGATCGACCCCCATCACAAAAATATCCGAAGATGACACCAAAGATAGGTGTTGATCGACACTTATATAGTGTCGGTCGACACCTTGGATGGACTCATTACCAGTTTGTACGATCATGCCAAGGATTTTTGAAGAGATCGTCTTCATGCCCAAGGTACCCTTTCATGCAATTCCAAAGCATCTTAAACCATCTATCAGTGCAAGAAAGTTGGATGGATTTAACAAAAGATTGAAAAAGATTCCATAAGGTTTCTCGTTTGAAGACGCTTATGATAGATTTTGTTTCAGTTAGTTCTTCAAGAATACTAGAGAATCGATGGAAGAAATCAAGGCATTGTATGATGAAGCTTTAAGTGCATATACATGGGTCATGAAACTGACAAAGCTAGCAGACCTTGGAAAATTTGTGATTTCATGCACAATTTAAGGAGTTGAGTTTCCTGATGCACTCTATGATACATGTTCTACAGTGAGCATCAAGACATCACTGATAGACTGAGTCTTTCTACAGAAATCTTGAGAGCACTCTGACCTTCGTAGACTACTCTACAAAGTCTCCTCAAGGTACAATCAATAACAGAAATGTGAGAGTTGAGAATTGCATTGTTTCCATTGACTTTAATGTACTAGAGATGAGTAGTAAATCTAGTATACCTTTGATCTTGGGTAGAGATTTTCTCTCCAGCAGGAGCAGGGATTGACATGTCGAAAGGTAGAATTTCATTTGCTAACATTGATGAGAACATCTTCTACAAAGTTGTACCTTAAGGCAGAGCAATCCATCTGATTTCTTGCATTAATGTGACAGATATTCCATTGTGTGTGGCTTATTCTCATAATGATTTTGGGTTATAAAAGTGATGTCAAAGAAGTCTTGGATGGAGACATCAAAATAAAATCACAAAAGTCTGGGGTAAAAAGAAGAAGAGAAAAAAGATAAAAGGTGATCCTCATTTAACATTGGTTCCTCAGATTTTCTAAAATGGTATCTTTAACATCCCGATTTCTGGTATATGTGAAAAGACTTAAGATAATTGATTTGGATACCTATGTCACCAATGTGCGCTTACATTTTTCGTCACACATCCATTTAGAACTCCAATTTAAGCGTGCTTGCGCTGGAGTAGTGGAAAGATGGGTGCCTATCGAGAAGTGATTCGGGATACCGTGTGAGTGATGCCAAAGCACGGGAAAAGGTCGGGTGGTGATTACAAGTTCACTAAACAATGATTTCTAACCTTGGAAATTTATTCACCGACCGTTATAACGGATGGGGACCACGTGTTGAGAGAGCGAGCGTGGGTGTCCCATTAGATGTGGGCGTTCGGGGCGTTACAATATAATTGAGTACAAGGTGTGCAGCAGGGGTTTCATAGACATTTGTAAAAGTACGAACATTTTTCACTTCTGAGTTGAAAGACAAAGGAGAAGATGTAGTGAAAGTTTCATGCGTAGTGTGATCAAACTGAAGATACTGGACATTAGGGCTTATTTTGGAGAAAGTTTCCACTCTCATCCAGCCTAAAAATTATCTGCAAAGACGAACTAAGGACTTTAAACAAGCGTTTGGTGGGAGACAACCCACTGGTAATTTTTCTGCTTTTTTTAAAAGTATGTGTTATAGAGTAACCAATGTTGGACGACACTATCTTGGTGCTGATCGACACCTAACCACCCAGCAAGTATTGGTTGAAACCACCCAAGTGTGAGTTGAAACTCCTCTCGTCCACAGGTACGCTTTCTACTTTTATTAGTTTACTCTGCTTTTCTTTGTTTCCTTTGCCAAACTTGGACTTTATAACTCTTGGGACAATGTTGTTAAAGTCTATGGGAAGTATTACTAACATTGTGTTCTGTTGAGTGTCATTTGTGTCGTTTTATAAGTCAAAATGAGCCAGTTGGGAATTATGAGCTTTTCTTAGAACTAATCATGTAACCGTTTACCTAGCACCATTCTTTGAGTTATTGATTGCAGGTTATACAACGTGGAAAAATCAAAGTTGATCGATTTGTCAATAACATCCATGCTTGTGAGAGTGTATGAAGGATACAAAAATAGCTTTCAAATTAATTAACTTCAACCTCTTGTCTGCACTAGATCATATTTCTCATTCATCTCTGAAAAAGTATGTTTGTGTGCGTATGATTCTCTTCTTTCTTCCCTTCAACATCTAAAAATGAAAAAAAAATTGAGATGATTTTTGAGTAGTAAAGGGGTAGAAAAATTTCTTGTGGCTCCATTATCATACTAGGAATGATCACACATTGGTGGAAGTGAGGGTAGGAAAAATTTTCAGTGACCCCACGCCTACACCTTTGTCATGAAAAAGAAGGATAAAAAGAAGAGAAACCGATGAAGTGAAGCGAGAAAATAGAGAATAAACGAACCAGACTAAAAATGTCTGTGTGATTAGAGACCTAAATGGATAAGAGTCCATGTGTTTTTTTGATCCATAGTTCCTCAATGAAACTGCACATTAAGCTCTTAAATGAGGCCAGTGGTGATGAAATTGGATGCCTCTGATGAGTTAAGGATGAAAATGGTTAAGTTGCTAAGCTTATGTCTAATACATGAAAGTACCTTCTAAGGTTGGTATTATTTGATGTGGCTTGCAACATGAAATGATGAAAGTGTGTATTCTAAAGAATATGTGACTTCCTGCGTTTTCAAACCTCTTTCACGAGTCTAATATTTTTTTTTCTGAGAGGAAGTAAAAGCTAGCCTGAGGGAGTTCATATATCATATTTTTTACTAGTTTTTGACCATAATATAAGTCATATTTTAGAGTCAATTATATATATTTGAAGTCTTTTTAAAATTTTGCAGGTTCATATACAATTTGGACAAGTTTGAAGATTCTAAATCACTTTGGAGTATGGAGAAATTTGCAACTAAAGAAAACAAGTCAAAGCACGTATTTAGAGATGGTTTCGATCGACACCTAGCCTGGTGTCGGTCGACACCATGCTTATTCAACAAACCAACATGTTTTTAAAAAAAGTCTGAAGTTTTCTAAGGCTTTAAGGACGAATTGCCAATTGATAGAAGTGCTAGTGTTTTCTCTTGAATTCTTCATCTTGATTATTCTTAATGATAAATTTGATTGATAACCTTAAATCTAGATCATATGATAATTGATAGATGTGAAAACATTATTGATTGTCTTAATTAGTCCTAATGAGATAAATAACTATTCACAAATAAATTTAGTTAAGAATTTAGTGAACTTATTAAACTTGAACTTAATACTTATTTTACCTTACGGAATTCACAAAGAAATTTGAGATTTTAGGATCTAGACATAGATAGTTTTTGCAACGACGTGATTGCTCTGATTTGAGTTGTATAACTATTCTTCATACACTCTTAGTCTCTATCGAGTACAACTATGAATTATACTTAATTGATTTCACTAAGTCTAAGGCCTTTCCCAACTGTTTTACAACTTATCTTATTTATTATCTTTACTTTCTATTTATTGATATACCTTAATTCAAAAACCAAAGTGTATTTTTTTTTTCTGATTTCAACCTTTTTGTAGATTCTATCCCTAAATATTACATCTAACACTCTAAATGGAGCACATACGCATCTAACCATATAAATACATTAGAATTTTTAGATTTAAAGAAAAATAACATTATATTTATAGAAATATGTTTAAACTATTTTTTTAAATAAAAGTTTAGATGAAATATAGACAAATACACTTTCTTATTTCTATTATGTTCAAGGTTATTAATGGCTAAGACTCTAAGAGATGTCGAGCACAATTTCGAATCAACGTTTATTTTTCTCTTCTCTCTTTGTCTCTTTCAGAACATGTATTAATATGTTTCTCGGTTTTTATTTATCGCGAGAGCTATTCATAAAGATGGGTGTTTGTTTAGGGCAGAAAAGAGGGAAAACATGGAATTAGTTTTAGTAGAACTTTCTCTGTGTATATAATAGAGTTAAGAGTGAGACGGATCCAAATATATGGGAAATTTAAAGTATTGGGAGGATATGGATCAAGATTCGTGATCATAGTATATGGATCATGTTTCGTGTCTCTTGGGTATCCGGACTTCAGATATCCGTCTAGATATTGTGATATCCATGGGTATCCGGACTCGGATCCGGATCTATAAAAATAATTTTAAAAATAAAAAAAAATTAAAATACAAAATTTGAAAAATAATAGATAAATTAAATATGGGAAAATTGCTAAAAAATGACTCAAAACTTGATTTCAAATACAAAAGTGTACCCCAAATTCAATCAAATGAAAAAGTAACCCAAGAGGCTATTGAACATACAACACTCATTGTGAGCAAACAAAAAAAATTGAATTCAATTTTACCATAATAACATTTTCGCATGAGAAGACTTCTCTGAGAAGACTTCTACAAAAGACTTCTCTAGAAGTATACTCATAGAAGACTTTCCTGTAAGTCTTCTGCGGAAGACTTCTCTAGAAGTCTTCTCAAATAACAAATCTTAAAAATAATTTATAAAATTTATTAAAAATATTTATATAGGGAAAAATAGAAATCATGTAACCACAAATATTTGTAAATGATGTACATTTATATCAACTAAAATTGAATTGTTTTCAACCTAGATCATTTAATGTAGAATGAGTCATGATATTCATTGGTTTAGAGCTTAGTAACATATGTTATAGTATTGTAGGTAGTTATAGGCGTAGATTTTGAAATCTTATCTTTTTAACTTTTTATTTTTTGAATTTGAAGAATATGTGTTAGTGATCCTCTAATAAGATGATTTTAAACACTTCCTAAGTTTATTTTATGTTTAAGGAATTGTTTTTTGGCTAGTTAATTGATTTAAGGGTTTCAGAAGACTTCTAGAAGACTTCCCGGGAAGTCTTCTAACATATAATGCAGTAGAAGACTTCATGGAAAACTTCACAGAAAACTCTACAATTTTCCCGTTTGAATTTTAGTGAAATTCAAATTCCGGACTAATGGCGAAGTCTTCCAGAAGTCTTCCGTGAGTCTTCTAGTAGTCTTCCGAAAGACTTCTCTGAGAAGACTTCCCTGTAGGTATTCTCCAGAAGACATCTCTAGAAATCTTCTAAAACAATAAATCTTAAAATAATTTATAAAATTTATAAAAAATATTTATATGGGGCAAAAATAGAAATCATGTAACCACAAATATTTGTAAATAATGTAAATTTATATCAAATAAAATTGAATTGTTTTCAACCTAGATGATTTAATGTAGAATGAGTCATGATATTCATTGGTTTAGGGTTTAGTAACATATGTTATAGTATTGTAGGTAGTTTAAGACGTAGATTTTGAAATCTTATCTTTGTAACTTTTTATTTTTTGAAATTGACGAATATGTGTTAGTGATCCTCTAATAAGATGATTTTAAACACTTTCTATGTTTAAGGAAGTGTTATTTGGTTAGTTAATTGATTTAGGGTTTCGTAAGACTTCCCGGGATGTCTTCTAACTCCTGGAAGACTTCCCTGAAGACTCAGAACTGGAAGACTTCCCAGAAGACTCTGAGAAGACTTCTCGAGAAGTCTTCTAACTACTGGAAGACTTCCTGGAAGACTCCGAGAAGACTTCCTGGAAGACTCTGAGAAGACTACCTGGAAGACTCCGAGAAGACTTCTTAAGAATTCTTCCAAACCAAACTCGAACTTAATTTACCTTCAATTTGAAATTAACCGGAAAAAACCAAAATATATTTAACCTAATCTGATAATATACTGTACATATAAATTGTATTTTTTCACTGTTTTTTTCACTTTTCGGTGTTTCAGAAAAATAAAATGTTGGTGAAAACCCTAGCCTCCTCTTCTAAGGCGATTACTGTGAAGATTTCCGACGAATCTCTTCTCCGTCGTTTTCACTCCATGTAATCTTGTTTTTTTCGGTCAATCTTGTATCTCCTTCATCGCCCAATTGTATTATAGTAGATTAAATTAACCGGTTCCTCTTTATTTCAGATTTGAAACCGTTCGTTTCTCCATGTGACTTCTTCCTCTATTTCTTTCCTTTCCGACCTCAAGTTGACCCATTTGTCCGTAAGTCTCCCGAAAGTCCGCCGTAAGTCTTCAAGGAAGTCATTCGTAAGTGTTCATGGAAGTCATCCGGAAAACTTCATGGAAGTCATCCGGAAAAATTCATGGAAGTCATCCGGAAGACTTCATGGATATCATACCGATGACCCCATATTACTTCCTGTTGTAAAGGATTCTCTTCATGCTGATGAATGGGAGGAGATGAGGAACTCTAGGTTGGGAGTCTTCATAAAGTTTTGGGAGTTGAACTTTGGTTGGGCGTCTAGGCTGGTTCACTCATTGAGTTCAGAGCCGGTGAGGTTTTCACTCATTGAGTTCGAACATCTCACCTATCTCAACTGCGAGTATGTTGAACATGTGGATAATCCTCATGTAGGGATGACAGAGGAGTTGTATCGGTTCTGGGAGTTGATGGGTGTTGATATCGATTCTGGTCAAAGCTCCCAGCAAATAGTGGCGGCGTGTGGGAGATGTGGACAATGGTCTCGGGATGACCGCATGAGGCTGGGATACCTAGCCATCTACACATGATTCATTGAAGCACGAAAGTCCACATCCGCTACACAGGCTAGTCCTGCAAGGCTAGTGATGAATCTAGAAGACTTTGAGACCTACCCATGGGGAATATTGGCGTTTAAGATCCTTATGGACTCTGTGAAGGCTAAGGATTTGACAAAATCTTATACTATTGATGGGTTTGTTCAAGTACTCCAAGTCTGGATCTACTTCGCTCTGCCCGACTTTGCTGCGGAGTATGGAAAGCTCATACAAAACAAACCTAGTCCTCTTTTGCTTGCTTATAAGAGACATAAAGGACGAAAATTTGTCAAAGAGGGTATCAGCACACAGGTATGTCTGATTATTCCCAATAGTATGGTAGTAATTATTGTCTCAGTATGTAACTTGATATTCATTACTTCCTGCAGACTCGAGTGGTGAACCTTGTGGTGAAGGAGATTGGTGAATTGTTCCCTCAGTGGGAAAATGATAACACTGATGTGGCAGTTGAAAACCTCGTGAATCTTATGTGTGGTGGTAAAAGTAAAGTGTTTGTTCCATGTTTCACACTCGCTCTAAGCTTCTATTTTCACCAATGAACACGACATTTTGCTACAAGTAAAGTATTAGTTGTCTTGTATATTTTGAAGGAGAATTTATGCTTCACCGCTGTCAACCACAACTCTCAAACCAATGCCGCTTTACTGATAAAACTCTGGTTGACATAGATATTGTTGCCAACTATCCCATTCGAGCTTTCTCCTTCATTAGCATATGTCTCTTTGAAATTCTCAAAACATATATCTTCTTACTCTTCCTCTTCCTCTTCCTCATCCTTAACTCTTCCACACTCACTGTAATCTCCAAACTCATCATCCACTTCAGCAACATACTTCTTCTCCTCATCATTTATATCTTGAGGCAAATTATCATCATCTTCCACTTCATTTTCTTCTTTCCCTCCATTTTCTTCTTCTCCTTCACCAGCTAGGTTTCCTTCAGCGTTGGCATCATTAACATTCCCCATCCTGCCTCGGCTTGATACACAAAGACGTACAACATGTGTTTTACTTATCTTGATCAAGTTGTGAACTTGTCTATCACTTGTAACATGAATAAGGGGAGTATCAGGAGCTATTTGTTGCATTAATGCGTCTGGTAACAAGTAAGTTAAATCTACAACCTCTGCGTTCTTGTCAAGGTTAAAATTTTCTACAGCCATTTCAACAAGTTCATCATGTGTAGAACCATCACTCAAAAAGAACATTCTCGTTCCTTTGACATTATCAACCACAAAATCCCAAGAATTATCTTTCACCAACCATTCTCCGTAAACAACAGGTAACTGAAGAATCATCTGAAAAAATCATATTATAACACATTTAGGAAACACAGAACATCATATTAAAAAAATACGAAGAAGACTTCTTAAGAAGTCTTCTACGTTTAGATATGAACATTAATAAACATAAAAATTTTGTAACCTCATAATTATCATAATTTTAGTTATGAATTTCACTTAGGAGCCCCAATATTGACTAATACATATTAATTAACAAGAAAATATTAAAAATTCGTTTTGAGTTTTGAGAAAATTAAAGTTTAATAGAGATTGACGTACAAGACTTCTAAGGAAGTCATCCCTAAAGAAGACTTCCAGAGAAGTCTTCCGTTTAGGTCATTTTTGCAATTGCAAATTTACGAAGGAAGACTTCTCTTGAAGTCTACTCTATAGAAGACATCTTGAGAAGTCTTCCTTTGTAAATACTGGCTTACTTTTGAATTTAAAAAATTCTCGAAATTCCCAGAGAAGAATTCCCTAGAAGTCTTCTTAGGGAATTCTTCTCGGATAAACAATGTGGTTTTGCAATTGACCGAGAAGACTTGTAGAGAAATCTTCTCGGTTCTTCTTGTTTTTTTTTGTAATCAAAAGAAAGTTATAAGACTTCTAAGGAAGTCTTCTAGTTAAAACACGCAAAAGGTCAATTGCAAAACTAACCTATGTATTGACCATAAGACTTCTCTAAAAGTTTTCTTTGCGAACAGATCTGAAAAACAATATCGATTTCATACCTTGGACCGTCAGATGACTTGCTTAGGCTTCTCCAAGCACACAGAACTTCAATACTCAAGCTACCATTCCGTTACTGACCAAGATACATGAGGTTCGACGTCTCTATGAACATTACAAAGTTTGGAATAAAAATCTTGGGTTTTTTGGATGAATTTTTAAGGAAAATGAAAGAGATGTGGTTTGAGTGCACAACAAATGCGATAGTAAGAGAAAAAATCGTTTTGTTTTGCCATTAAGACCTTCAAATTGGTTGTTCGTGGTAGTTGGGGGATTGATGGCAATGATAATATTGTAAATATTTGGTGAAGATGAGGATGATAGAGTAAAATACTTATTTAAAAAAAAGCAATGAAATTTTTGTGAATAACTCGAAAATCTAGGGTGAATAAGGCAAATGAAAGTTCCAAAAAAATGGTGAGTTAGTTTTGCATTTGAGTTGAAATTTTGAGTCACTTTTGCAAAACCCCCATTAAAAATTTATAGAAAATTTATGAATATATATGACATATAATGTTATTATAATAAAAATCTAATATTATAAGACTTATTATGTATATAAATATTTATATATTAAATATAATTATTAATAAAAAAATTAAAACACAGATCTAGATCTAAAATTAAGTTATCTAAATTCTCTCAGATATCATGTTTTGCAACGGATCCGGAGCAGATCCCGGAATGGATATGGATCCTGGATAATAAATCTGTATAATAGACGAAAGATGGTGCTAAAAAGTATAATAGACAAAAGGAAAATATATTATTTATCTTAAAAGTAAATCTGAACAAAACTTTGTGTTTGTTCTCTTTGGTCTGAAACTGTATAGACATGGTCACACCAAAAGCCCCTTTTAATCAAATTTTGTGAGCCCACAAATGCTAATGTCGCCTCCTGTGCCACGCCTTTTAGCATTTGCCATAAAGACAGAAAGCTTATGATGTTCCATCATAATTTATATTCCCATTGTTTGTCATCAAGCACGATCATTTTCAATTTTCCTTGTGACCTCTGTATTCCAGACAATTTTTAGAGAAGATTAAACTACAAGCATTTGAAATAGAATAGTTTATGTTTCCCGGAAACATCTATTATTAATAATATTATTTATTATAAAATTTGAAAACTATTTTACAGTTTGTGAAAATGACCGAAACCCCATAAACTACTCATGGCATTTTACTGAAACTAATTTGGAAAAAACCTGGCTCAAGTTGAGTTTACCTTTGCTCCGCTTAATCCTGCATCCTCAGATCCGATTGATCTTCTATCTTATTAAAACTCAAGTACAAATTGAAATAAACCCTTCCTTTACCTCTTTAATTACACAAACTGAGAATTAACTAATTTATAACAATCATCAATTATGATTAGTGGTGGCAATTGGGTTGTATTGTCCCGCACAGTCCCGTCCCGCCGCGGGATCAACTTCAATCAGGTCTCTGTGGGTCAGACCCACGTGGGATGCGGATTCTAGATGTGCTGACCAATCCCGACCCGCTTATTGTATAGGCTTTAGCGGGTCGGCCCGCGGGCCATTTACTTCTTCTAAACCTGCACACGCCAAAAGAAAGTATTAGTACAATGTTACAATTTAGTTCATGTCTACACAACAAGTTTGTTACAAGAAATATTAGTATTGCTCATGACTCGACAAGTTTATTACAACTTACATACAATGTTACAACTTAGTTCATGTCTACACAACAAGACATGGGTTTATTTATATAACACTTCTGATTATGTCAATTATGACTACGTAATGGAAAATTCTAGTAACAATGGCAAACTCTGATTATGTCAAATTTAAGTGGTTTTTGAAGTAACAATGGTAAATTCTAGTAATCAAATGGTAATGTAAATGAAAAATAAGCAATTCCAGCAATGATCATCCTGAGATAGTTGATCCTATGGTTCAAGCTGTTCATGATCAGGACCTCACAAGGGTCTCCAGTGATGTTGTAAAACATGTTTTGAAGATTGATGAGAATGTTATAAAACCAAATAGATTGATGTTAATAAGCGCGATGAAGCAAATAGGCAACAACACATGAGGGTGGAGAAATAAGAAAGGCATAACTCAAGATCACACGAGAGAAAAGATGTCCCACCTATCAAAGCTAATCATCTATCAGTGACAATGGAGGTAAGTAACTGTCAAATGGTTCTAACTTTCAAGGCTACAATGACTACATAACTGCAAAACAATTCACTCTTTGTGGCAAAATGCAGAAACAATACCTAGATATGAAGAGAAGAAACGATAGTTTCAAGTTGTTTAGGGAGGAGAGGACTTCTCATTGCCAAGTTCCTGATTATCAAACTGGTGAGAGAGGTTCACACTCAGGTCCATTGATGAGCAAACGGAATATGGCTAAGTCAACAATGCATGTGAAGGAGAATGCACCTGCTCCTAGATACCCTCCTCCATCTAGAGTAAAACCGAAGATATTGTTAGGATCAGTCTCCTTCAAAGCATTGTTAGAAACCAGTTATGAATCAAAGAAGAAGAAATAGACGAGCGTATAGTAGAGCTGATACTATGGATAGTAGACATATGACAACACCAGTAGACCCTGCTGGGTTAGTTAAATAATCTCTCTTTTGATATTTTCCATTTGAAGCAATTGTTTTTTTTTTTGAACTTACATTGTGTTTATATGTGTACACAGTATAATCCTAGTTATAGCAATATATACATGTCAAGACCATTGATGGCTGAACCAAGCAGAGTGGATCAGATGCTTGAAGAACATGAAAGACAGCTTCAAGAATTTAATAGACAAGCACAAAAGTCAAATGATGTGAGCAAACCATGAAACTAAACTCAGCTTTGTCTTTTAACTTCGAAACTAGAGTGGAGTATCAGAGTTGCTCAAAAGGATCAGAAGAAGATACATGAGTCAGATTTGTTATGAGAGGTTAATGGTTCATATATTTGGATTATACAATAATCTTAAATAGTCCTTACATCTCAAGCCGTGATTAATTGATAAGATTATTGTATATATAAGGTGTCATTATAGAGTACTATTCTGCTGTGTACATACATGTAAAGAATCTAACGTTTACATATAAATATACAGATTTGAATATTTGATTTTTATTGTGGTTATGGTACAGGTCAAAGTTTAATGTTTTGATAATGATATATTGATGACCAAGACTCATAGTCTAGATACTCTTTAAATTCTTTTGAAGAACTTCGAGCTCGTTCTTCAAATACACAATCCCCTCAGCAGTTTCAACTTCGGCTTGTCTTCGAGCTTGTGCCTCTGTATCACCACGTAGTGTTCTTTCCTCATCGAGTATAATTTTCAGTACATCCAAATCAAGCTGCAGTTTGATGATTTCTTCGACATGGTAGACCTGCTGACCAGCAAGTGTTTCGGTCCGATCAACATTTTGAGTTTCCAACCGAGCCTGCAATTTTTGACAATATTCAACTGTTAAGTAAAAACGCTCAAGGATAACCTGCAGAAACAATATCACAAATGGTTGTGCAGATTAGTAAACCACACTGTAATTATTGTGTAGACCTTTTGTTTGTTCGCATTGTGTTGATCAAGTGTGGAAGCTCTGATATCGCTGACCATAGCCTGAAGATCATGGATTTCCCTGCAGAAGATGGGCGAGAAGACTTAACACGGATATCGCGGGAAATTGAGGACCCGCATCAATCTGATTCCTGATTCTTTTTTGTTTCCTTGCATAGGCTCTTTTGGGCCTATCCCGCGTGAAGCCCGATTCCGCACAGTGCATATCCCACGAGGCCCGCTGCAAAATCGGGCATGGATGTTTGTGCCCAATCCCGCCCCGCTGCAGTGCTTATCAGGGCCGGCCCGTGGGCAAGTTCAATAATTGCCATCGGGCCGGGACCGCCCCGCTGCAGTGCTTATCGGGCACCTGCTCCTAAATATGTAGTGTATGGTTGTTTTCCATAGTGTATTGTTAGGACCAGACGGTGTTGTTGATAAAGATCATGCTTGCAAAGATGGAGGACATTCAAATATCGCATGTGTACCAGTTTCCTAAGGTTCTCCACATCTTGGGCAGTAATTATCGCATCTCATATTCTTGCGATTCAAGTTTCTCGTAACTGTCATATGTCTTGTTATCAATTGCCACATAAGATGGTATATCTTCTGAGGTGCTTTTACTTTTCAAACAAAGGTTTGAAGCTTGGTTATGCTGGGTTCACATATCTCCATCTCCCCCTCTTTCTTCAATAGGTTTCGGGCCACCTTGTATCCAGACTTAATTGTGTATTGACCATTCTTTGTATAGTTTCAGCATAATGTATCTCAGTGATTAGTTGAGCTTATGTCCAAACTCTTTATGAGAGGTATTTCCGCTGGAGTCACATAGTTCTCCAATAATCCAACATCTCATTCCTTTGATACTTGATTAATAAGATCGATCACTCTCATGTTCAGATGCAATACTGGAGCAGAAGGCTGGGCCAGCCTAGCTAGTATTGTAGGGATCCAAGGATCCTCCCACACCTTAACCTCACATCCAGAATGAATCTTCTTTCTGATTTCTAATAGCAGAAGGCTTCGTGCAGCTGAAATACTAGTCAACACATAAGATGGGATGCGTACCGAAATTGTTCGCAAAGGCGAACTCATACGATAGTATCTTCCCTCAACACTCTAGCCATTAATGAGTCCAAGTTTCGAAGAGATATAGATTTCAATTTTCAAAAGTATGAATTCTTGTAGTTTTATATTTTGAAGTTCAATTTCGAAGAGATATAGACTTCGAACTATTTTTCCAGGGAGATTAATACGAGGTTATAGTTTGGGAGACATTTGATGTTATACAATACTTATCGTCGATAAATAGATCGTCGACCGTAATTAATATAACGTTTTCATAATACATAATTAAATAAAATGATAAAGAATGTAAAAATTATTATCAAATCTTTATTATTTGGAATAATTAATTGTCACATATATATATATATATATATATTTAATTACATTAAGTAATTTTGTAGTTTTTATTTAAGGAAATAATGATTTTTTGTTGATTAGTAATTAATTCTATATTTATAAAATGAACAGTATATTATATGTTAATGGACCAACATATTTCTCTAAATGTTTTTAGTAATCATTATAGTGACAACATATACAAGATCTCACAAGTTGTAATGCTTCTCAAATACTCTCCCAGCTTCAATAAAATGTATGTTTTGAAATTTGTACACTTATTAAAAAAAAACACATAAAATTTTAGTTTCAAATGCATTATTTTCCGTTGTTAACTATTCCCCATAATTTTCAACCAATAAAATTATTATCAATACTTTGAAGTTAACAATTTACATTAACTAATGCATTGAAAATGTAAAAAATATATTTTTTGAAACTATTTTTTTTTATATCTACTCTTCTTTTCAACCTACAGTTTTGTTTTGTTTTTTTGTCTGAATTATAGATTAATCAACCATATGTTCTAAACGTGCTCTCCACGCTTGCAAAAAAGGTAAAACGGCTGGTGACAGCCACTATTTGACCTGATTCACTCAGTTAATTGATTTTTTTTTTCAAGTTTATCGTTTTACAGATTTGAAACTCGATAGCACATGTCAAGGTATAGATTTGTATTATTTAGAACAAAACTTACAAAATTAGCTTGAAAGAACACCGAAATTGTAAAAAATAATAGAAAAATGGCTACAGGTTTCGCAGGAAGAATGTAGAAGATAAAGATAATTTTGTCATTTACTATTTCATTTAACTTAATTCAAAAAATTGGCCAAAACATACAATGGTAGATAAAAAAAGGCTATTGTGACCACCAGACCATGCTATCAACACGAAAATTTTGAACATATTTAATATAGAACCCTTACACCTATATAAAAACCCTATAATAATTCTCTAATTAGTCCCCGTATAATCTCCGATTAATTGATTACGTGCTAGACCTTATCCGATCGCACGCATTACGCCTAGCGTAGTTTCGAACAAGTATACCGTGTGTACTTTCTCCTCCACATACACTACACCTGCCAAAATAATGATTTACATAATATAGTAACCACAATCTGAGTTTTTTTTTGTGACAGATAACCACACTCTGAATTATTTAGTATTTCATTTAAAGTATATAAAACAAATCATATACTTAAGACAATACGTTATGTAATGTTTTATAAGATAACTCATTTTCAGATTATTGTTCTTATATCTTTTTAGAAGGCCGGATCAATTTTCGCAAAATTGTAGTTTGATAAATTGACATAAACACTACAAGAAAACAAAGACTTAACAACGAAATTTTACAAGGAAAATACTTCGTCGTAAAGGTACTAGTGCATTACAAGGACATTACAACGAACAATAGATTCGTCGTAATTTCCTTGTAATATTACGAGGAACATATTTCGTCGTAATGTTACAATGACATTACGACGAATTTTCTTGTTCGTCGTAATATCCTTGTAATACTACAAGGACATTATGAAAAAATGTATGTTTAGTGAAAACGTGTTTATATTGTGCTTTGGAGAAGTAAATTCGTTGTAAGATCATTGTGAGGTACTTGTAATAGCCTAGTAAATGTTTTCCTTGTAAATTCGTTGTTATATCTTCACCTAACAAATTCGAAAATTTCCTATATATATGTTCATTCTTCATAACATATCACACAAATGAAAAAAAAAGAAAAGAATAAAAAAAATGTCGGATGGTAGAAATATTTACGAGTTACGGAGTTGGATGTATACGCACAAGGATGTTGACGGTAGAGTGACCGATGTATTTCTCAGGGGGCTAGAGACATTCAATTACCAGGCAGGCTGTACGCCGATCACGCAAGAAAGTGGTAAGATGTTATGTCCTTGTCGAAAGTGAAAGAATTCAAAATTTGCCCATAGTGAAACTGTATGAAAACATTTATTAAACAAAGCCTTTACACCACATTACTATATTTGGTTTCAACATGGAGAATGTTATGGTGGAAATGAAGCTAGTAGTAGTAATAGTAACTTTCAGGATGCTGGTAATAGGCAAGAACCATATCATTTGCATAATGAATATAGTTACCATGAGGAGGAACAGATGGTAGATCATGAAAGGGTTCATGACATGATTACTGATGCATTTTTACCTGAAACCACTACAACAATAGCTGCTGAAAGTGAAAATGTTAAAGAACCAAACTTAGATGCGAAAAGGTTTTATGAGATGTCTGGCTGCTGTAAATCAACCAATCTACCCTGGTTGTAGAGAAGGTCTCTCTAATTGGAGTTTACGGTTAAAACCAATTTCATTAAGGGCTTAGGGTTTATATTTGATCACAAAAAAATGAGAGTTTAGAATTTAAGGGAAATGAGATGAAGAGTGAAATAAAGATGTGAAGTTATAGATTTGGGGCTTGGGGTTTAGGGATTTGACTTACAGGGTTTTGAATATATTCCTATTTAATTCGTTGTAATGAAAAACACGGGCCTGGTAGATTCATCGTAATGGGGCCTATTTAATTCGTCGTAATGCAAAACACGGGCCTGGTAGATTCTTCATAATGGGGCCTATTTAATTTGTCGTAATGCAAAACACGGGCCTGGTAGATTCGTCGTAATGGGGCCTATTTAATTCATCGTAATGCAAAACACGGGCCTGGTAGATTCGTCGTAACGGAAGACACGCGCGTGGTAAGTTCGTCGTAATTGAAAACACGTGCGTGGTAACTTCCTTGTAATGTTACGACAAATTTACTAGGCTTCAAATTTCTATATATACTCGAGGATCAGTCACGAGGCTTACCTCGTGTATTCTTCCCAGTCTCCAAACTCCTCTCCAAATTCAAGGTATTTTTTTAAAATTTTTTTTTCTAGGTTAGGTAGTTAATAGGTGGTTAGATTAAGGAACATAGCGTTACTAGAAATTGATTAGAAAATTTTTCAAACTATTTAAATTTATTTTTAGAAATTGAATAAATTTTTTTTAAACACTAATGACTTATTATTTTAAAAATGGAATAACAATTTTTTAAACTGATTATATATTGTTTTGAAACTGAATAACAACATTTTAAAAAAAAACTAAATAAATATTTTTAAAAACTGATTAGATATTTTTCATTATCTGATTCTATTTTTCCTTTAAATTTAGCTAAAACCTAGGAGACGACCCACTTATTCCGATATATTTGCATCTCGAGACGGGACATCATTTAGTTAGCTCCATCATCTTCAAATCCAGAGGCGGTCCCAGAGTCACAGGGAGTTCCTTGGGCTCCTCCTCATCCTTATGCACCCCAGATACATCACCCGATGCCTCCACCTCCTCCTCCATACGAGGCGCCTCCACCGGCTCCACATGTTACCCCAAGAGCCGGTGTTCATCCCGATTTGCTGGTCACTCCACTGCACCGTACGCTACATATACAGTGGAGGATTTTCTTTCTCAGGCTGGACGAGCAGGATTAAACATTCTGGACCCCGACACCCCAGATGGTATTTATTGGTAATGTGACAGCCCTCCCCTGTGGGACCCAGCTGGCGCTGCAGCGCATTGACCCTAACCCCTCCCTTGTGATACAACCTGCCCGAATTCACTCATAGGCCTCGGCTCACAAATAGGTTATTGGTGAGGTTTGAACCCAGGACCTCACCCTTTAACAACTCTCCTACAGAGAAGCTGTCACCAATTGATCTGCATGACACCCACGCCCGCTCTCTCGGCCCGTGGGCCCCATCCCGTTCCAACGGTCGGTGCGTAAATTTTCCAAAGGCTCGAAATCATTGTTTATTACCGACCCTGCAATCACCAACCGACCATTCCCCGTGTTTTGGTCTCACTCACATGGTATCACGAATCACTTCCTGATAGGTCACACATCCTTTCACTACTCCAGTATAAGCACGCTTACCCCTGGAGTTCTAAACGGATGTGTGACGGAAAAGGTAAGTCAACTATGGTGACATAGGTAGCCAAATCAATTCTCTTAAGCCTTTCCACATATCAAAAATTGGGATGTTACAATTCACCCCCTCTCAAAGAACACAACGCCCTCGTTGCGCCCCATGACATGTCTCAAGACGCCTTTCGGGTCAAAACCGAGATGGCTAACCAGCTCTGATACCATATTATAACACCCCGACCGCCCACAGCTAATGGGCCAGCCACGCCCGCTCTCTCGGCCCGTGGGCCCCATCCCGTTCCAACGGTCGGAGCGTAAATTTTCCAAAGGTTTGAAATCATTGTTTACTGACCCTGCAATCAGCACCCGACTTTTTCCCGTGTTTTGGCCTCACTCACACGGTATCGCGAATCACTCCCCGATAGGTCACCCATCCTTTCACTACTCCAGCATAAGCACGCTTAACGCTGGAGTTCTAAACGGATGTGTGACGGAAAAGGTAAGTCAACTTTGGTGACATACGTAGCCAAATCAATTCTCTTAAGCCTTTCCACATATAACAACTCGGGATGTTACAGGTACGTTATTAATTTTATTAATTTTAATATTTTTAGCATTATATTTGTTATAATCTTCTAATAAATTCATATTATTTCTAGGTTTGGCGTGGATAATTGTGTCGGACGTAGCGTTTCTGACACAATCAAAGGTTACTTCGTCGAGGCTCATCCCAACTGGAGCATGACTCCCAAGCACATTAGGACTACGTGGTTCAAATGCTTTGCGGTAAAAATTTTCCACTTTCTTATTTAATAATATATTTTTTTTATATTTTTTTCTAATTCAGTTAATTTTTTTCTAATTCATTTTATTTTTCTTTGTTTCAGCAAAGGTGGCAATGGTCCTTAGCAATCAACGAGAGGGTTAAGTCGGAATTTGTTGCTAGAGAAAATATCCGCCTTTGCAACACCGTCTCAGATTGGAAGGACAAGTGGGAGTACTACGGCTATGATGCCAAACCCACCGACCTCACGAAAGAGGTATGGGATGGCCTCATCACCTATTGGAAGTTACCGGGCTTGGTCCGTAAGGCCAACAGTTACTCTGCTTCCCGTAGGACCAAGGATGCAGATGGTAACTTGCCCATGCTTCATACAACCGGGCAAAACCCCCACGCCGGAGTTCGTCTACGAGTTGTAAGTTGTATTAATTTTATGTTTATTTTTTATTTTTCTTAATTTTTATTATCTTATATAAAAATTATAAACTTACATTTTATATGCTTTTGCAGGCTAAGAAGATCGGAGTGATGCCATCTTTGAGTGATCTATTCAAGATCACTCACCAAAAAGCGAGCGGGGCTTTTGTAAATCCACGGTCAGAGAAGCTCTTTCACGACGTGGCTGCTCGGGTTGAAGAGCGCGAGACGCAGCTAACCCAGCAGTCTACTGATGGACAGCCCGTCAAATTGTCTACACCTAAGGTGGACAAGATCTTTGAAGAGATAAATTTTAGAAATATTCTAATATTTTTAATTATTAATTTTATAATTTGAAGTAAAGTATTTCATTTCTAACTTTATATATATTTGTTTTATAAGGTCGCTCCACGGAAGAAGGGGCGGACAATGGGAATAGGATTCGTTAATGACGTTCCAAAGGAAACTTCGTTTTACTCGTCGAGCCGGGATGAGGAGAATGCTCGGTTGAAGGCTCAGGTGGACGACCAACAGGTTCGTTTGCAGTCTCTGGAGGGTCTTCTCGGCGTTATGGCGGCTGGAAACCCTGTTCTACAAAGAGCGTTGGAGGAGAGACGTCGGAATCTCAGTGGACAAGCGCCTCATGTAGAAGATCCTCGAGACGCTACGAAAGGGAACGAAACCTCCAACAACTACTTCGACAATGTCCAGCTTTAGTTTTTTTTTTTGTTTTAAATATTTTCATATTGTATTATAAATTTAAATATTATTTTATAAATTTTATATATATTCAGTTTTTTTATCTTAAAATAATTTTTATTTTGAATGTTTTAAAATAATTTTAATTTATAAGTTTTTTAATATATATTGTTTTATTAAAATTTCTATTTAAAATCCTCATAAATTTTACAAGGAAATTACAAGTAGGTACTTGTAAAGTCCTCGTAAATTTTACAAGTACTTTACATGGAATTCCTTGTTCATTCCTCGTAACACATTACGACGACTTAACGAGTTAGGACATGTAAATTCATCGTAAACTATACAAGCTTTTAGGGGGTATTTTACTAGGAAATTTTACAAGGCGTTTACGAGTCCAATTTACTAGGAAATTACGACGAACCTTTCCCTTCTTGTTTACGAGTAATTAGGTTCGTTGTAAACTTTACAACGATATTACAATGAATCGTGCACTACGACGAGCGTTTTACAACGAATCATGATTCGTAGTTATTTCGTCGTAATCTTCCCATTACGACGAAATAACTAGGAAATGTGCCCTCGTGAAAGGGTTGTTTTCTTGTAGTGAAAGAAATAATAGCTAATTATATTCTTTAAGTTAAATATGCAAAACTTTTTTTTTGCAATTTAAACAAAACTTTAGGATGATAAACCAAATTATCACATTAATAGATTATATGCTTTGTCCTTCTAGAATTTTTGATATTTTTGAATATTGACATGTTTGACCCATATGTGATTGGAAAAGATAAATCAAATTTTTAAAATATAAAAAAATATGAAAACCATTGGAAACATAAGTATGAGTATGTATATGTTTTGAATTTTCTTTAAAAAAATAGTGGAATCATATTTTATTTTATGTCCTATCTAGGGCTTCTGGCCATCTACTTAGTCTAGAATATCAAATACTAAGTATTATACATCGATCTAGCATGGTTATATAATGCAAACAAAACTTTATTGTACAATCTATCTAAGATAGAATATGTTAGGTTATATTCTAGCAAGATGTCGTTAGTTTACCTGTAGCTTGATTCAACTTATAGCCATGACTCTACGAAATATCTTTTCTTGTTTATGTGTCATAACTTGTTATGCCTTTTTTTGTTAGGTTATGCATACGGAATAATAAACATCCAACCCACTCTACATTGTTCTGCGTATAGTAGTATACATATCATATCCAAATCACGAAAATATGGAAACTTCCATATTTCAGTTAATATCTTTCCTGAATCTACATTAAATCTACTCTAAATCTCTCATAGTATATTCTTTCCCACGTTTTTCTCCTCCCACGATCCTTTCTCTTTCTTTCTTTGTATCTCTCTCTTCTTCATCGACATAACCATATTTTTTCTCTATCAATACAACATGGTTCTAATCTATGTTAACTCTGGTGTATGGATGTCTAGTTGCAGTGACCAGTGGAGTTTCGTGGTAGACAAAGAAAGGTGTGGCCGAATGGTAACATTAGAAACTACTACTATGTTGGAGAAGCTCAAGATCATGGTGTGTGAGGATTATGGGGTGGACCATAATGTCGGTAATGCTTATTTCAATTATGAGATGGTGAATCAAAGAGGGAATCCGCCCATTATTATCAGCAAGGATCGACAAGTATCTAATTTTGTGGGCTATGCGAAGAAGGGTTCATCTAGAACCTTGTGTGTCACCTTCTCTCGTACCGGTGTAGATCAAAAGAAATGAGTCAATATATATTTGAATAAGTAGCCGTGTGATTCAAGTAATGTTGATGAGGACAAAGTTCCTGAAATAAATTGAGTATACTTTGTCAAAGTGTCAAAGGAGTCTTCTGATAACATGAAGGATCATGTCACTAAGGATGATGCTGGTGATGCTGGTTTAAGGAGTAAAAGCAATGGAAATAGTGAAAAGGATGGCCGATCTTGTAGAACATATTTGTGATGAAAGATCAAATTTTCAGAAGAAAAGTTGTCTGAAGGCAAGAATGGAAATTTTGCGATGAAGAATAATTTCAATAATGTTGTTATCAAATCCACGAACAAATGGTGGTACATTCGATGTAAAGATTTGATGTGCAACTGGAATGTGCGTGCGGAGTGTCTCGATGGGTGGGTCTACATATTTCCTGATCAACAAGTGCGTGGCAAGACATTCTTGTGCTCCTTCAAAGAAAAGCAAATTTGGAAAAATAGCTTCGGCAAGACCAATTGGGACTTTGATAAAACATCGATTTGAGGATGTCAATGAAAGACCAAAAGGTAATGACATAGTTCAATTTATGCGCTTGTAGCATGGTTGTGAGATTCCTTATTGGCACTCTTGGGAAGCTCGTGAGTTTGCAATTGTAGCAGTTAGAGGTATACCATATTAAAGTTATGAAAAAATACCAAAATATTTGCATATGATTAAAGCAGCTAATCCTGGTACGCATACTCACTATAAAACTACTAGGATGGGAGACTTGTGTATCTATTTTGTCGTTTGGGCAATTAGTTAGAGGATTATACATTGCCATTCGCAGGGTGATTGTTGTTGATGGAACTTTTCTGAAAATAAATACAAAGGAGTTCTACTTGTAGCTATAATTGTGGATGGTAACTGTAATTTGTATCTTGTTGCATTTGGAGTTGTTGTTTCACATAATGAGGATTCATGGGAGTGGTTCTTCAGACAACTAAATGTCGTTATTGCTGATAGTAAAGGCTTAGCTTTGGTGTCAGATAGAAATTTCTCAATTACTAATGCGCTTGGTACTGTCTACCCACAATCATCACATGGAATTTGCATTCACCACTTGTTGACCAATGTTGTTAAATTTTTCAAAACAAAAGGGCTAGCTTGGTTGAAAAAGCTTCATGGGCATATAGGTTCACTGAATTTCAGGAACATTTCACCGAAATTTTTGATATGTGTCATGCGCTTGGAAGATATCTGCAGGAGGTTGATGTGAGAAAATGGGCTCATTCTCTCTTCCTTGGATCCTATTACGACATTAGGGCCAATAACCCTGTAGAGTCAATAAATTAATCACCTAGAGAATTTCCAGTTATTCCTTTGCTAGATTGTATAAAAGAAATGTTGATTTGGAAAACAAAACATGCACATGTGGGAAGTAGGATTTAGGAAAAATACCTTGCAGACACGCTATTCCTGCAATTTATTCACGTGGTTTGGAAGTGTAAACACACGATATTGGACCTTTTTATTTTTGTTACTTTTAAGCATATAGCATTACTTGATCTCTGTTTTTTGACACAGGTATGGAAGTACACATATTTACTGATGGCGTATACACCACTGCAACGTGGAGAACTGCCTATGCGAAAAGCATTAATCCAATAGCAATTCCAGAGTCTGAATGGAATGTTTGAGGTAAAACTTGCGAAGTTTTTACCACCCGAGACAAGAAAGAATGTTGGTAGACCATTAATGAGAAGGTATGAAACATTAGAAGACAAGATAATATCTTCTGAAGGATAAAGAAATAACAAAAAGCACAAGCGCAACCGGTGTGGTATTGAAGGACACAAAAGAGGAACATATGATGTGCTTATTTAGTTTGTTGTGTGTGTTCTTTATTCTTTCTTTTTGCTTATTAATCTTTTGGTATTTTGTGTTCAAAAACCTATTTGACAATTTGGTATTTGCAACAATCTTGAGACAAATCGATCTTGGTATTTGACAATACCGTATTTGCAACATTTTTTGGTTCAAGCTGATGATAATCACCAAAAAACACCAAGAAACATAATCTTACATTTATTTGAAAAAACATAAAACAAATTGATCATCACCAAACCATCATGCATAGGTAAGGTACATGAAAACCATCACAAACCAACACACAAACAAGACTTTTATGATACTTAATTCGCTAATGCATTTGGCAGGAGGATTTTTATGTATTTCAATGCAAACTCTATCAAATTAACCCGACGAACTACTCTTGCCAAAGGAGGTCGAATTGTAGTATTTAGGGATCGAATCCACGGGGAGCGTAGACACACAATAAACTCAACACAGTCGCGATTAAGCTAGACAAATAGATTAATAAGCAGGAAATAAACTATAACAGATCATTGATTGATTGGTAAGTATACAATAATAATAAATAGCTAGATCTAGGATTTCAGACAAATGGATTATAGAGGATATAAGCTAAGGGTATTAATCATAGAACTCGATATCTAATGTAAAAGACGACCAACTCTCGCTGCGAGTCTAATCTATTGACTAAGTCCGATGTCTTAGCTCTCGCTTGTTGACATGGAATGACCGTCGATCGATGGTATTTGAGTCAAGCTTTATGACCTAATTTGATAAGTTCACTAAATTGACTAAATCTACTCTCATTTGTTTCTAGCAACCTAGCTCAACAGGATTAATTCTGGTAGTAGACCATGCTCTCGCTTGCGCTTAACTGTCCTATGATCAGGGTTCTAGTTAGCTTCTATAGAACACAAGCAATAAACACAATTCTATTGATAGATCTAATAATCACCCTAGAAATAGTGGTAAATATCAGGCCCTATCAACTCTCCCAGAGTTAACATTTTGCTTGTCCCAAGCAAACAAAGCCTGTGAAAGAGGTTTTGAAAAGCGAAGACTCACATAATGTATAAGTATAACTATCACCTTACTTTATTGCAGTCAGATCCTATCAAGTCAATCATAGAGAAACTTTATATACCCTATCCTAGTATAACAACCAAATTCATTCTACCAACAACTTAGCAAATACTAGTCTGACTCGTCCCTCTACTGATTTCATTTCTCTGCATAAAATAAAAGTGCAGGATTTACTTTGGGAGTATCGATCAAAAGATACATTGACTCTTACCTGTGCAAGTATCTGAACACACATGTAGTCTTTTCTGTTCCCTTTCCTCTCTCTCTCTCCTCACTTCATCTCAATCAATGTCTCCCTTCTTTTGAGGGTATCATTTTATTTTTTAACTGACTGAGATATTTGGATAAACTTCCATGAATCAAGCCCTAATTGTTGTAGCAACCAGATCTTGTTCACTTCTTTTCGACGTTTATCTCTTTCTAGGATCATATGAATCAAGCTTTAATGGTTGTAGCCACCAAATCTTGTTCGGCTTCTTTTTTTAATCTGAAGGGGAGAGAGAGGGGAATCAAAAGCACACAGACTTTTACCTTCCAGACTTGCAGAAGAAATCCGATCATGTGTATACCATATCCCAAAGCAAGCAAATAATGTCATGATTAGTGTTGGAAATCAGCTTCGGTTCCTTCAAATTTTCTTAAGCAAGTGTGATATAGTGGCAGGAGGATCCACTTTGGTATCTCTAGTAATCTCTGCAAACAACCTTCTAAGAATGGTGCTTAAGTGTGGTTAGTCAATAATAAATCTTTATCACAGTCATCTTCTTGACTCAATAATTTTTTTTGAAAAACTTATATATATATATATATAGTAAATAAGACTCAAAACAAATCTAATAGCATCAGCGAACCTCCCCCAGATTTAGATTACATTGTCCCTAGTGTTATCTGTCCCGGATTGGTTAGGAAAAACCAAATCATAAGTAAATAGCTTAAGAGAGAAAATCGATACCAGACTCTGTAAAAGAGTGTCGATGGATGGTAGATGGGTGGTGTCGACTGATGGTCAAGAGCCATGGTCGATCGATGTTTATTCTTTAGTGTCGATCGATGGTACACCTTGAAGTTTCTACTCCGTTTTTTATATTAAAGAAAATAAAACTCAAAATAGAACATAATATCAGTAATACCTCCCTCAGACTTAAACAACACTATCACAAGTGTTATACAATCTAAGATTGGTGAAGAAAATAAATCATAAAGACCAAATTCTTAACAAGGAAAAACGATATACCTGCTTGCTGATGGTGACCGTCGATCGACACAGTTAAGTGGCGATTGATCGATGCTCAGTTTGATCTGTTGATCGACAGTGATCAAGTGTTGATCGATGCTTTGCGCAATCTATCTTCCTTTGATCTCTTTTTTTAACCTGAAATAAATAAATAAAAAATTAGTAATAAATAAAAATTAAAATCTAATTAAAACTTATTAAACAGTGGGTTGCCTCACTCTCAGCGCTTGGTAATAGTCTTTAGCTTGAAGTTTTGGAGTTCTGATGAGATTGGGGACTTGCTCCAAAACAATTCCCAATATCCAATATCTTCAGCTTCGTCACCCTTTTTGTGAAAGCCTCCATAGACTCTTCTCCTTTATCTATCATCTCAGCAATAAAGAGTGCTTGAAGCTTTGCAAATGGCTGTAAGAAACATCTGCTGCGCACTCTGTATTTCATGACACCATCTGAGAAGTGGGGAATCAATGATAATCGAGGACCTTCCTTGATCCTTTTTCTCTTCTTCCAATTCCTCCTCTTCTTTCCCCCAAACTTGTTTGATCTCTTGGTGCCTACATCAAAAAGATTACGAAACACTTCAAACTCATTCTGCTCTGATCCGTGATGAGTGTCGATCGACCCTCTAGTGTTGATGTCGATCGATGTTCCAATGGTGCGTCGATCGATTCACCAATGATGGTGTCGATCGATGCTGCGACCGATGGTCCTTGGTAAACGTCACCTTCATACTTCAGTACTCTATGAGAAACAACTGTATGCTGAAGATCATCAAATACCTCAACGTAGTGATTCATATGCACACTTCCATCTGGTGGAATAGGAAGTTCAACCTCAAAAACAACACTGGTAACCACAAACTTCACAAGGTTATATACCATCTTCACTTATTTGTGAAAACCAGCAGCTTCTCCTGTGCAGATAGGTGGTTGTAGATGTTCTGGGACAGCAAGATGTGAGGTCTTGGACACATGCATTCTCTCCTCAACCAGTTCTGGCTCAATCATGTAACCTGGCTGTTCATCCAAAATGAGTGTCTATCGATGATGGGCTTTGGGTGTTGATCGAAGAAGTAGGGTAGTTGTCGATCGATAATATCGGGTTGGTATAAATCGATGCTAGATTTTGGTGAAGTTTCCAGATCTATTCTCGAAGTGAGTTGATCGTCATCAAGCTTCCGCTCCGAGTTCTGATGCATATCTTCAAACCATTCTTCTAGCTCCATAGTGGTTTTCCTACTCGAATCCAAATCCCCAAATTGTTCTTTATCCTTTGGCTCCAAGAGATCTCCGATGGTGATGTTTCTTTCTACATCTCGAGCATGATAACAACTTGATACATCGGTGCTATCTAGTGTCGAGTCTGCAATGTCCTGAAGATAACTCGATCTTTCATGGATGTCGAGTGGTGTCGATCGATAACCGGGGTTAGTGTTTATCGATGCTGAGGTCTTAGGGTCGATTGCCATTGAGATCTTAGTGTCGATCGACACCGAGGTCTGATCGATAATATCAGCTTCTTCTGCTCTGCTCGGCTCAGATCCACGATACTTAATACCCATTGATACGTATTTGAGAAGCTGTCGTGGAATCTCGTCTTCTTTCTTAATTTGCCAAATTTCAAGGATCTTTTCCCACTTATCATTGATCTCTTTTTCTCGAGCTGCTGCAGCTTCATCGAGAAATTTATAAAGGAATGTTCTTTCACTATCATCCCAACGAGTCAGAGATCATGGTTCCAGTCGACTAAACCAGCTAAATGCATTCCCAGAGATAGAATACGGGAAGATATTGTAGAGCATGTGGTATTATGAAACTTCATTTTGCTCACTCCTTGAGACTAGATCCACAAGTTCTTCGATGTGTTCCTTTGGATCTTCATGAGGCAAACCCTGAAAAGTGTTATGAGCTGCCCAATCATACAATTCACGGCTCATCGGGAAGTCATTTATCTCAGCAACAACAATGACATATGGGATAACAGCTCCTTGTGCATTAATCAGTTGTCCTATACTGTTGCGAGGACGACCTTCTTCGTCTAGTAAGATCCCATTCTGATCATCCTTAAGTATGAGTACTTCGACCTTCTCTGTCTTCTCGCAAGTAGTATTGATCGACGACGAAGTGTGGGTGTCGATCAATGTCATGATGTTAGTATTCAGACACTTCATTCTGCTCATTCCATGAGACTAGATCCACAATTAGATTGATAAGCAGTAAATAAGCTATAGCAGATAATTGATTGGTTGGTATGTAAACAATAATAATAAATAGCTAGATCTAGGGTTTCATGCAAGTGGATTATAGAGGATAAAAGCTAAGGGTATTAATCATAGAACTCGATATCTAATGTAAAAGATGACCAGCTCTCGCTGCTAGTCTAATCTATTGACTAAGTCCGATGTCTCAGTTCTCGCTTGTTGACAAATAATAACCGTCGATCGATGACAATGATCCTGCGTCGCTTGATGGTCTCTTGAGTCAAGATTTATGACTTAATTCGATAAGTGCACTAAATTAACTAAATCTACTCTCGTTTGTTTCTAGAAACCTAGCTCAATATGATTAATTATGGTAGTAAAACATACTCTCACTTGCGCCTAACTATCCTATGATCAGGGTTCTAGTTAGCTACTATTGAACACAAGCAATAAAAACAATTCTATTGATAGATCTAATAATCACCCTAGCAATTCTATTGTTTGGGTAATCCATCAAGACCATTAATAAACCCTAAACCTAACAAGAGATCTGCTCAAACATGATTTTTGTCACAAATATCATAGATTAATATAAAATATATAGAATAGAAATCAAATAAAGAACCAAAGATGTTCCAGGAGGACTCTGAAGGAGTTCCTCCCTTCTCTCCTAACCCTAGAACAATAGATAGAATAAAGTTTGCTTAGCGTTTCAAGCGTAGCCGTCAACAATGGCTTAGAAACATATAAATAGGGTTTTATGTCGTCCATGGGTATTTTGGTAATTTGTGATGTCTTCTGTGCTTAATTCGGCCATCAAACAAGTAGGGCCTGTCTTCTGGGATCACCGTCGATCGCCACTCATTCATCTTCTCGACAGCTTCCTCTCGCGAGGCAGACAAACCATGCTTCAGTAAATCAGGCATAACTTTAGATCTAACAGACAGATGAACCTCAAAATGGTGGCATTGGAAAGCTAACTCAAAGATTTATCTTCTATCAAACAATCAGCTAAATCTCACTGTGGGAAAGTCTTCATTCATAGCTAAACATCTGATGCGTCTGCGCAGTTCTGCATCTCTAAAAGCTCCAGAATCACCAAAGTTCTCCAGAACGTACCTGAACCTGAAAATTCTCTAAAAAATACTCGAAAAACATATAGCAGAGTCTAAATAAGGCTGATATTATGGCCCAATAGTGGTAAATTTCAGGCCCTATCAGCATTCGTTGGTCTTCTCTTGACAATGTGCAATTGTATCTTTCATCTCTTCAATTCTACTCTCATGGCATTTCAGCATGGCCTCACAAGCTCTCATTGAATTCTGAAACTGAGAATTGTCAATGAGCAGCACGTCAACCACTTCCGGGATGTCTTCAATTTCTTCAACAACTGACTTATCATTCGATTTGAACAAATGGCTTTTGTCCTTCATCATTATAATCCAACATACATCTAGATTAAAATGAAGACAAGGTTATATTATTAGAGGACTAACCTTCTCATATCCCATCGGACAACAATGAAATAATCCCCCTGAATTTTTGAACGTTTTTGAAGTGAAAAGAACCGCCGCCTCACTGCATCTGCATTTTGTGAGAATTTTGCGTTCTTTGGGGTGTCGGTCTCTTTAATTGGACGAAGAATTGAACGAAAACATGATTGAGTCGATCTCCAAGTTTTTTTCCCTGGGTTTCTCTCTGTCGTGAAAGAATGAGGAAGAAAAAGGATTAGGTCAATAAAATGAACTAAACGACGTCGTTTCATTCCCAGATAATGTGTATTGTACCTAAGGCAGATCAATAAAATTTCACAAATAATCGAGTACAACTTACTGCTAAACGTTTGTACCTTCTCTTTGAAGCATCTCAATTAGTGTTAATACTTGAAGCAACAATTAGTGTTAATACATAAAGCAAATAAAAAAGGAAAATGTACATAATTAGTGACTATCAAGCCTCCCAATGACATTATCGACTTAATTCATGTTATTGTCATTAAAACTGATATGAGTTTAGATTCTAAGGCACTTATGCATAGGGTTTAGCTAGGGTCGGTTAGGGTTTCTTTAGGGTTTTTCAAATGTCTTCTATAGGGCTTAGGGTTCAGTTAGGGTTTGTTTGGGGTTTAGGATGTAGTAACAATTTGATTAGTGGCTTAGAGTTTTGTCACAGTTCCTACAAAAACCAAAATGGAGTTTTAGTTACGTAATTCCTAGAAAAGCCAAATTAGGGTTTTGTCACATCATTCCTAGAAAACCCAAACCAAACATACATAATCAGTCTTCTTCGATGTCAAAGACATCAGACGACTCATACTCAGAAGGCACATATTATGCTATAAGCTGAACTAAAATGGGATCCTGTGCAGCCTCCCATATATCTAGAGCAATCTTCTGTCGGCAACCCATGATGATTTTGTCATTCACTAAGCTGAGGCTGAGACCAAGCATGTGGCATTCCAAGTGTTTGAAGGCGTATGCCCTGCAATCAACAAGACTTGTTTAGTCTGGAACTTCATAGGTAGCTCTACGATAAAGATACTTTTTCAGGTGCAGCTGCTTCTTGTTTTCAGGTGGCACAACAGCCTTCACTATCCTAGGAATCATAACAAAAACATTTCCACGTATTACCTATTCATAGCAAAAACATTTCCACGTATTACCTATTGTTTCCCTGAAAGTAATGAAAGACTTCCACTTTCTTTTCAATGATGTTGATAAAATGTTTGAACCAAAGTGATAATTCTCTTTGCTTGCTTACCAAAAACATTTGATGTTAGGGAAGATTAGATAGTTAATAGACTTGTTCTAAATGATTGCTTGATTGAATTAAACCAAATACATTTGATGTTTAGTGATTGATAGCAAATGGACTCTTATGTTGACAAAGAACTAGTTTAATGATTGTGTCTTATAGACCTTGATTGCTTGTTTGTACTAGCACTCACGGTTAGATATTAGTCACCCAAAGTCAATACCCTTTTCTATGGGTTCTCTTATTCTCTATTGACTGAAACATAGTAAATTGCTTGCTCAGTTCTTGTTACTTGTTTTTAATCAACTCAACTACGCATATTGCATTTATATTAAGCCTTTGACTTATATTCTCTTTGCATCATGATCACTTAGGATTGGATTGATACTCTTATACTACTTTGATAAAGATAGAGTAAAATCCTTTATCAGATTTGCATCGATCAGGAACCGAGTATCTCTCCAAAGACAATTTCGAAGTCTATGGAAGTACTGACCAAAATTTCTGATTTTTACATCATGCTTATCCTTGTTTCAGATGAATGAGAACTAATTCTATGATAGGAACAGGTTAGGCTTTCGAGAACGATTGATTTGTTTGTCGAGGCCAGTCGACGAACGTGATGTAAGAGCAAGTACTTGTCTTTTCTAACTGGAGTTAGCTGTCGATTTATAGTCATGTGATGACTTTTTTTTGGAATTGTATGAGTTTGGAAGTGTATTTTTGAAATTTTTCGACGTCTCCCTTTTTCCAAAAATATGTTTCTCCCTTATGTACAAATGTTTTAATGTTTAGAATATGTCAATAGAATTATTTCCGCGTTTGGTCGAAGGCTTGCTTGTCCCTGGGACCGGGAAATATTTTGGGGGGGGGTTTGTGTAGTAGTTAGTTCAAAAGTGTTTTTCGTTTTAGAAGTTTTCTTTCGTATACTGTGGAATGTTTGCGGGTTTTGTAGATGTTCTAGTGGCGTCCTAAGGACTTAGTATCGACCAACGAATGTTATGTGAAGCATTTGGGATTTGGCTGGCCAATGAAAATTTAGTTTTTCTGTTAACCGCTTGGTTGTTTGGACTTAGATTTGTTATTAATTTTTTCGTATGATATCCGTTTTCGGGTTATACGATGATTTTTTGTGTTACTTGGGCGTTTTTGAGCGAATCGTGGATTTTTGTTTTAGCCGTAAAGTTTTGTGTGATATCGAATGTTTTTGCGGCGAAAGATATTTACAAGATATTTCTAAGTCGAAATGCATTTTCGTATTGCCAAAAAGTTTTAAAAATATCGAGTACAAGAAAGTGGAAATTTTAAAACGTAACAGTATACGAGTATACGTATACGTACCCATTCTCCCCTCCCTTTAGAGAGGGGGCAGCTGAACTCATCTTGAGAAGAGTTTCCTACGTACTCATTTTGGGGATGAAGCCATCTAGTAGTTTAGTGCGTGTCGTGAGTGTTTTACTCGACTGGTGCGGATGCGTCGATTGTTTTAGTCGTCATGACTGTTACTGGATTGATGACATCTTTTGGAATTATCTTTTCTGATTGATCCAGAGCGTTGGGCTCAGAAGCTTGCTTGACTTCTCCGTCTGAAGCCTTTGCATAAGTTGACGATTCTGGATCATATTATTCCGAAGAGTTTTCAGTTGATGGCGAGATGTCTTCGTACGTTAAGGTTTTACCATAGAGGTAGTCGCGATCTTTCGCAGCATGTGTTCGACTAGGAAACAGATTCGTGACTGTTTTTTTGCATCCCTAGATTGTTGCAGTTCCATTGGGAATCGGGAACTTGATGCAGAGACGATAGGTGGACGGGACAGACTTCATGGAATATATCCTAGGCGTTCCCATGATCACATTATTGATGGGCGGATGGTCTATGACTGAGAAGTAGATGATCTTTGTGACGCCTTCGGCTAGGACGGGGAGTTTAACCGATCCGAGAGTCATTGACTTTGTGCCGGAGAAACCAGTCAATGGTTTCGGGTTGGTGTGAATTCGGATAAATCGATGTTCATACTTTGGAGAATTTCGCAAAAGATGACATCAGCGGGGCTTCCTGTGTCTACGAGGATCCTGGCGACTTCGAGGTTTCATATTAAAAGTTCGATCACGAGTGGGTTGCTGTGAGGTTTATCAATTAAGACAGTCTCTGATATAAGCATAAGATATTAAAATCTTCAAAAAACTCTAGAATGAACAGATCTAGGTAGTGGATAGAGAGTATGATGATCAATGATGGGTCGAAGAGCACCACAAAGGCTGCAGATGGCCTTTGATAAAACGCACAAACCTAAGTCTAAGTGAATCCACACAAAGACATACACTCACACGTTACCTAGCTAAGGAATCCACCTTATAAGTATAGAGAAACCAACAACAAGCATAAAAGCTTCAAAAGAGAAAACTATGTTTTTATTCAATAATCAAGTGTGCCTTTACGATGAATTGAAAGGAGCTTTATATAGCTCATTTACAAGATTATTGTAGCCAAAAGACATAAATAAAAAGAACAATTTAAGCTTAAATTAAAAGAAACACTACAGGAAATGTGGGTAGTATTAGCGAACGAAAAACGCTATGCGTCTAAAATCATAGCGCTGCCTTCCACGCTCAGAGAGCGTGTTATAATAGGTCCGGCACTTTTAATAGCGGTATTCGGTTATGCTATAGTTAACGATACAACAATAGCGTTATTTGTTATGTAATTTTTGATATTTATAATAACATTGTATAATTGTTATTAAAAGTTATTAATTTTATTTTTCCTGCTAGGATAGATAGCAAATGTTTCGTGTTATTAATTATCCGTAAATTTATTAATAATAATTATAATTTTGTTTTATAATTTTAATTTAAAATGTAATTCAAATATTTGTAATAATAAAAATTAAATTATTAAAAATTCCAATAAAATTTGTAATTATTCCAAAACCCATAAACATTAACTTGTTCATACAAACCACAACACAACTTGTTCATACAATCCAATATCAATCTACCACTAATAAACCTTCACAATCATCCCTAACATAAGAACTATCATCATCAGAAGAATCATCACCCAAATCATCGACTTCTTGGATAGGCAAAGGTGCACGAACTAAATCCTCTTCTGTTTCCAACTCATGATAACCTCTAGGTGGTGCTCTCATAACAACATACCAATTTGAATTATCATCTTCCTTAGAGTAGAAAACCTGTTTCGCTTGAGAAGGTAGAATGAATGGATCTTTCAAATAGGCTGCTTGGTTCATGTGAAGGTTAACAAGAGTGAAGCCATCTTCTTCCTTCACACCATTCCCTGTGTTGGCCCAGTTGCATCTAAACAGCGACACTTTGAACATGTGGTAGTCCATAAGCGACTTGTTTTGTATCTCGAGCACTTGATCTACACATGCTAAATGCTTCATAAGTCACTCCATTGTTTTGTGTCTTCCGCTTGATCGCATCTGTATGAAACCGTTGCCCATTAATGATGAAACCTTTATGTGCTAAAGCAACATATCTTGGTCCAAATGCCAACCACCTTATCTCCTTAGAATGACTATTTGGTGAGTCTGAATGAACCTGCCGCAGAAAATCAGAATATGATCAACCAAAAAGCTAACCAGTCATCAAAAACAAGCTAACCAGTCATTACAATAATAATCAAGAAAAGAAGATAGAGTTCGAAACCTTTTTTTAAGCCATTCTGGAAAGTGCTCAGTGTGATTTTTCCATAACAAAGTTTCATTTCTAGCATATCGAGCATCATTAGCTTGTAACTTTTCCAAATGCATACTAGTTTGACATTAAATAAAAATATATGAAAATGAAATTATAATTTCAAGTAGATGAAACTTAAAGAATAACTTACTTAAGAAAAGGATCCAAAGATGCCATGTTCATTAGGACATAACGATGTGCAATGTCTCTATCTTTATCTGAAATGGTAAACTCGGTACCCTTCTGTAGAGGCCGGCCTTCAACCACCATTCTGTCAGCCTCCATATCCTCATTACGATTAACTGTTTCTTGAACTGGTACTGAATCTTTAAGGAACTCTAAACAAAATGCAACACATTCTCCAGCTAAATACCCCTCAGCCATACATGCTTCTGGCCTTGCATGATTCTTAACAAAAGCCTGTAGTGTTTTCATGTACCTATAACTCATTCAAGAAATATGAATATTAGTCAAACATCATTGCAGAAAATACATATATTGAAGCAAATGAGAACATCAAACCTTTCAAAGGGATACATCCATCGGAAGTGTACTGGTCCTCCCAAACGTGCCTCTTTTGATAAATGTATTGGAAGGTGGAATATGATATAAAAAAAGGATGGAGGGAAGAAGCGCTCCAGTTGACACATTGTTTCCACAAACTCTGTCTCCATTGATATAAGCTTCTCCGGTTCAATTATGCGCTGACACAACCTGTTGAAGTAACTGTAATCTATTTATGGCTATCCTAGGACCCCTATGTAACAACCCTCTTAATGCACCTGGTAACAAGTTATGTACTAGAACATGATGATCATGCGACTTCAAACTACCAATATTTGGAGGGTTAACTGACACACTATTCACAATATTACCACAATAACCATCAGGACCTCTAAACTTAGATAACCTTTGGCAGAAAATGATCTTTTCTTTCTTAGATAACTAGTAGGCAGCTGGAGGTAAGTATGTTTTCTTTCCCCTCACCTTTGTGTGCAAGTGTTTTCTGATTCCAATATCTTCTAAGTCTTTTCTTGCTTTCAACCCATCTTTTGACTTAGCACTTTGCATCAAGAGAGACAATATAGCATCCGACACATTCTTCTCTACATGCATAACATCAATATTGTGACGAACATGCAACTCCTAACACATTAAAGAAGAAACTGTTAGGCAAATTCATATACAACAATCTTATAATTAAGGTAGACTATACTTTACCTTCCAGTAAGGTAGTTCAAAGAATATTGATCTCTTCTTCCACCGCCATAGATCATTTGATTCTTCACACTCTTCTTCTTGAACCATCTCATCATCGTCCAACTCTGGTTTTCTCCATTTTTTCTCCTTCTCTAGAGGTCTTCCAAAATCATTCCTAAAAGCTTGTAGTGCCTCATATATCTCAGCGCCAGTGTGTATCATGTTCGCATTCCCTTCCTCTACATGATTGTCGAACCAAGCTTTTTTATATCTGTAATGATGGCCAGGCGGTAGTCTCTTTCTATTTCCCATTTAGACAAACTTGCGGCTGAACTTAAGCCACCTAGAAGGTGTATCCTTTCCACATACATTGCATGCTTGTTTGCCCTTCACTTTACATCCAGACAAGGTTCCTAAGGCTGGATAGTCACTGATACTCCAAAGCAGCATGGCTCTAAGATTGAAGTTCTCCTTCGCAAATGAGTCATACACTTCAATACCCTCAGCCCACAAATCTCTCAAATCGTCTATCAATGGTGCTAGGTAAACATCAATGTTATTATCAGGAGCTGTTGGACCAGGGATCAACAAAGTCAGCATTATATTTTCAGCCTTCATACACATAGTTGGAGGCGTGTTATAGTTCACTAACAACACTGGCCATGTGCTGTGATTGGTGTTTTGCATGGAGAAAGGGTTCATCCCATCTGTAGATCCCAAGTCGAAGATTCCTTGGATCAGCTGCAAAGTCTGGCCATTTAGCATTCACTTGTGCCCAAGAGATAGAATCAATGGGGGTGTCGCATTGTACCATCTTCAGTGGCATTGGTATAGTGCCAACGCAGATCTTCAGCCATCCTTGTTGATCTAAACATCCTCCTAAATCTGTCCTTGATTGGAAAATATCTAAGGACCTTTGCCGGAATCCCCACCTTTATCTCATTACTCTGCTTATCCTTTTCCCATCTTGAAACTTTGCATCTTGGACAGCTTTCGAGCTTCTCATACTCCTTCCTATACAATATGCAAGCATTCTTGCAAGCATGAATGTTCTCGTAGCCGAACCCGAATATTTCAGAAATTTCTTGATCGCAGCTAAACTCTTGGGAAGAACATTGTCTTCGGGTATCATTTCCTCAAGTAAAACCAACAGCTGATCAAAGTAGTTCTCTGACATACCACTTTTAACCTTGAATATGTAAAGTCCCATGATTGCTGAAAACTTCGTGTGTTTGATACAATCCGAGTACAATGGCGTATGAACGTCTCTTAGCTTCTTCTTAAATTCAGTTTCCTCAAGTGCTTCGTCATCATCATTTGTCTCATTGTCATTCGTCTGATTTGGACCACCATCCATCGAGACTACTGTCTGCAACAAATCAAATGCCTCCGTTTGATATTGAAGACTATTGTCTTCTGCATAATCTCTTTTTTCACCATGAATTCTCCAACAAGAACTCTTATACTTCTTATCCATACCCCTAATCACCAGATGCTCCACTATTGTATCTAATAACTGATGGCTAAGGTTGTGGCAGTCTCTACAAGGGCATAGTATTTCAGACAGATTTCCCAATCTTCTTACTGACTTGGCCTGTCAAAAGGAATAACTTGGCCTGTCAAAAGGCTACTCTCAAGGGAGTGAAATCAGCTCATTATGGGTTGTGTTGACCATGTCTTTAACTTCTTTGAATCACAAACATTTTAGCTGATAAGGAGGTTTAATAGGTGGCCTGTTGTTGGGGAAAGCCATCTGACTAAAACAAACCATAGTGTTGATATCGTCTAGGTTCATCCGAGTCTTAATTTGGTAAGTCTCACACTACAAGAAAACACGTCATTTGCAAGGGAAAATAACACTGCAATTCTGTTGCAAATCGCTTATTGCGAGACATTTGCGAGCATACACATTCCCTTGCAAATCGCTCGTCACAAATCCAAATTGCTTGCAAACCGCTCGCAAACTTCCGAGGACATATATTCCGTCGCAAATTTGCATCGGCTCTACTCCGTTGCAAATTTGCGAGGGAAGTATATCCGTCGCAAATTTGCGAGCGTTTTGCAAGTAAATGCGTCGTTGCAACTTTGCAAGCTAACCACTCCCTCACAAATTTGCAAGACATTGTTTCGTCGCAAGTTTGCATCAGACTTTCTTTCCTTTCAAATTTGCAAGGCTTTTTCCGTTGCAATTTTGCAAGTCATTTGCAAGTAATTGTTTTTTTATAGCAAAATTAGAATCTTACTAAATTATAATATATTTTTAAATTCTAAAAAGATATTATAATTGTAAAAAATATTACAAGAAATAAATAGATAAATTCAAAGATTCATTACAACAACATTTAAAAACACAAACACACAAAGTTTCAACATTCATTACAAAAATAGAAAATAAACTAAATAGCATCAGATTCATCATCATCATCTCCAGAATCATGAGACATGCCTTCAGAAGGCCTGTCTTCAGACTGAAGAATGTCCGCCAGGGTAGAATCTTTGCTAGCTAGATAACGAACAACAACATTCAGCTTCCCGATTTCACTTACATGGCTCTGAATCACAAGAGCTTTTGCCTTGATAATCTTCTTCAAAGACTGGTCCTCGGAACCGCTAGAAGTAAACGAAGCAGGAACATATCCTAAAGACGTACTTAGAGAACCCACTCCATACATTCGTCCCTTTTTGCGGGGAGCAAACTACATAATAAAATCAGAGAGATCAATATCAAAGAAGACTTAAAAAACTTTGAGATTGAGAGCAGTATTAAATTACCTCACAAAAGATCTTGTTCTTTTCTGCTAGAGAGAGGCTAACAGAACCGGTGCTCTCTGGATCATCACTAGCAGCCTGAGATAACTCCTGAAATTTTGATGTCACGTCGTTGTAGAGCTGCTCAGCTTTGCCGTGAACAAAAGATCCATCCGGGTTTCGTTTAGTGATCTCGAGAAACCCAATCAAGTCTGGAATAGAACATCCAATCTCCTCAGCCTACAATTAAAAAAACTAGTCAAATCATAAAAAACTCAGATCACAACTCAAATGAAATAAGATTAAAAAAAAAGAGAGCAACTTACAATCAATCGTGCACGGGCCCTGAAGGAAGTCTGACCTCAACGATGCTTAGACGGTCCATGTCCATCAGGGTCAGAGTAACGGGCTGCCCGGCTGTTACAACTCCGGACTTCAGAGCCAAGATCTTGCCAATAAGCAACTAGACCAGCCCAAACATTTTGGTCAAACTACAAAGGCATTGCTGCATCACCTTTCTTCCGCCACTTACCCTTCCACCTACAAACTTGGCGAGTCATTTGGACTTTCAATTTGGCTTCAAAAGATTGGCGAACAAGGTTTGTTAAACCAGAATCCCAATGATACATTTGCTGACATAACAAAAAAAAATGACATTAATGAACATAAAATTAATTTTTTACAGAATTGTAAATTTAAAGAAAATTGAATGGATTACCGCAAAGGATTCAAAGCAACATCTCAAGACATTCCCAGGGGTTTGCTTCCAATTAGCATGCGGTTCTTTGAAATCTCTTTCAAAGATTTGACGGATCGATGCAGCAACACTTCCATCGTCATCAAACCTATCACAGAAAATTAAAGGCAATTGAGAGAAATAAATATCTAAACAATGAAATATTATAATTAATTATAGTAAATTATAATTAAAAATTTACCAAACCATATTTGGAGGGAGATCTGGATGGAGGTAAGGAAAAAGATCATCTCCAGGACTAGCCAAAATCATATTGATTGCCACTAAATCTGCCACTGGCATTGGGCAGGAGGGGGAGCGGGAGCAGGAGCTGGAGCAGGAGCTGGAGGGGAAGCTTGCGTTTGGCTGTTAGGAACAGCCGAACTCTCAGCCACCTGAGAATTAGAAGAACTCCCCGGATTGGTATGATGGGATGTACTCCTTATATTTAACCTGATTTTCGATGCAAACCTTATATTATAAAAGTTTATCTTTGAAAGTTTTAATTGTAAATCACAATAGCTCGGTTGGATAAACTCTTCCCCTTACATCCCAGGTAACCGTGGTTTGACTCTCCCTTGAAACCTTTTCCTTCCTTTTTAAGAGACGCGCAATTGAGATAAAGCCCATGCAAAACCGTTGCAAATTTGCAAGCACTTTGCGAGAGTTTGTGCAATTCCCTCGCAATTATGTCGCAATATCATATTTTAACGTGTTTAGGGATTCGTTAGGGATTCATCAAGGGTTTCAAAGAGTTCTTGCAATTTCCTTGCAAAATTTCAAGGGTCTTGGAACGATTTACTTGCAAATCCCTCGAAAAATGTTTAATTTACTAAGTTTTAGGGATTTGTTTACGGTTTTAGCAAGTGTTTCAAAGAGTCGCAATATCATATTTTAATGTGTTTAGGGATTCATTAGGGGTGCATCAAGGGTTTCGAATAGTTCTTGCAATTTCCTTGCAAAATTGCAAGGGTCTTGCAAGGATTTACTTGCAAATCCCTCGCAAAAAGTCTAATTTAATAAGTTTTAGGGATTTGTTTACGGTTTTAGCAAGTGTTTCAAAGAGTTTAACGCATTCTCTATATTCTGATATTGAAAAAGTTGTTAACGGAAAAACTTTATCTAAATTTTTTTGAATCGAATATCGTCAACGTTATTGAGTTTTTTGAATGCTAATGTTATGGTTTTGTAATATTAGTTTAAATCTCCAAAATTGGGATCTTATATACTATCTCGATTAAATTTATAAAAATTATTTATCGTACTACATTTGAAATGTTTAACGTCTCTATTAAAAGTATTATCTAACATTAAAACATTGACGAAACACTAAAAAGTTTCAACACCTAAAAACAAAATTTAAGAATGATTTGCGTGAGAATTGCGAGGATTCCCATGCAAAAGCGTTGCAAATTTGCGAGTAATTTGCAAGACAATATTGCAATTTCCTCGCAATTCCGTTGCAAGGTCCTATTTCCTCGCAATTCCGTCGCAACGCGTATATATCATGCTCGGACGCCATTTTACTATTTAAATTCTTTTTTTTTGTTTCTTTTTTCTTTTTCTTCCTTACTCACTCTAATATATTTCTCTCAACGCTTTTTTTTCTTTTTGTTCAGTTTTTTTTTCTATGTTCTGCTAACTACTCACAGCTGCTATATATAGACATTTTAAAAATATTTGCAAGACATTTGCGAGAGAATTGCAATAGATATTGCAACGGATTTTGATGACTTCAACTTTGCAACGGATTCGCGAGGAAGTTTTGTCCCTTGCAAAAATTAGATACACATATAGAAAACGTGTATCACCAATCTATCCGATTTTTTGCGACGAAATTTGCGAGGGTTATAAATTAGTTACACAAAAATAAAAACGTGTATCACCAACCTATCTGTTTTTTGCAACGTAATTGCAAGGAAGGTAAATTTCATTGCAGTCCAAACGCAAATCCCTTGCAAATTTGTAACGGTATTGTGACGTTCTCTTCCATCGCAAATTTGCGACGGTTTTGCGTCTATTTGCACAATTTCCTCGCAAATTAGTTGCATTTTTGCGAGGGAATATTTTTGTTGCAAATTTACGAGCGTTTTGTGAGGGATTTTTTTTCTTGTCGCAATGCCCTTGCAGTCGGCGTGTTTTCTTGTAGTGTCGTCTCCTTTGTATTTTGAAGCACTCCGAACAATTATGAGTAATTTAAACTTTCCAAAAACTTCATTTTAGAATAGAGACTTTCCTAAATGTCAGCTGGTCTTGAAGGAACTTTGGACTTTATGAGCAATGGGTATCATGATTGCATCATTCCCTCTTTCTTCAAAAAGTTTTGTCCTAAAAACTTGTTCATAGGACATTGTGGTGTCACATGATTCTGGGCGGACCTCTTCTGATAGCTCTTCTTTTACAGTGGGTTTGTTGGCAGTGGAGATTCATATGTTGGATCAGGCGTTTCAGGTTCTTTGGTGTCAAGCTCAGTTTGGATTGATCATTGGAATATCTCTTCTAAATCACAGCATGTGTATCTTTGTATGTGAACACGTATCTCATCTCTCAGCCCATAAACAAACTGGTCCATGACATCCTCATTGCTTACTCTCGGATTGAGCCGAATGCGAGAATACTTGAATTGACTGTGATACTCCATGAAAGATTTATCATCTTGGAAAGCGTACGAAACTGCCTCCGGATTTCATGATACTGATGAAGTGGGATGAATTGTTTTCTCAAGTGATTTTTATCTCATCCCAAGATGGTTATCGCAAATGGCCAGAAGTATAATTTCTCCACTAGTCTTGAGCTTGGTTGATGAATTTATAAGCTGCGATGAACACCTTCTCAAATTTTGGACGGGCCACAAGAAATGAAGAACCCATTCATCTTGCGCTCCCATTCAAAGTACTTATCAGGATCTGATGTTACTCCAAAATAATATTCCTTTAGCTTCAACTAAGTCCATGGTTGGCTCTTTATGTAGCTATTGCTGAGCTTGCTACTGTCCAAAGATTGAACTCAATGAAATATCAGAATACAAACATATGAAAATCTTGGCACTCTTTTTTTTTTCTTTTTTTTTTGTAAGAAACCAATTCAAAACTAAAAGGAAGATTTTTATGGGTTTTTGTTTTTAGTATAGAATGAAAAAAAGAAAAGATAGATGATTTGAGCTTTTAGCTCTGATACCAAAATGATGTAAGCCTAAGCTATCAAAGGCTTCACAAAAATTTTGAATGAAAAGATCTTCAAGCTAGTACATAGATAGTATGATGATAATGGGTCGAAGAGCACCTCAAGGGATGTGGATGTCCTTTGATACAAATCACAAGCCTAAGTCTAATTGAATCCACACAAAGACAGAGACTCACATGTTTCCTAGCTAAGAAATCCACCTTATAAGCATAGAGAAACCAACAATAAGCATAAAAGCTTCAAAAGAGAACTATGTTTTTATTCAATAATCAAGTCTGCCTTTACGATGAGTTGAAAGAAACTTTACATAGGTTGTTTACAATATTATTGTATCCAAAAGACATAAATATAAAGAAAAATTATGCCTAAATCAAATTTAAAAGAAATGAATAATTTGCCCGGTCAAAAGGTTAATCTCAAGGGAGTGAAATAAGCTCATTATGAATTGTGTTGACCACGTCTTTAACCTCTTTGAATCGCAAAAATTTTAACTGATAAGGAGGTGTAAGAGGTGGCATGTTGTTGGGAAAAGAAGCTGACTAAAACGAACCGTAGTGTTGATATCGTCTAGGTTCATCTGAGTCCAAATATAGGAAGTCTTGTCTCCTTTGTATTTTGGAGCGTTGTGAAAATTATGAGTAATTTAAATTTTCCAAAAACTTCATTTCCGTGTAGAGAATTTTCTGGATGAGAGCTGGTCTTAAAGGAACTTTGGACTTTATGAGCAGTGGGTATGATGACTACATCATTCCCTCTTTCTTCAAAAAGTTTTGTCCTAAAAACTTGTTCATACGATATTGTGGTGTCACATGATTCTGGGCGGACCTCTTCTGATAGCTCTTCTTTTACAGTGGGATTGTTGGCAATGGAGATTCATATGGTGGATCAGGCGTTTCAGGTTCTTTGGTGTCAAGCTCAATTTTGACTGCTCGTTGGAATAGCTCTTCTAAATCACAGCATGTGTATTTTTGTATGTGAACACATATCTCAGCCCATAAACAAACTGGTCCATGGCATCCTCATTTCTTACTCCTGGATAGAGCCGAATGCGAAGATACTTGAATCGAATGTGATACTCCATGACAGTTTTATCATCTTGGAAAGCGTACGAAACTGCCTCCAGATTTCATGATACTGATGAAGTTGGATGTATTGTTTCCTCAAGATATTTTTTATCTCATCCAAAATGGTTGTCGCAAATGGCCAGAATTATAATTACTTCACCAGTCTTGAGCTTGGTTGATGAATTTATCAGCTTCAATGAACAACTTCTCAAATTTTGGACGGCCACAAGAAATGAAGAACTCATTCATCTTATTCACCCATTCAAAGTACTCATTAGGATCTGATGTTCCTCAAAAATAATATTCCTTTTGCTTCAACTGACTCCATGGTTGGCTCGTCATGTAGCTATTGCTGAGCTGGCTACTTTCCAAAGATTGAACTCAATGGAATTTCAGAATACACACATATGAAAATCTTGGCACTCTTTTTTTTTGTAAGAAACAAATTCAAAACAACAAGGAAGATTTTTCTGGGTTTTTCTTTTGAGTATAGAATGAAAACGAAAAAAAAAGATAGATGATATGAACTTTTAGCTCTGATACCAAAAATGATGTAAGCCTAACTATCAAAGGCTTCATAAACTTTTGAATGAACAGATCTTCAAGCTAGCAGATAGATAGTATGATAATAATGGGTCGAACAGCACCACAAAGGATGCGGATGGCCTTTGATACAACTCACAAGCCTAAGTCTAAGTAAATTCACACAAATACAGAGACTCACACATTTCCTAGCTAAGAAATCCACCTTATAAGCATAGAGAAACCATCAACAAGCATAAAATCTTCAAAAGAGAAAACTATGTTTTTTTTCAATAATTAAGTCTACCTTTATAATGAGTTGAAAGTAGCTTTATATAGCTCGTTTACAAGCTTATTGTATCAAAAAGACACAAATAAAAATAAAAATTTATGTCTAAATCAAATTTATAAGAAAGGAATATTTTGGCCGGTCAAAAGGTTAATCTCAAGGGAGTGAAATCATCACATTATGGATTGTGTTGACCACGTCTTTAACTTCTTTGCATCACAAAATTCTTAGCTGATAAGGAGGTTTAAGAGGTGGCATGTTGTTGGGGAAATAAGCTGACTAAAACAAATAGTAATGTTGATATCGTATAGGTTCATCCAAGTCCAAATATGGGAAGTCTTCACCCCTTTGTATTTCAAAGCACTCTGTGAAATTTTGAGTAATTTAAACTTTCCAAAAACTTCATATTTCGTGTAGAGACTTTCCTGGATGTGAGCTGGTCTTTAAGAAACTTTGGACTTTATGAGCATTGTGTATCATGACTGCATCAGTTTCATGTTCTCAAAAGTGACCATATTGTTAGAGGAGTTAGAAGGTTGAGAACAGTTCACGCTTGACTCAACTTTCCGTTGGTAATCTTTTATCAACGATACGGTATCGTGAGATGATTATTGCATTTTACCACAGGTCAATTAACCTAATGTGCACGCTACCACAACCAAATTGTATATCGATGCAGCACTGTAAGATCAAAGGCACACGGAACTAATGATCTATAACACTAATAATACACAAATTTTCTTAATCTAAGCAAATAAGAAGAAGGATGGTTGGTAATAAGCTAAGATCCTATAATACAAAACAAGGTGATCTCAAATCTAATCAAGAAATAAGTGAAAGAACTAAAGTTTCAATCAAATATTAAGGATGAATCCATGGTTAAAGATACTCGATATAAGGTGATCAAGGTTCAATATAGGATGTTCAAACGAAACAGTCAGCAAGTCTATAGCTCTAGATCTCATTCAAACAGACTAATCAACTTTCGTAACAATAATCCTTATACTAATCATGCATTAAACATCAACAGTCATTGGCCTAACACAATCAAGCATGCATAAATCACAAGTCTACTAACCGTTTAACATCTCTAACATCAATTATCATTGGCTAGACATGTAAAAGCCAATATTAGGTTGGTTCAATCATTCAATTGAACACCTTCCGGGCATGAAATTATTTAAGCTCCAAATCAACTTGATCAAGGCCAATTTAGTATTAAGAACACTTAATAAGCATAAAACAATGTTAATCAAGCAAGAGTCATCCTAATATCCACTTAATCACCCTAATATACTTAACCCATGAATCAAAATGTGACTATTGACTAATCTCCATGAGAAACCTTAAATCCATATGAGATTCAAGGCTAATCTTGTTAATAAGCAAGAGAAACACAATAAAAGATGAAGTATTTCCTTAAATGATCAAAAGGTTCAAGCTCTTACAAGATTAGACAAAGTCTTGAGAGAAAATGAGATATGATCCATGTAGAAATATTTATAGTAACTTAAGAAATCAAACCGGGTCAACCTGACAAACCCAGGGTTGACCCAAAAAACAAATGGATAAGCTGGTCTGGGTGACGACCCCGGACCGCCATCCTTCGCAGTCTGCACCTGCGGTCTGCCCTAATCCAATCCCGTGGACAGCTTTCACCCGTGGTTTTTTTCCACAGTTTGTACACTCCAAATGTGACCTTTCTGGCCTGAATCCGCAGATGCACCAATTCCGCAGTTTCAGTCTGCGGTTCGTCCACCTTCACCCGTCTTCACTTCCCATAATCAGCAGACGAGGTTGGTCCGCGGAACTCATCCGCGGTCGACGCGTCCTTTGCACTTTTGTTCATGTTTTCCCATCAAACTCTCTTAACTTCAACTTGAGCTTCTCCAAACCTGAATAACTACACATGCACATGGTATGCATCTAAATGGACTCTAAGTGATCCAAATGGTATATAAATGATGAGTAAAACAATGCAAAATCTCAAGACATCAACTCCCCCAAACTTATCCTTTACTTGTCCACATGTAAAATTTCAAAAACAAGGTGAGGAAGAGGTGTGAAGGTGGGAGATCATTCCCAAAATATACCCTTCAAAGCCATCAATGCGATATCCTTACAAAATCATACCAAATACCAAGAGAAAGACATCCTATCAAAATCTAACTTGTCTAGGCCTATTTCAACTCCTTGATCTTCTACACTCATCATCAAGACTCCACAAACAAGATAAGGAATCAACTCTCACATACATTAGACAATAATCAATGTGTACTCTTGCAAATGGGCAATTGGTCCTAATCATTTGGCCTTGTGAGAACAAGGCTTGAAATTGTGGTGAAGCAAGAGGGTTCTTTAATTCTTCTCATGGTTGTTTACTCTCAAAAACGAGTAGCTTGACATTATCAATAATATATCTGAGAAAGAGAACAATTCATGCATACTATGCTCAATCCTCATTGTTCTACCCATTGACTAGACACAAAACAATTCTTATCCTTGATTCCCAATGTCAGACTTCATTTCACTCACCCAAAGACTCCGAGAACACTCAATAACACTCAAGATTACTAGGGATTATTCCACTAATTCTCTTAGCCTTAGCTCCTTTTTTTTCTTTTCTTTTTCTTTTTTTCCCCACTCTTTTGAATCTTTCTTTTCTTCTCTTAGGGTTTTTCTTTCTTTTGACATTATTTGAACTAATATTTTCTTTTTCTTTGATCCTTAATAACTTATATTATTTTAGACTTTTGAGTTCACTATTTTCACTCACTTTTCTCTCACCCCTTCAAGATCAAACACTCAATACTCCCTTCCCATCCTATGAGCTTAGACAATCAAGAGATCCTAAATCTAGAAAGTAATGAGGACCAACCATTGTTGTTCCCAATACTCTCAACATTATGCACATATAAAGATTTCAGAAGAACACTCAAAAAATTAGTAATGGCTAGAAAGGAAGGAAGAGTTAAGGGTGTGGAGAACCATCTAAAGGAGAGATGGCTTGAGCCCATATGAAAGATATATTAGGTTCCTTAACTCAAGTAAGATTTGAGTTGGTTTCAAGGACAAGCAAGCTTCATCAATCAAACAAGTTTCAAAAAGAGTTTTCAAGGCTTGAAGTCTACAAGTTATCAAGAAAATTCTCAAGCTACTTATTATGATTGAGAATGGTATAACATTGAGTTCTTTACAAGGTTAGCTTCCAATGCAAGAATGCAATCTAAATGCTTCTAGACTCAATCATAAAGATGAAAATAACTCAGTTGGATAAACTCTTCCCCTTACATCCCAAGTAACCGTGGTTTGACTCTCCCTTGACACCTTTTTAATTTTTCCTTTCTTTTTAAGAGACGTGCAATTGAGATAAAGCCCATGCAAAATCGTTGCAAATTTGCAAGCACTTTGCGAGAGTTTGTGCAATTCCCACGCAAAGAGTCGCAATATCATATTGTAATGTGTTTAAGGATTCGTTAGGGGTACATCAAGGGTTTCGAAGAGTTCTTGCAATTTCCTTGCAAAATTGCAAGGGTCTTGGAACGATTTACTTGCAAATCCCTTGCAAAAAGTTTAATTTAATAATTTTTAGGGATTTGTTTACGGTTTTAGCAAGTGTTTCAAAGAGTTTAACGCATTCTCTATATTCTGATATTGAAAAAGTTGTTAACTGAAAACTTTATCTAATTTTTTTTGAATCGAATATCATCAACGTTATTGAGTATTTTGAATGCTAATGCTATGGTTTTGTAATATTAGTTCAAATCTCCAAAATTGGGATTTTATACACTTTCTCGATTAAATTTATAAAAATTATTTATCTTATTACATTTGAAATGTTTAACGTCTCTATTAAAAGTGTTATCTAACACTAAAACTTTGACAAAACCCTAAAAAGTTTTAACACCTAAAAACAAAATTTAAGAATGAATTGCGAGGAAATTGCGAGGATTCCCATGCAAAACCGTTGCAAATTTGCGAGTTATTTGCAAGACAATCTTGCAATTTCCTTGCAATTCTTTTGCAAGGTCATATTTCCTCGCAATTCCGTCGCAATGTGTATATATCATGCTCGGACGCCATTTTACTCTTTAATTTTTTTTTTCTTTTTTTTTCTTCCTTACTCACGGTAATATATTTCTGTCAACGTTTTTTTTCATTATGTTTCGTTTTTTTTCTATGTTCTGCTAACTACTCACAGCTGATATATATAGACATTTAAAAAATATTTGCAAGACATTTGCGAGAGAATTGAAATAGATATTGCAACGGATTTGCGATGACTTCAACTTTGCAAAGGATTCGCGAGGGAATTTTATCCCTTGCAAAAATTAAATACACATATAGAAAACGTGTATCACAAATCTATCCGTTTTTTTTTGCGACGAAATTTGCGAGACATTTGCGAGCATACACATTCCCATGCAAATCGCTCCTCGCAAATCCAAATTGCTTGCAAACCGCTCGCGAACTTGCGAGGACATATATTCCGTTGCAAATTTGCGAGGAAAGTATATCCGTCGCAAATTTATGAGCGTTTTGCGAGTAAATTCGTCGTTGCAACTTTGCAAGTTAACCACTCCCTCGCAAAGTTGCAAGACATTGTTTTGTCTCAAGTTTGCATCGGATTTTCTTTCCTTTCAAATTTGCAAGGCTTTTTCAGTTGCAATTTTGCAAGTCATTTGCAAGTAAATTGTTTTTTCATAGCAAAATTAGAATTTTACTAAACTATTATATATTTTTAAATTCTAAAAAGATATTATAATTATAAAAAAATATTACAAAAAATTAATAGATAAATTCAAAGATTCATTACAACAATATCTAAAAAAACAAACACACAAAGGTTCAACATTCATTACAAAAATAGAAAATAAACTAAATAGCATCAGATTCATCATCATCATCTCCAGAATCATGAGATATGCCTTCAGAAGGCCTGTCTTCAGACTGAAGAATGTCTGCCAGGGTAGAGTCTTTGCTAGCTAGATAACGAACAACATCATTCAGCTTCCCGATTTCTCTTACATGGCTTTGAATCACAAGAACTTGTTCCCTGATTGTCTTCTTCAAAGAGTGGTACTCAGAACCGCTAGAAGTAAACGAAGCAGGAACATATCCTAAAGACGTACTTAGAGGACCCACTCCATACATTCGTCCCTTTTTGCGGGGACCATACTACATAATAAAATTAGAGAGATCCATATTAATGAAGACTTAAAACACTTTGAGATTGTGAGCAGTATTAAATTACCTCACAAAAGATCTTGTTTTTTTCTGCTGGAGAGAGGCTAACAGAACCGGTGCTCTCTGGATCATCGCTAGCAGCCTGATATAACTCCTGAAATTTTGATGTCACGTCGTTGTAGAGCTGCTCAGCTTTACCGTGAACAAAAGATCCATCCGGGTTTCGTTTAGTGATCTCGAGAAACCCAATCAAGTCTGGAATAGAAACATCCAGACTCCTCAGCCTACAATTAAAAAAAAATAGTCAAATCATAAAAATTTCAGATCACAACTTAAATGAAATAAGACTAAAAAAAAAAGAGAGCAACTTACAATCACTCGCGCACGGACCCTGAAGGAAGTCTGGCATCAACGATGCTTAGACGATCCATGTCCATCAGGGTCAGAGTAACGGGCTGCCCGGCTTTTACAACTCCGGACTTCAGAGCCAGGATCTTGCCAATAAGCAACTAGAACAGCCCAAATATTTGGGTCAAACTACAAAGGCATTGCTGCATCACCTTTCTTCCGCCACTTACCCCTCCACCTACAAACTTGGCGAGTCATTTGAACTTTCAATTTGGCTTCAAAAGATTGGCGAACAGGGTTTGTTAAACCAGAATCCCAATGATACATTTGCTGACATAACAAAAAAAAACGACATTAATACATAAAATTAAATTTTTATAGAACTGTAAATTTAAACAAAATTGAATGAATTACCGCAAATGATTCAAACCAACGTCTCAAGACATTCCCAGGGGTTTGCTTCCTTTTAGCATGCGGTTCTTTGAAATCTCTTTCAAAGATATGACGGACCGATGCAGCAACGCTCCCATCGTCATCAAACCTATCACAGAAAATTAAAGGCAACTGAGAGAAATTAATATCTAAACAATGAAATATTATAATTAATTATAGTAAATTATAATTAAAACTTACCAAACCGTATTTGGAGGAATCTGGATCCTCCCAATTCCGTCGCAACGCGTATTTATCATGCTCAGACGCCATTTTACTCTTTAAATTCTTTTTTCTTTTTTTTTCTTCCTTAATCACGGTAATATATTTCTCTCAACGTTTTTTTTTTATGTTCAGTTTTTTTTCTATGTTCTGCTAACTACTCACAGCTGCTATATATAGACATTTAAAAAATATTTGCAAGATATTTGCGAGAGAATTGCAATAGATATTGCAACGGATTTGTGATGACTTCAACTTTGCAAGGGATTCGTGAGGGAGTTCTGTCCATTGCAAAACTTAGATACACATATAGAAAACGTGTATCACCAATCTATCCGTTTTTTTGCGACGAAATTTGCGAGGCTTATTGCGAGACATTTGCGAAGTTTGCATCTAGACATTTGCAAAGTTGCAAGGCATTTTTTCGTCGCAACTTTGCATCAGATTTTATTTCCTTTCAAATTTGCAAGGCTTTTTCCGTTGCAATTTTTCAAGTCATTTGCAAGTAAATTGTTTTTTTTCATAGGAAAATTAGAATTTTACTAAATTATAATATATTTTTAAATTCTAAGAAGATATTATAATTATAAAAAATATTACAAGAAATAAATAGATAAATTCAAAGATTCTTTACAACAACATTTAATAAAACAAACACACAAAGTTTCAACATTCATTTCAAAAATAGAAAATAAACTAAATAGCATCAGATTCATCATCATCATCTCCAGAATCATGAGACATGCCTTCAGAAGGCCTGTCTTCAGACTGAAGAATGTCCGCCAGGGTAGAGTCTTTGCTAGCTAGATAACGAAGAACAACATTCAGCTTCCCGATTTCTCTTACATGGCTCTGAATCACAAGAGCTTGTTCCTTGATAGTCTTCTTCAAAGACTGGTCCTCAGAACCGCTAGAAGTAAACGAAGCAGAACATATCCTAAAGGCGTACTTAGAGAACCCACTCCATACATTCATCCCTTTTTGCGGGGAGCAAACTACATAATAAAATCAGAGAGATCCATATCAAAGAAGACTTAAAACACTTTGAGATTGAGAGCAGTATTAAATTACCTCACAAAAGATCTTGTTCTTTTCTGTTAGAGAGAGGCTAACAGAACCAGTGCTCTCTGGATCATCACTAGCAGCCTGAGATAACTCCTGAAATTTTGATGTCACGTCGTTGTAGAGCTGCTCAGCTTTGCCGTGCACAAAAGATCCATCCGGGTTTCATTTAGTGATCTCGAGAAACCCAATGAAATATTATAATTAATTATAGTAAATTATAATTAAAAACTTACCAAACTGTATTTGGAGGGATATCTGGATGGAGGTGAGGAAGAAGATCATCTCCAGGACTAGCCAAAATCATATTGATTGCCACTAAATCTTCCACTGGCATTGGGGCAGGAGGGGGTGCGGGAGCAGGAGCTGGAGCAGGACCTGGAGCAGGAGCTGGAGGGGAAGCTTGCGTTTGGCTGTTAGGAACAACCGAACTCTCAGCCACCTAAGAATTAGAAGAACTCCCCGGATTGGTATGACAGGATGTACTGCTTATATTTAACCTAATTTTCGATGCAAACCTTATATTATAAAAGTTTATCTTTGAAAGTTTTAATTGTAAATCACAATAGCTCAGTTGGATAAACTCTTCCCCTTACATCCCAGGTAACCGTGGTTTGACTCTCTCTTGACACCTTTTTAATTTTTCCTTCCTTTTTAAGAGACGCGCAATTGAGATAAAGCCAATGCAAAACCGTTGCAAATTTGCAAGCACTTTGCGAGAGTTTGTGCAATTCCCTCGCAATTACGTCGCAATATCATATTTTAATGTGTTTAGGGATTCGTTAGGGGTACATCAAGGGTTTCGAAGAGTTCTTGCAATTTCCTTGCAAAATTGCAAGGGTCTTGCAACAATTTACTTGCAAATCCCTCGCAAAAATTTTAATTTAATAAGTTTTAGGTATTTGTTTACGGTTTTAGAAAGTGTTTCAAAGAGTCGCAATATCATATTATAATGTGTTTAGGGATTCGTTAGGGGTACATCAAGTGTTTTGAAGAGTTCTTGCAATTTCCTTGCAAAATTGCAAGTGTCTTGGAACGATTTACTTGCAAATCCCTCGTCAAAAGTTTAATTTAATAAGTTTTAGGGATTTGTTTACAGTTTTAGCAAGTGTTTCAAAGAGTCGCAATATCATATTTTAATGTGTTTAGGGATTCGTTAGGGGTACATCAAGGGTTTCGAAGAGTTCTTGCAATTTCCTTGCAAAATTGCAAGGGTCTTGCAACGATTTACTTGCAAATCCCTTGCAAAAAGTTTAATTTAATAAGTTTTAGGGATTTGTTTACGGTTTTAGCAAGTGTTTCAAAGAGTTTAGCGCATTCTCTAGCTGCTCCTAAGAAGGAATGCTAAACCAGGGCTCTTTGAAAGGTGGTTAAATTCTTCTGCTCCCAGAAGTTTGACCTGGAGATAAGAGACAAGAAGGGGGTTGATAATGGAGTGGCAGATCACCTTTCCAGGATGAAAGTGTTGGATGAAACAGTTCTTGATGAGGAACAGCCAGTGGAATATGTCAACATGATTGGTCTGCGCACTGTGGAACAGTCATCACATGTCAGCAAGGACTGTTCCAGCGCAGATGATGAATTCATAACAGTGATCCAGAAGCAGTATCTGAATCTTCTGTGGTTTGCTGAGATTGCTAACTTCCTGGCTGCTGAAAAGGAACCTCTGAAATTTACTAGGAATGAGAAGAGGAAATTTTTGAGAGAAGCAAGGCATTACTTTTGGGATGAGCCGTATTTGTATCGTCAAGGTAAGGATGGGATCTTCAGGAGATGTGTTCCAGAGGCTGACATTCCAGGAATACTTCACCACTGTCACGGTTCCTCCTATGCTGGTCATTTTGCTACCTTCAAGACAGTCTCCAAGATACTCCAAGCCGGTTTCTGGTGGCCCACTATGTTTAAGGATGCTCATGCATTTATATCACGATGCAACTCCTGCCAAAGGATGGGTAGTGTGAGCAAGAGAAACGAGATGCCTCAGAACTACATCTTGGAAGTGGAAGTGTTCGACTGTTGGGGAATCGATTTCATGGGACCCTTCCCAATTTCTCATAAGAATGAGTACATCTTGGTTGCTGTAGACTATGTCTCCAAATGGGTAGAAGCCGTTGCTAGTCCAACCAATGATGCAAAGGTCATAACCAAGATGTTCACCTCCATCATCTTTCCAAGATTTGGAGTTCCTAGAGTGGTAATAAGCGATGGTGGATCACACTTCATCAACAAACTGTTCCAAGGATTGCTGAGCAAGAACGGGGTGAAGCACAAGGTTGCAACCGCCTACTATCCCCAGACAAGTGGTCAAGTGGAAGTCTCAAACAGAGAAATCAAGAACATCCTGCAGAAAACAGTTAATACTACCCGTAAGGACATGTCTCTCAAACTGGATGATGCTCTCTGGGCATACAGAACTGCCTATAAGACACCATTAGGGACCACTCCTTATCATCTGGTCTATGGCAAGGCGTGTCATCAACAAACTGTTCTAAGGATTGCTGAGCAAGAACGGGGTAAAGCACAAGGTTACAACCGCCTACCATCCCCAGACAAGTGGTCAAGTGGAAGTCTCAAATAGAGAAATCAAGAACATCCTGCAGAAAACAGTTAATACTACCCGTAAGGACTGGTCTCTCAAACTGGATGATGCTCTCTGGGCATACAGAACCGCCTATAAGACACCATTAGGGACCACTCCTTATCATCTGGTCTATGGCAAGGCGTGTCATCTACCTGTGGAACTAGAGTACAAGGCAGCTTGGGCTGTTAAACTACTAAACTTCGACATTAAAACCGGCCAAGGAGAGGAGAACCATGCAGCTTCACGAGTTGGAGGAGATCAGGCATCTGGCCTATTAGAGTTCTAAGATCTACAAAGAGAAGACTAAGGCATTCCAGGACAAACGGATCATTAGCAGGAGCTTTGCACCGAATGATCAAGTCTTGCTCTTTAACTCTCGAGTGAAGCTATTCCCTGGAAAGCTTAAATCGAAATGGTCTGGACCTTTCACTATCAAGGAGGTTCGTCCTTATGGAGCTGTTGTGTTGCTGGACACAAGAGGTGGAGAATTTGTTGTTAATGGTCAGCGTCTCAAGCCTTATCTTGCTGACACACCAATCGCAGAAGGAGTAGAAATACCCTTAGGCGATCCTTCTCCAGCCTGATCGGCTCATCAAAGTCAAGCTAGTGACGTTAACCAAGCGCTTGGTGGGAGGCAACCCACTGGTATGTATATAACTTCTCTTTTCTTATGTTTTTGTTTTGTTAGATTTTAATTTGCAGGTCATAAAAACAAGAAAAACTGAGTTACTTCGGCGGAACAATCAAGTGCCTGTTCCACTCGACTGTTCCAGGTAAGTAATCAGAACAAATAAAAAAAAAAAAAAGAGGAAGAGGAAGCGGTTAAGGTTCTGCCTATTTAAGGCCGACCCTAACCAACTCCCCACTACTTCCTCCTCTGCGCCGATCCAAAGCCCCCAACCCGTGATGCTGATATGGATGATGTGGAGGATATCACTCCAACAGATGGGGGCGAGTTTGATTTGGACCCACATTTAGACCTGGAAGATGACACAGCTTACCGCAAGTGGATGGTGGACTCTCAGCGCAAGAACAACAGCCTCATGAAGAAAATCCTGAACATGATAACTGGAGGTTGTTTCTCAGGACAGAGTGGTCGGACAGAACCTAAGTCACCTCAGAGAAGTCGGAGACCAGGCAAGGAACCAGCTGGAACAGGAGATGATCGACTGCCAAGGAACAGGAGGACAACTGGTGACGAGAGCGGCGGCTCTGAATGAGTCCATAAGGACTATTTTCTACCCCATTGTTTTATCCATCTGAACTATTTATTTTTCATGCTTTATTTATATTTGTGTGCTTTTGTTCCTCCTATTTCTATCACAACCAGGGATGGTGTGATCTAAGTCTGGGGGAGCATTTGTGTGCTTTGAGTCAGTCCTTGTTCTTGTGTCATTTTAATGTTTTATTGAGTCTTGCTTTAGGATCGAGTCAGTCTGAACTATTGTGGGAACGAGGACCTTATTGTGTGATATTATTTTAACCACCTCGTGCTCTAACTTTCTTATTCAGTGACCTTAGCAGTGACGAACGACCCATACATGGACCTGGAACACCCTGACATTTCTCATTAGACTCTCCAGAAGTTCTCTACTGATCAGGTTACACTGGGTAGACTTAACTCCACCTAACTTGGACCTAACTTTGACTTTTAATTCTTCTTGTCATGGGCATTAGATCAGGGAAACGAGACCTACACTCAGGACTTCTCATCCCTTTTCATCCCTCTTGTTGTTCCTGAGTGGCTAGCTCATCTTTAGCTAGTTCCCACCTCGCACCTTAACCTTTATTCCACCCACATGCACTTGTTTTTCCTTATGTTATATATGCAGATATGTGCAAAAAGGTTGGAGAGGAAAGGATCGACACAGCCTCTTACTCATCGATGCTAAATCATTCAGAAGCAGAGGAAGGAACACGATGAAGAGAAGATCAGTCATACGCCTTATCCATGAATGGAGAACAGTCAGGCGCCTGATCCACTAATAAGAAGAACAAGTCAGAGAGTTGAGGTCAAAACCACCAGTGGCTTCCAAAACTAACTTTTACCCCCTTCCCTCGTCACTACTCAATTATTGTGCATAAGTAGATGTCAAAAAAAAAAATCAGTATTTTATTTCTTTGAGTGACGAGAAAGGGGATGAATATACATGATTATGTCACTGGGAAAGGTGTAGTGATCCAGTACCATAAATAGAGTAAGGAAGAGCGAGTGTTTATGATAGGAGCAGTCAGATTGGGTGATCCAACTGGAGAATAGCCGGTTTGATCAGAGCAGAAGTGAGTAAGAGCTGTGCAGTTTTGTGCAATATCCTGCATCCACCTCAAAAATTGGTAACCCCTAAACACTCTAAGCTCCACCACTCAAACACTGAAATAGCCTGTTCTAACACCTAGCCCGTCTACCCTGAGTAGTACCTGCGACAAGAAGCTCACGCTGATCTTAATGAATGTAGGGGTTTTTGTCTCGATAGTGTTGCTTTTTCAGGTTTGAGATGTAGAGTATGGAGCCGATTTTCGAATAGCAGTCAGGGGGGTTTCAGTAAGTGTATGAGGTCCTAGCTAACTTCTTGTATGGTTCAGAGATTCGTGGTAAGAGTATGGTTACTGAGAATAAACGAGTTCCCACACTTTCAAACCTTTCTCCCTGTTCTTGATACTTACCTTGTTCGAGGACAAACAAGGATCTAAGTCTGGGGGAATTGATATATGATGTTTTTCAGATCATTGTATATATGTTTTTGTTTAATTTAAGACTCTAAACCGTGTTAGTCTAGTCCCTTGTGGTCTTTTTCAGGCCTTGAGTTGATAGAAGGGTAAAGAAAGGGCACATGAAGAGAAGATGTCTTTTTGGAGTAATCCTGCAGAGAACACTCAAGAAGAACAGTCCCGAGACTGTTCTCAAGCGGAACAGGCGAACGGGTGATCCTGATAACTGTTCCAGACGAATATGGATACTCATATTTCGGGAATTAAAGCCCTGTTGCCCTAATTTTCCTCTACCTATTGGCGCCTCACTATAAAAGACCTCCTCTATTATTTTTATTTTCTTACGCTAGTTTTGACAAGAGACCTAGACTTGTTTTGGTGATTTGCAATTGTAAGGGAGAAGGCTCCATCTTTCCTAGAGAAGATCATCCTGAACCCTTTGTTTTTCTACTCTTATCTTATGCAGTTTATTTCAGATTTAATGTCTTTGTTTCACTGCATCATGATTAAGTAGTCATCTGGCTCGCCTAGGGTTTTAGGGTATTGATAAACAAGCCAAACATAGATAAGCATCATTCATTGGACTCTTCATTCATATCAATCTTATTGCTTGCATTAACTTGATCACTTAATGCTAGATCTGCTGTTCATCGCCTAGCTAACCACGCAGGAGATAACTTGACCTATATTGAATGAGCTTAATGTCTTTAATCAGCGAAAGTAGATATTAGAGCATTAAGTGAACTAGATCGGACATGAACTCTAAGGCTTGTAGCCGCCTCTGATCCCAAGCGACAGCTTAGGTGATCCGGCCGGCTCGCAAAGGATCCATCACCATGACAGTGGGTTGGATCAGTTGAGAGATCCGATGTTCTAGATTGTGTAAACCTGTGCTTGAATAATTGTTTGGCTAAATCAATACCCGCATTAAACCCTAGGTCGACTTTCATATCAAATCGCATTTAAACATCTTTATTTACTTGTCATCTAAGTCACCTAAATCTTAAAACCATATTTTTTTCTTAGCTTGAATTTAAAATTCATAGAAATAAAGTGTAGACTGGTCCTCTGGATTTGAATCTAAAGTACTATAATTACAACTGTTAACTTGACAGTAGTAAGGATTCATTTTTAGTGTATCAATGGGATATCATGGAACTCGCATTCATGATGACAACTTATTAAGTTTGTTAAGAGTGTAACTCATTCCAACACTCTTGAATCAAGAAAAGAATCACACCGTAAAGTGGCAGATGTGAGACAAGAGAAGAAATCATTATCTTTTAAACGAAATGGATGTCATTTCTTTGGGAAGCCAGGACACAAGGTAGCTGACTGTAATTTTTGCAGAAGACAGTATCAACGTTATTGGAGCTTACATAATTGTTTCATTGAACCTAGTAAGATTGATGTGTGTGGATCTCTAAGACTGACCTTTATCCTACATTTAGAAGCGGATCTCAATCTCAGCATAAACTCACTAAAACCCTAGTGGTAACTCAGAAACCGGGTAAAGAAATTGAGTGCAACATGGCACTCATAGGCGACTTTATTGAACAAGACACCAAAGAAGTGTCACACACAAGAAAGGTTGTGCCACATATGAGTGAAGGAGAGTCCTATGAATTGTCAATAATGTTGTAGCTAGCGTGGCTTACACTACCACACAGAGCAATAGTCAGACTGAGATTCCATGGTACTTTGATAGTGGATGTTCAAGGCACATGACAGGAAACCATGATTGTTTGAATAAATTTGAAGCCATCCATGGAGGAAGAGTTACCTTTGGTGACAGAGGACAAGGGAGAATACGTGGAGTAGGAGTTATGGAGAGAGCTGATTTACCTCGCTTAGTGAATGTCTAATATGTTGAGAGTCTCAAGGTTAATCTCATCAGTGTTAGTCAGCTGTGTGATGAAGGTTTACAAGTCATCTTCACCAGTAACGAATCCCAAGCTGTGGATCCTAAAGGAAATCTTTTTTATGTGGCTTTCGCTCTGGTAACAACTGCTACATGTGGAAATCTTCCACCCAATGTCTGTCTACAAGAGATTCCCAAATTGATCTATGGCATAGAAACTTGGTCATATGAACACTCATGGCTTATCAAGACTTGTGCAAGCTGAAGTGGTTCGAAGAGTTCCAAACCTTGAAGATCATACTGATACCATATGTGGTGCCTGCTGTCAAGGTAAACAAATCAAGGTGCAACACAAACATGTATCTCATATTAACTCAAAACGCATTCTTGAACTAGTTCATATGGATCTTATGGGTCCCATCTCACCTGAAATTATTGCTGGAAAGGGATATATTTTCATGTTAATTGATGATTTTTCCAGGTTTACGTGGGTGAGATTCTTGAAGAACAAGTTGGATGCAATTGAGAGTTTCAGAATTCTTGCACTTCAACTCAAACAAGAGAAAAGTGGAATTTTACAAATAAGAAATGATCATGGTGGGGAATTCCAAAATGAGCAGTTCGATCAGTTCTGTTTAAACCAAGGCATTCAACATCAATATGCAGCTCCAAGAACTCCTCAAAAAAATGGAGTGGTTGAACAGAAAAATAGAACACTGCAAGAAATGGCTAGAGCCATGCTGGCTGGAAATCATGTATTATCCGGCTACTGGGCTGAAGCAATTAACACTGCTTGCTACATCATCAATCGAGTATATGTGAAACCTAAGACTAAGACTACCCCTTATCATATATACAAGGGAAAGACTCTGAACCTCAACTATTGTCATGTATTTGGTTGTTTGTGCTACATTCTTAACGAAAAAAATCACCTTGGAAATTTTGATGTTAAGAGTGATGTGGGTATGTTTCTTGGTTACTCCAAAAATAGTAGTGCCTTTCGAGTGTAAAAATCGAGAATCAAGATGATTGATGATGATCGAGCTGGGTTCTACCAGGAAGGTGCCACACAAAGATGATATTTGTGTTACACAAAAAATTTCACATGAGGACGGTGCTTTTCACGATCTTGCAGAGAAAGTTAAGTCAGTTGAATCTGAAGAACAACCACAACCCGAGCCCATTAAAGTTCACAAAAACTACTCATCGGATGATGTGATTGGAGGAGCATTTGATGGAAGGTTAACTCGCAAGAAACAAATTGAATTCAAGGAGATTGTTAAGCTTGTGTGTTTCGTCTCAGAAATGGCCAAACATGAGTGTTTCATTTCTCAAATTGATCCACGAAACATTCAAGAAGCACTAAATGATGAATTATGGACAGCCTTAATGCAAGAAGAAATGGAATAGTTTGTGAGACTCCAAGTTTGAGATCAAGACTTGTTGGTCAGGGTTACTCACAAATTAAAGGTGTTGATTTTGATAAGACATTTGCTCATGTGGCTCGTCTTGAATCAATCTGACTCCTTTTCAGTATATCATGCAAAATTCGGATCAAACTGTACCAGATGGACGTCAAGAGTCCCTTTCTTATTGTTTTACTTCAAGAATAAGTCTATGTAGCAGAACCAAAAGGATTCGAGGATCCATACTTTCCTGTTCATGTTTACCAACTTAAGAGAGCTCTCTATGGACTAAAATAAGCTCAAAGAGCATGTTACGAGAGATTAACACAGTTTATGATCTCTGCTGAGTTCAATAGAGGAGGAGTTGATAAAACCTTATTTATACAACACATAAATGGGAACTTGCTGGTAGTTCAAGTATATGTTGATGACATCATATTTGGGAGAACATCAAAGCCCTTAGTTGACGAGTTTGTCAAAACAATGACAAAGGAATTTGAGATGAGTATGATTGGTGAGCTAAATTATTTTCTTGGCTTACAAATCAGAGAAATGGAAGATGGAATCTTCATCTCACAAAGCACTTATTCCAAGAACCTTGTGAAACGTTTTGGCATGCAAACTAGCAAGACTGCAAGAACCCCAATGAGCACAACTTCTTAACTCTCACGTGATGAAGAAGGACAAAAAGTTGATGAGAAACTTTATAGAGCCATGATCGGTAGCTTGCTCTATCTCACTGCAAGTCGTTCGGATCTATGCCTCAGCGTTGGGATCTGTGCTCGTTACCAAGCCTCACCAAAAGAGTCACACTTGAAAACTGTGAAACGTGTGATCAAATATGTGAAAGGTACACTAGAGTTTGGTCTTCACTACACATTTGAGACTAATGGGAATCTTGCAGGTTATTGCGATGCAGATTGGGCCAGTTGTGTAGATGATCGAAGGAGTACTTTTGGTGGTTGTTTCTTTCTCGGGAACAAATTGGTGTCATGGCACAATAAGAAGCAAAACTGTGTATCTCTGTCTACAGCTGAAGCTGAGTACATTGCCCTGGAGAGCTGTTGCACACAACTCCTTTGGATGAGACAAATGCTTATGGATTACAGTATCAATTCTAACCCTTTATTAGTCTATTCTGATAATATGAGTGCCATAAACTTGTCTAAGAACCCTGTCCAACACTCCCGTACAAAGCATGTTGATATGAGACACCACTTTGTGAGGGAGTTGGTTGAGGTAAAACTTGTTGTCATTGAACATGTCTCATCTGAAAATCAACTTGCTGATATTTTCACTAGCCCTTAGATTTCAATTGCTTTTTGGGTCTCTGAAAAGCCTTGGGAATCGTTGATCTTCAATCATGAGTTTAAAATGTCTGGAAGGAAAGTTGAATCTAGGTAGAATAATCACATATCGAGTCATTGTTCTATTTTAATCATTATTCTATTTCCTTTCCAATCCTAATCTTTTCTAATTGTCTTTTTCCTTTGTCATCAAGCTCAAATCACCTTAATGATTTTCTTTAAATATGTGAGTGAATATTGCAACATTAAATAGAAATTCTCCATCACCGTGGTCTATTTAAATCCTCACCATCTTCCTAAGCGCCGATCCTCTACTTCTTCATCTGAAATGGCTGATAACCTTCACAAAGCAATCAAGGCAATGCCATTGGATGACGATTATCCGATATACTGCATGATGACCCCAAGTTCATGGTTTTATCCGAGAACGCCAAAATCCTTATGGGAAGGCTTCTTAACCCCAACTGCTAGATAATGTCAAGGATAATAAACTACATGCCGATAGCTTAGAGAGTTTATGATAGAGTATGTGGGATATGGCTATATCCACCAATGGTCTTGTGCTCATCGTGGGTTCCTTTTCATAAGCCTTCTGAGTTGTATTTTGTTTTCCTTTTGGGTTTGCTTCTTCTTTCATATTTTATGCTTTTGGTTTGGCTTTAAATTTCTCACCTTTCGGTTTCGGTTGTCTATTATGGCCCAATGACAATTTCGCATTATAAGATCTTGAAAATAGTCAATAAGCATAGAATCTAGGGGTAAGGTATATGCCACACCAATAATGTGTAGTCATCCACGTCATCAAAATGCAGTCATCCACATCATCAAAATGTAGTCAACCAAATATTCAAACCATATAAATTAACCGGATTTCATTTGTAAATCGGTTCTCTGATTCTTGTAAAAACGCTTTGGAGATCTTCCTTGACCGCACAGTCTCTTCTTCTCCTCGACTTCGCTTGAAACAATGTTCTCCTCTGCGATATGAACTATATCATCGAGAATCAGAAGGAATTGAAAGTCAAAAGAGGGGTTTGATCGCAGAAACCATATATTTAATCAAATCTATTCAGATCCATCAACTTCTCACTCAGGCCATCAGTCTTGGTTAGTTCTTCGCTTCCTCGAACTGGTCAGATTACGATTCTTTTTACCGTAATTTTATTAATTAGCATCACGGGTTAGTAATGGTAGATCTTCAGGTCACAATGTGATAAACTTTATTTTTAAAGTTTGCTACTTTATGTGTGGTTTAGGAAAGATTGTTACATCTGCTTTGATCATATGTAACTTGGTTAATTAATATATAGATTTTGAGGGCAAATGTGATAAACGTTAATTTTAAAGTTCAAGACTTTATGTTGTTTCAAACTGTGTCATAGTATATGACAAAGTGTTCTGTGTCGTTAGGGATGATTGTTACATCTGCTTTGATTATATGGAAAGCTTTGATGTGTGCCACTGGAAGTGAATCTCCTGTGGTTGTTGTTCTATTTGGAAGTATGGAGCATGGCTTCAAGAGGGTAACTTGACTTAGAGTGTATTACATTACAAATTGTTAGATGCTCAAACTATATAAGTCATAATGTGCATTATTGTTCTATAGGGAGATATATTGTTCTTGCATATATATGAGTAAGGACCCCATTCGAGCAGAAGAAATTGTTGTTTTCAATGTTAATGTAATTTTCTTTTTTTCTTGTTTTGTCTCATTTTGTTTGATTCTTGTGTGTTTTAAGCGATTTGCTTCTCCTCAGGGTCGTGATATTCCCATTGTACATCATTTTCATTAAGATAAGACGTCCTCATTATCATCTCTCGGTTATTTATATTGTAATGTGAGGTTGAGTCGTGAGGTTGATTCACTTTATAGGTTCATGAAAGGGAGAATACATGAGAAGTTGATGTTTTTGACAAAAGGTACTGCTTCTATTGATTTGGAACTTCACTTTTGAGTTGTTAAGTTATTTTTCATAGTGTTCTTTACCAACACACATACACATTTTCATTATCTTTTGATTTTGTTCATGTGACAATAACTACGAAGATGATATAATCTTATATGCCGAAGGACAGCATTGGCTTCATAGACATCATATAATGGGTCGTGCTGTCATGTAACTTAAATATCAAAGCTCTCGCTCACGTATGTATTTAAATCGAAAGATCTATGGTAACTCATAAATGGTTTTGTACTATGTTTCAGGTTCTTGCCTATTATCAAGGTAATACAGTCTCGCTCTTTGATCAAAACCCAAAATGAAATTTTAAGTCTTTTTTTTGTTATGTGACTTGAGACATTTTGCATCTTCTCTTCTTGTTGCAGTATATTCTCATAGGGGCATTGGGTTTACTCGTTATAACCTCCAAGGATTGATTGAGTTCTTTGGAAAGGCATGAACTCTAGTGTAGTTCTGGTCTTGTTGCTAAGGGAAAATATAATTTTAAATATTTGTGGTTTAGACCACTTTAATAGAGAAGAATTAGAAGCTAATTTTTATTGTTATTGACCACCTCAAAAATGCAATAGTGCATGAACAATGTGTTATTGTTACAAACAAAAGTTAGTGTCTCAACTCAAGAATCAGCATTAACGCTCAAATTCACAAAGGCAGTCATGCAATGGATTAGGATTTAGAATCCCATTCAACTTTTATTTCAAGAAATGACGTATTTCATGAAAATTATTTCCAGAAAAGTATCTTACTATAAAGGGAAATTGTCTTCAATAACACTTTTTAAGTTTATCTCCAAAATGACACCTTAAATTATTATTATTTTAAGAAAAAATATTAACAGATCAAAAAGACTATAATAGTCCCACTTAATAACAAATAAAATTTAAAAACTAAAAGCAAATTAAACTTCAAAAAAAATCCAAAACATTCTCGGGTTTGTAGCCTCCTTGATGTCCTTGACATCGCTGGAGGCATTAGTGTAATCGCCGCAAATTTTACGGTTGACTGTCTTCACACTCAAAATCAAAGATTATACATGTAAGTTAGAAGGTTTTCGATTGTAAAATGAAATTAAGGTTTTCGGATCAAAATTTGGGAGTTTCAAATCGTGTTGAATTTTAATTTGTTTCATTTGGAGAATGAAAAGTGTGATGACGTAGAGCTATGAATAAGGTTACCAAACTTCTCTTCTTTGAGTTGAGAAAAATCTGAAACGTTTTTCTTCTCGGAGGTTATAAATGTTTAAGGAACCATCTATAAATATTGTGACCTTACTTTCTTGGAAGCTATTTTAAATCTCGATGTCGCAATGTCAACATAAATATCAAAAATAGTTGATTAGTCAAATTTTTACAACTATGTTGATGCAAACTCAGGTTAAAAATGGGTAATTGTTGTATTTAGGAAGAAAAAGTATTTAAGAGGTTTCATTTGCAAAAATATCATCTGTTGTGTTTACCCTTTGAAAATGGGTGAGAGTTGTGTTTAGGAATATCAACTAACTAAGTTCATGGTTTTGTTTATTCTTGTAATTGAGTTGGTTTAAATTAAATTTCTTTAAATGTCATGTTTTGATCTATTACACTTTTATCTCTTTGATATCCTCATGAGTTTATTCATTATCTTCTTTGTTTTTTGCTATTATCCTTACCATTATGGTATTTACAATTTCAAAAAATATTTGTAAAATGTTTATGAAGGTATTCCAAAGACTTTTCTCATGAATTTGTTCTTGTTTTTATAAATCATATTTCTTTAAACTTGTTTATTGCTTTATTTTATTGATGTTGTATCTTTATGTATTGTTATGTCATGTTGTTCTTCAAAGCTGGGTTACGTCGATTTCATGAACCATTTGTAACAAAATTAGGAAAGAATTACAAAGACTTTAAAAGATATGATATTATTAAAAAAAAAAATTTGTTGCATATGATAGAAATGCAATGGAGATTTGTTCTCTTCCAGGCTGTCATTGCCTTTGTTGTACTATCCTATTGGTTTTGAGCCAAACCAACCAATCGCGATAAACCAACATTCAAATGTTGGTTTTATCTATACTCTTAAGAAGATTTTCACATCAGAAGAGTTCAGACGAATTAAAGAAAAAAACTTTTACGGGCTCCGTGATCAAGTTGAGCGAAAGGCATTTAGCATTGTCAAAGAAGATAATACACATCTTTTCGCTAGAAGCAAAAAGACAGTGAAGGAAAATGAAGTCTAGTTTTATTTTGGAGCATAGCCATTGAGATTATCTATTAGAGAGTTCAACAGGATCACATGGCTTAAGTGTAATGGAGAAAGGGAAGAATCACAAGTGGATAAAGAAAATCGTGAATATAATTAAAACTTGCTTAAGAATGATCATACACTAGATGAGTTAGAACATTAGCTTAGTGACACAAGAGAAGATTTATTTTATAAGAGATTCTCCCTTGTGTGTTCCTCCTCATTGAAAGCATAATGTTACAGAGAATCTCAATATACAAGTTCCCTTTGGAAAATGTGAAGAGAGCACAAAAAAAATGTTTTATTGACATATCCTTGGGGAAGGGATGCCTATAATATGCTCTAGAAATCGATTAAGAGGGTTGTGAAATTCAGTCTCGGAAAGACAAAATATGACTTGCAAGGATTTCCTCTAAATTTTCATTTGTGGATACTAGAACCAGTTCCTCTGCTACAAGTTGTTTCTAGTAGAATCATTCATAGTCTAGAAATTCAGGAGACAAAACCTACATTCCAATATGATAAATACACATTTATAGTAGCTTAATTTATGCCACAGGTTCGAAGTGTTGAATCTTCAGTAAATGTAAGTTTCCACATCATAATATTTAGTTTATGTTTATTTTTGTTTTGTTTTTTAAAGTAATGCATAACAAATATTTCTTTTTGTTTTCTTTTTCTTGTAGCTGAATGTCACTTGTGTTTTACCTCTCATTCCCCATTATCATGAGGATAATGTCTCAATGAAAAGGTATATGATAAAGATTTGGATAAAATAGAAGATTTAGCCTATAAAGGATATAGGCTCACTATTAAAGATTGGAAAATTGGGTCAATAGATATCTATTGACTTATATTTCAATCTTCAGCATATCGTATATCTTTTACTGGCTAAATCTGTCATTGTATCCAGATCTTCATCATGTATGTCTTCCATTGAAACATTGTTTTCAAGATCATGGTAAATGGGAGATAAAACATAAGTGATTTTCATTTATCATAAAAAAAATAACAAAACAAAATATTTGTTGTGCATTACTTCAAGAGGAAAAAGAAGCAAAATAAACAGAACCTAAATACCGTGATGTAGAAACTTACATTTATTGAAGATTCAACACATATAACATGTGGCATAGATGGAGCTGCTGTAAATGTGTATTTCTCACATAAGAATGTAGGTGTAGACTCATTAATTTCTAGACTATGAATGATCTTACTAAAAGCAGCTTGTAACTTATTTTAGGATTCACAAATAAAATGCTAGGGGGAATTTTTTGCAAGTTATATTCTATTTTCTCGAGATTGAAATTGACAACCCTCTTAATCGATTTCAGGAGCAGTGATAAACATCTCTTACCTATGGATATGTCAATAATACATTTATATTTTGTGCTCTCTCCATATTATCCAAAAGGAATTTGTAGACTGAACACCTTTGCAACAATATGCTTTCAATAAGGAGTAGCATTGCAAGAGAGAATCTCTCATCAGAAGACTCTTTTTTTGTGCCATTGAGTTGTTTTTCTAACTCATCTAGTGTACGATCACCCTCCAGCAAGCTCCAATTACATTCTTAAATTTTTATATTGACTTATGCTCCTTCTCCTTCTCCACTATACTAAAGTCATGTGATCATGTGGAAATTTGTAATAGAGAATTTCTATGGCTGTGCTCCAAAATAAAACCATACTTCATTTTCATTCACTGTCATAATATTTATAGTGAGAAAAACGTGTATTATCTTACCTGACAATTCTAATTGTCTTTGCTCAACTTGATGGTATATAATGGGTTATCTTATTCACTTAAAATTTTATGGTGTGAGAATCTTCTTAAGGATATCAATATAACCAATATTTGAATATTAGTATATTTCGACTAGTTTGATAATTATTTTATTTTTCGCATATAGATATTTCTTAAAGAATTCTCATAGAAATAATTTTTACATCAACTATATTTTTTATTAATACAATAGCATATTTGATTGTAAGCTCTAACTGGTAACCATGAAATGAATATAGGAAATAAAAAGAAAAGAATGTTGCGGAAAAAGATTAAAAGAATATCTATTACTTATATTCCTCCCAAAATTTGATAAGGAATAAATATAATCTATAATTACTTAAATGTTAAGGAATCATAGGTAAGAAATATTCCTTGTAAATGGTGTAAATTGTAAGGAGTTCACTATTCATGTTCATTCCTTTGGTCACCATTTTGAACCTATGTATAGTTTCATCTAAAATAAAATAATATTATATCTAAAAATAATTATAATATTGTATCTATCAAATATTTGTCCCTGCAGGAACACCTGATTAGAAAAATCTATCAAAACAATCTAATATTTTTAAGAAATACAATCTTAGACCGGTGAGCAGACAAAAACTATAAATTATGATATATATAGGTGTTTTTAAAAACTTTACTTATAAACAAATTAATTTTGTAAATAAAGAAATACAAGAAAAAGACAAAATCAAGCAAAGATCTAAAAACTCCTAATAGGCTTGAGTTAGGCAGAAAGGCTAGATAGACACAATGACCGTCGAAAACTCTAGTTTCCACATGGAACAGTTCCGCCGCCGCAGCACGCATTCACCAAAAGCGAAAACCTCCACGGCCACTCTGAAAGCGAAGACAAAACGTAGGAAGAGAAAGGCATTACAACTTGAGCGAGACCAAGAGGAAAGCGAATGGACGAACCAGAACACCGAAAAGACATGCATCGCCACATCTAACCAGATTCAAGACCAACTTAACTCGAAGATGAAGCACCAGCCGAAAAAGAAAAAAGGGATCTTTACATGGCTCAGGGTAGTGATTTCTTCTTTTTAGCGATAGGATGGAAAGAAAAGTTTAAACCATAGATCAGTTAAGCTGGATTAATAATGCATTGATTTTATTTATTTTAATTAAAAGAAATACTATATGATATCCCTGAAATTTTTGGTCATAAATATAGTTTCCAACAATTAAAATGATCAAAAAGTTTCATTAAAAAGTAGATATATATATATATATATATATATATATATATATATCCCTACAGTTTACTAATCTAAACTTAGAGTTTAGAGTTAAAGGGCAGAGTTTTGAGAGTGATAACTAAAATTTTGTAAAATAAAAAAATTAAAATTAAAATTTTAAAAATAGTTTCAAAAATAATTTTGAATTTCAAAGAAAATTTGCAAAAAGTAAAAAAAATGTAAATAAAAAGTTTTGAAACAAAAATTCTATAAAAAAATTTGAACTTTAAAACATATAATTCAAAACTATGAAAAATATATAATTTTATTGTTTTTATTTATTTATATATCTAGGGTATAAGAGTTTTTTTCTCTTTAATAGTTTAATAAAACATATTGATTATTTTTTTAAACACTTTTGTGTTAAAAAATTAAAAGTGGCCTATTTGAGAAAATTGAACTTAAATTAATTAATAAATGCATGATATTTATTATACGATTAATTCATAAGAAAAGGCCCTGGCTAAAGTTTATGATGAGTGAGACACGTAATACAATAACAAAAATACCAAAAAAATCAGAAAATTGACAAACAATTCAATAAAAAGGGGTTAAACACACAACATTAGTTTTTATTTATATTGAGAAGATTGGGCCAACGTTCCTTAGATTATTCCTTTTAAATATTCCTTGAGTTAGGGTTGCTTGGGCGGGTCGTGCCGGCTGGGCTGCTAGGATTGCTCGGGTGGGTCCTGCCGGCTGGGCTGCTAGGGTTGTTGGTGGCCGGACTCATCCCAAGAGTGTTCTTCACAGCGTCGGCTGCTTCTTGTGCCATGTTCTTCACTTGTCCACCTGTCTGCACTCCAAAATTAACAATATGTCAGTAGGCATAAACCACGTCAATATCATTCATTAATCATAATGAAAAAGAAAAAGAATATACCTGTTGAATGACATTAGAGGCCTGGGAAATTAGGGAAGGATTGTTCTGATCATGTTCTGCGTGTGACTGTGAGTGAGTGTGATGATCAGCATTCTCATTCATTGCATGTGATACTTTGTTTAAGTACTCTTCCTTCTTCAGCTGTAATTAAAAATGTATAATTCCTTAAAAAATCCTATTTAGGAAATTGATTGATGGTTAAAACGTTTAAGAAACAAAAATAAAATTATTAAGTGCACATCTGTCCCGGTCTAAAGCATATGCAAATGAAACCATAGTCTTCGATCGGGTTCCAAATATATTTGGTCAAAATTTGGAAGCAAATTTTTAAAAGCTTATACAATATCAAAAGGCACTGTATCGTGATTATTATTTTCATTATGTATATTTTCGATTTTGTGTGTATATGTACAATATTCTTAGACAATGTCCTTTTCTGTTTTTGTATATACCTGAACTTGACCGGTGGCTTCTCCAGCCTTGTGGCTTAATTCTTGACTCGACGACATCTTCTTTTTGGATCTGTAAATGTCTTTAGTTAAGATTGTAAATTGTAGAATACGTGAATGAATTGATATGCATTAGAGTTGTATTTATACAATTCGAAAGTTCTATTGTAGTAAAATCCTTGATTTAAGCATTCCACTGACACGTAAAAAACAATTTGACGACTGATTTTTTTTTATCAACGACAATGACGATTGAAATGGCTAAAATTTGTGGAGATGATTACTTTTCGGACGTATTATTCTAACGTTGCTAGGTCAAGGAGTGGAGGAGGATGTCTAGCTTTTCTTTTAAAAATTTGTAATCCATGACTTAATTAGATGTAAGGTGGCACGTTTAATTCTTGGTTTCGTACGGAAAAAGTTTAGCATACTACTTCTTCTTTGTGATTTGAATTAATGTCTTATTTTATATTATGGCTTTGTTTGAATATTTTATTTTAAGATTATATTATATTTTATTATTATAAGTTCCTATTTTTGTGTTAGCTTTGAGCCAGAAATTTAAAATCCACATAATAATCATATGTTGGGAATTTTTCTCTGAAGATGTCCACCTAAACAAACTATAAATGCAGTTGTTAAAAAATAAATATGAATACTAAAAATATATTTAGTAATTATTAATTAAGCATATAGTATATATTAGTCATTACATTTTAAAAATATTATATCTATGACTGAAATAAAGGAAAAATCTCACTAAAATAAAGCAAAGCATCATTAGTCAAACTTTTTAAGAGAAAAAGATATCACATATACTATAATTCTAATAGTGTTAGTGTTAGTGTAAGATAAGCAAGCTATGCGATGTAGAACACACAGTAGTACAGGGTTAATCAATTCCAAAAAATACGACTATATTTATTCTTTTAAAAGCTCACACTTGTTCTTCTTAAAAGAAATAAACCAAACAAGCTCAAGACACCCCTCGACTTGTTTGCTAGTCTTACTCGTTCAGAGACCTAAGACAGACTCTGAACCACTTAAGCCCTTAACCCCTAGATGTTTTGCTTCTCCTTATTCAGACATACAAAAACTCTCTATTGCTAAAAGCTCTCTCTGTGTGTTAGTCGACTACAACCCAGTCGACTCTCTCTTTATACCTAGAGAGAAAAACCCTAAAACTACCCAAATGAAAACTTTCCATTTTCTGTTTCAGCGAATAAGACAACCTTCTTGTTTTCTTCATCGGTTGCTTATTCTTCACTCCTTTTTCTTAACGCCCACGCCTTGATAAATATCTTCATATCTTTACTAAAGGCTCCTTCCTTTTCTTGCATTTGTCTTCACACGTGCTTCTCATGATCCATCTCTCTGATGCAGTAGTCCATGTCGCACTTCATGAACTACTTCTGCTCTGCTACATCATCTTCTTCACCATACATCTTCAATCTCCCCCTTTTTAATTCGTCGTCTCACAAGTACCTGAGATAGAAGACATCGCAACCACAACACCGCAAATGCATATTATCAAAGGATAACATATACAAATGCTCCCCCATAAATTATAGCATATACAAATGCTCCCCCATAAACTTAGTCTTCTGCATCTCAGTCCTCTTCTTCTCCCCCTGCTTGTGAGCACACGGATTAAAAACAACAGGAAATCAATACTTCATAACGAGAGACCGGTACTAATTTGCTACATCACTCTGAAGATCCTGAACGATCTCAGCTAAAGCCTGAAGAGCTCGAGTTCTGTCCTATAGTGCCACTTGCAGATCAACCCTGGTGAGTGGTCCATGAGGTATGAAAACTGATCCAAGCTCATAAACCGATACTCGGCGTGGTCCAGTTTTGGAGCTAGGTGTAGCAGTCCGTGGAGCAGGAGCTGGCTGACGTGTTGTCCTAGCAGAGCTTCTCTTCGATTCAGCTTTGGCAGGTGCCTTTCCTTTAGCTACTCGCTGCTCAGAGATTTCTCCGTTTCTACAAGCACCAGAGGCAGAGCAGACTCATCCTTATCTTTCTGTGATTCATCTCTGATCGGAGCATCTGGCACGGCAGTACTTGAAGATTCCTTCTGCGGCTTCGGATCTGCTACAGGTTCTTTGCAAATGGATCTATTTCAAGACCAGGAGTCCTTTCCTCACTCTCCTCCGATTGAGCTTTCTCATTCTCAGTGTTGAAGGACTCGAGCTCTTTGGCTACTTCAGGAAGAGCTGTAGACACCGGTGGATCGTTTCTCGGCGGAGGCGATTCAGGTTCACCATCAGAGAGTGACCTTCGACTTGCTTCAACCTCTGCATGCTTCTCTACCTTGGATGATTCGCCTTGTTGAGTTGAGTTCTTGGCTTTTCCCATTATAGAGGTTGGTTTCTTTGCTTGATTTGCGAGAGAGATGAAGAGAGGCTGGGAGATTTAGCTTCTCAATCACGATGAAGATTTTTAGGGTTTGTGTCCCACTACTTCCCTTAACTAAATAATGCTGAATCAACTTTTCTGATATAGCACATCTAGTCCCTGACTTTTTATCCTCTCCTTTGCATACCTACAACATTTAATTTCTCTCATCCAAACACATAAGCATTAAGCACATTCGTGAATTAATGTTGTATCATCAGACTTTCAAGATAGTAATAAAACACGAGTCACAACTCACAATTGGCTGATTCAAGATTAATATAAAGCATTAGATCAGTTTATTTACCATTTATGTGATGTGCTTCATGAGTTGACTCAGTGCTTGATTCAGGCTGCACATATAACTCTTTCTAGATCTTATACTCTCGTGCACCCGATTGTCTTTTTATGGCTAGCTTTCACATTGTTATGCCTTCATCAATACTGTTGGTTTTCATCCTTTATTCTTGCGCTGTGAAACCCATGTTATTTTCCATCATGAATCTATCAATTTTTTCTTTTTTTTATTAACAATCAAGGTTACACACACCAATTGCATTTATTAGTGTGATAAAACGATTAAATTCAAGAGATTTAGTGAATATATCAGCCAACTGCAAATTAGTAACTACATGTTCGATTACTACCTGATTGTCTTCAACTAATTATCTGATGAAGTGGTGCATGATGTCAATGTGCTTCGTCCTTGAATGTTGGACCGGATTCCTTGAGATATCAATTGCACTTTTGTTGTCACAATACACAAGAAAGGGACATGAGTGCATTCCATAATCAGCTGACATCTGCTTCATCCAGATAAGTTGTGAGCAGTAGTTACCCATGGCAATGTATTCTGCTTCTGCCGTAGAGAGTGATACAGAGTTCTACTTCTTGCTCAGCCACGAGATAAGATTGCTTCCAAGAAAGAAACATCCTCCACTGGTACTTTTCATGTCATCAGCACATCCTGCCCAATTCGCATCACTATACCCTACCAAGTTCTTGTTGGAATTCTTTAAGTAATACACATCCAAGCTCTCTGTTCCTTTGACGTACTTGATGATTCACTTTACTGCATCCAAGTGTGATACCTTAGGCTTGGCTTGATATCTTGCACACACACCAACACTGACTGATAAATCTGGTCGAGTAGCAGTTAAGTATAACAGACTACCAATCATCCCTCGATAGAGCTTAGCATCAACATCTTCTCCAGCTTCATCTCTTGCAAGTTTCAGTGATGTACTCATAGATGTCTTTGAAACTTGGAGTTCTCCAGACCAAACCGTTTTACTAAACTGTTAGCATACACACTCTGAGAGATGAAAATACCTTTCTCTGACTGAGATACTTGAAGTCCAAGAAAATACTTCAATTCGCCACATATACTCAGTTCAAACTCTTGAGTCATATTCTGAACAAACTCATTAACCAGCTTCTGTGACGTCTCTCCATAGATAATATCATCCACATAGATTTGGACAATAATTATATCCTTCTCCACTTCTTTGGAGAATAGCGTCTTGTCTATACTCCCTCTGGTGTACTCAGCTTCCAACAAAAATCCTGTGAGACTTTCATACCATGCACGAGGTGCTTGCTTCAACCCATACAGAGCTTTCTTCAGCCGGCAGACATAGTCTTGATGCACTGGATCTTCAAATCCCTTCAGTTGCTCAACATAGACTTCCTCCTGAAGTACTCCACTGAGAAAAGCACTTTTTACATCTATTTGATACACTTTGAAGTTTGGTATGAACGCCATCCCCAGAAACAACCAAATGAGCTTCAATCTTGCAATTGGAGCAACTATCTCTTCAAAGTCTACTCCTTCAATCTGTGAGTATCCATGAGCCAGAAGTCTTGCCTTGTTGCGAACCACTTCTCCATGTTCATCAGTCTTGTTCTTGAAGATCCTTTTAGTTCCAACCACGTTTACTCCTTCAGTTCAAGCAACAAGTTCCCACGCATCATTTCTAGTGAACTGCTCAAGTTCCTCCTCCACTGAGACAATCCAATATTCATTACGAAGTGCTTCAGTGTGTCTTTGGTTCAATTGAGGAGACAAAGCATGCGAACAGACTCATTTCTCTGAAATTGATGACTTTCCCACGAGTCTTCAATTCTTCTTTAATGCCTCCAATCACGTCTAACGTTGAGTGATTACGATGAACTTGTTGAATCACCGGTTGAGACTGTATCTGCCGTTGGACCTTCCTCAATCGTTTCTTTAGTAGCTCCTGTTGAGTCATCTTCATCATCTTCATCTGAATCCAAATCTCCTCCTACAGCCACTGCCAGATCGTCAAACACAACATTAACTGATTCTACAATCGTTTCTGACCGCTTGTTGTAGACCCGGTAAGCTGAACTAGACTGTGCATAACCTAAAAAGGATCCCTCGTCACTTCTTGACTCAAATTTCCCGAGGTAGTTCTTGTCATTCAATATGTAGCACCATGAAGCATTTCCCTTCCAATCTCATGTAGAGTCCTATTCTTCCTTTTCACTACTCCATTCTGTTGAGGTATCCTTGGTGCCGCAACCTGGTGAGTTATTCCTTCTAATTCAAGGTAGTCATGACTTCATTCTCAAACTCACCACCATGATCACTGCGTATCTTCTTGATTCCTCCTTTTTCATTTGTGAGTTGGAGAGCCCAGATTCTGAAATTCTCAGGAGCTTATGACTTTTCCTTGAGAAACCTCACCCACGTGCATCTGGTGTAGTCATCTATAAGTACGAAGACATATCTCTTTCCTCCGATACTTTCTGTTTGCATAGGACCCATGAGATCCATGTGAACTAGATCCAGAGGTGCCTTTGCTTGAATATCCAGTACCTTCATGTGTTGTATTTTGACTTGTTTTCCCTCATTGCATGCACCACACACCATCTTGTCATCGATCTTGAGTTTGGGTACTCCTCGAACCATGTCGTTGTGGACTACATTCGTCATATTCCTGAAGTTCATATGCCTCAATCGTCGATGCCACAGATCAACATTTCCCTGAGCTGATAGACTTTTAACTTTTTTCTCCCACATGTAGCAGTTGTTGTTGGATCTGACACCTTGTAGTACTGTCACCCCATACTGGTTTATAGCACGACAATCAATTGCTGAGAAACTCACCGTAAGTCCATCATCACACAGCTGACTTACGCTTATCAGGTTAGCTTTCAATCCTTTGACAAAGTGGACATTGACCAATCTAGGTACTTCTGAACTACATGTTGTCCATTTGCCTTGAATGACTCCACAACCTCCATCTCCAAAGGTTACTTTTCCTCCTTTTACTTTAGACACTTTATCTAGATACTCAATGTTTCCTGTCATGTATCCAGAACAACCACTGTCGAAGTACCACAGTTTATCAGATTCTGAATCACTTGAAACTCGCGCCATGTTACATCGAAAGGTACTTCTTGTTTCAGTCACTGCCTTAGGATACAGGTCAGTTTTCTTTATCCATCCTCGAGACGTCTTACTAATTCTCCAAAACTTGTGTTGTCTCCAAACTTGCTTGACCCGTTCCAGATACTTGTAGCAATACTTCTTGTAGTGACCAAACTTCCCACAGAAGAAACATCCGCTGACTTGAGCTGGGGTACTTTGTGTCTTGACTTCTTTAACATGTGCAAATCCTCCAGATACAAAACATGTTGTACCCGTTGAGCTACTGTGCCTTCCAGTGTAGCCAAGTCCCATGGTAGAGTTTTCAGTTCTGCCACTGCTCAAAATCTTGTCAAGTTGTTTAGTTCCTGTGAGCATTTTGATCTTTCGATATTGTTGATCCAATTCAGCTTGAAGATCAGCCGCTTTCTTCCTCTCAGCAAGTACTTCTTCTCTAAGTTCATCAGCTTGTTTAGCTAGAATCAACTTCTCTTTGATCAAATTTATGCTCTCCTTGGCTAACTCTGCCTCCATGTTGAGTTCATCCCTTAGAACTTGTACTTCAGCTTCTAATCTCGCCTTCTCTTTGATTAGCACAAGATTCTCCATGCCCAACTTCACTAGAGTTTCTCGAACTTCCTTGTAGCTTTCATTGAGCTCGTTCTCTTGTTCATCATCACTCTCAGATTCTGAGTCATACTTTACTATTCCCAGAAAGGCCACGAAGTTGTTCACTTCTTCTTCACTTTCGCTGTCCGAGTCGCTGTCATTGATTCCCATCATTAACTTTTCTAGTTTTCTCCTTCCATCAGACTCACACTCAGATTGAGTGTGTCCATATCCTTTGCAGTTATGACACTGGAGATCTCTTCTATTCACTGTAGGAAACTCAGTTCGAAAGTACCATACCCCTTGCATTCGTAGCACTTAGCGTCATTCTTCCTGTAGTTCTTATCTGGTTCAGATGTCTTCCTTCCTGAACCAAACTTCTTCTGTCCATTCTCCACCTTTCCTAGAGCTCGATCAAACCTTCTGACCAGGAGGCTCACTGGGTCATTGTCCTCCATATGATCCTTCTCAACTGATGCAAGAGCAATTCCTTTCTCCTTCTTCCCACCGGACACTTCCATCTCATGCGCTTGTAGCATCCCAACTACTTCATCAAATGTCATCTCATCGGTGTTACAGGAGACACTCATAGCTGTCTTGTATGCCATGAACTTTGACGGCAAGCACCTCAGGAACTTCTTCACGAGTTTTTTCTCTTTGTATTTCTTCCCAAGTGTGAGTGCTTCTTGCGCCAGTGAGCTGATCTTTGAGCTGAAATCTCCAACAGATTCATTTTCTTCCATCTTTAGCTTTTCAAACCTAGTTGCAAGCATATCCTTCCTAGAACTTTAGACTTTCAGAGTTCCTTCAAAGTGCCTCTGCAGAATATCCCATGCATCATTCACTGTCTCACACCCTTGAATCAGTTCAAATTGCTTCCTTGCCATGCTGCAGTGTATGACAATTAGTGCACGAGCATTGAAATTTGCCGTCTTGTTTTCATAGTCAGTCCAGAATTCTTCCAGCTTTGGAACATTTTTCCCATCAACGCCTCTTGCAACAGGTGACTTCCAACCAGATTCCACAGCATTCCACGCCAATGGGTCAATACCCTTGATTGTAGCCTTCATACGCGCCTTCCAAAAACCATAGTTTCCTGCTTCAAGGATCACATTGGAATTCGTCACCAACTCACGATAGCTATCCATCTTACTCCGCAGGATCCTACCTGTTTAAGACAAACAAAGTACAGATACCTGCTCTGATACCAATTGTTAGTGTAAGATAAGCAAGCTATGCGATGTAGAACACACAGTAGTACAGGGTTAATCAATTCCCAAAAATACGACTATATTTATTCTTTTAAAAGCTCACACTTGTTCTTCTTAAAAGAAATAAACCAAACAAGCTCAAGACACCCCTCGACTTGTTTGCTAGTCTTACTCGTTCAGAGACCCAAGACAGACTCTGAACCACTTAAGCCCTTAACCCCTAGATGCTTTGCTTCTCCTTATTCGGACATACAAAAACTCTCTATTGCTAAAAGCTCTCTCTGTGTGTTAGCCGACTACAACCCAGTCGAGTCTCTCTTTATACCTAGAGAGAAAAACCCTAAAACTACCCAAATGGAAACTTTCCATTTTCTGTTTCAGCGAATAAGACAACCTTCTTCTTTTCTTCATCGGTTGCTTATTCTTCACTCCTTTTTCTTAACGCCCACGCCTTGATAAATATCTTCATATCTTTACTAAAGGCTCCTTCCTTTTCTTGCATTTGTCTTCACACGTGCTTCTCATGATCCGTCTCTCTGATGCAGTAGTCCATGTCGTACTTCATGAACTACTTCTGCTCTGCTACATCATCTTCTTCACCATACATCTTCAAATAGCTCATTAACAAAATAATTTATTGATAATAATAATAATATATTTAAATGCCAATAGTAACTTTGCAACAAAATGGTAGACAGGAATGCTCATCTTAAAAATTCAAGAAATACATTTTAATATGGTGTGTTTAAATATGAAATATTATAAATAACATGGTAAATAGTATTATTTTTTTTTCCTAAACAATTGTGTGTAGTAGACTCTTTAAATCTTGTGATAATGTAAAAATAAAAACAATATATATAAGATTATATTACTATTAACCAAAACTTTAGTGTCTTAGATTAGTCATGATTATAAAAGTATACTTCAAAATTATACACCAAAAAAAAACAAATATATGACGAAGAATTTTTTAAATATTAAAAATCTGCCAACGTGTGTAGATTTTTGAAAAAATATAAATAGAAAATTTGTTGAAGAAATTTTAGTTTTTTAAATGATTAAAGATTCATATAAAATCGTAATCAAATGAAATATGTAACTAATGGTTTATCCATGGTAATATCGTTAACGTTAAGTTGCAAAAAGAAATCGTTAATGTTGTTCTTTATCAAAAAAATATCGTTAACGTTGTTGTATATTATCTAGACTCAGATTCGTACATTGCAGGGGTGGCTAAATTGGAAAACAAGATACAATTCTTTCAAATAGTCAAATCAAATTAATGGGGTCTAAAACCATCGTTAACCCCAATTTCTTAATTGAAATTCTTATCTTCGGCTAAGAGCCGGTTCTTAACTTTTCTTTGTTTTTAACTAAGAAAAATTAAGAATCGGTTCTTAAATAAGAGTTCTAAAAGTCAGTTTTTAGCGGAAAAATATATAAAAAAAATTAAGAACTTCAGTTAAGAAACTGAGGTTAATTGTGCTTCAAGGAGCCGATATATGTAATTGTACCACTACAAAATCTCATCAACTATTTTGCAGTGAACCTTTAATTACCTTATTTTGGATCAATTGACCCCACGTTTTATAGAAAGGTTTGGTTGATGTACTAAACTTGTAAGGAAAATGCATTTTTATAATACAGCAATCAAGAAGTTCTTTGGTTTTGACATGGAAAACTTGGAAAACCTCTTTCAAAAGCACTAAAGCAATTTATTCATGATCAAGATTCCAACATGGAGAAAAGAACAAGTGACAAAATAAATCACAAAACAAGGAACCATGAACTATATATACCCCCAAGAAACCCACCCATTATACATTCTACTATCTCAAGTTTACACCAGTTTTTTTTCTTTCCCCAAACCTATTCTTTCCCAGTTATTCTCTGTTATTTGTGGTCGACCATAGCGCCTATATAGCCAGATGCATCGCAGTTTGTGCTGTTTAGCGTGAGCCCTCTAGCCCGAGCCTTGTTGTGAGCCAATGAACAACTTCATCCAACTCTTTAGGAACAGTATAGTGACCAAGTCTGCTCATTAGCATAAACACAAAACTATTTATATGTATGCTCAAACAAATAATAAAATCAAATTAATAATTTTTGCAACTCTTATATTATGTGAATACCCTTCGTATGGCTTAAAGACAGCTTGTCGAAATCCAGCCATGCCAAGAGACTGCGCAGATTTCTCCCCAAACCTATAAGGAACCATATCATCGGCTGTGACACAAAACAATCGGTAAAGATCATTAGTTAAAGCAAAAAAAAAGGGTACATGTAGATTACAAAGGACTTTTTAGACATACCAGTTCCATGTGTAAGTATGATTGGTAATGATGTTGCACGCCTTGCAGCATCATACGAACATTCTATTTTGCTCCTTAAGCTCCTACAAAGTTAAGTTTAGGCTTCTATAAGTATATAAAAAAAGAACTATATAATATTAAGTTAAAACATAAGAAAAGTTCACACAACAAGAGGGCTTGAAGAAAACTTACTTCAAACCAGGAAGCCAGCCGCTGAGACCAACAACAGCTCGTAGGTTTATTGGGTAAGTGTGGCCAGTTCCATAACGTCCAAGTGCATAGCAAGTTGCAGAGTAGAGAGATATTGCTGCTCCCATGCTAAAACCTCCTATCCCCACTTTAACTATAAAAATCATAAATAAAAATTTAAAGATTATAGCCTAATATATATTGATGCAATATATTTTGTAATCTAAAAGTAGATTATGCATCTTGCTTACCATCTGGTGGTTCAGAGGACAAAAGGTTAGCAATATGCGAAGCTGAGGCATCTAAACCTTCCATATCATCGTGACTGTCTTCAGAAATTTCCCCAACGTCAAACCCTGATTAATGTACAACCATTTACTAATTTTGCAGATCTAGTATCACATTTAAAGACATCAAATAATTTTTCATGAAGATTTAGAGCGAAGTAAGTCTAAAACAAAGCCTAATCATCTTACAAGCAGTGCAGGTATATCCACCAAGACTTGAAACAGGACGAGTAGGAGCAGTCGGGCAAATCCATTTTATCTGTAAATAGCAGCATATAATTAGATCTTTCTCAAAGACTTCAAAATGGTATTGGTGGACTCGTTATTAATTATGGTTAATGGATTCTTACATTTGGAAGATACAAGCTTTCCATGAGCTGAGATGAGCTGCAGATGAAACAGAGACAAGGTGAGAAACGCATGGACGTTTCAATGGAATTTGTTTAGATTAATACACAAAACATGTAATATTCTTTTTTTTACTAGCAATATAACTAAAGTCAGCTAGTGGTCCACCCATAGCCGTGAAAGAAGGTATATACAACCTATTTTTATTACAAACTTTAATGAACTAGACTCCATGTTCCTATTAGAGAAGACAATTGAGAGGAAAGGTACACTAGGAAAATCTATTTAGTTCTTTGCGGCGCCAGAACATTTATAGACAAATAAATCTTCATGAAAATATAGTAAAATAAAAAGAAACACATGAAATTTTTTTAGTTGAAATTTGGTATTAGTGAAAATGCCAAAATTCAACTTTAGCAAGTTCATTTAAATACATATGAATACTTAACAAGGGAAATCAATTTTGAGTTTAGGCTTCAAGAATTACTCTGGTCCGATAAGACGAAAAAGCATAAGAATACAAACAAGCCATGTAAAGAGTCATACCTAGAGCCATTGTCACCAAGACCATGAAGCCATACTAGAGTGGCTTGATGCTTTCCTTTAGGCCTCACAACATAAGTCCTTCCAAATTCATATCCCCTTGCATTTCTACTACCTTCATATATTTAATGCAAGTAACCAATTCAGGAAGAGAATTTATTTCTTTCTTTAAAATAAACTAACATTTCAAGAGAACATATAACATGAACAATAATCAAGAAGGGAGAAACAAACCAGAACCCATGCTTTGATGAGAATAACTCATAGTTCTTGAACGGTAATCTGAACACTCTAGAGGTTTTATAACTTTTCTTTTTAGAGCCTTCAAGATTCAAATATAAACAACAACTGATGATGAATATATGAGAAGGCGGTGTGTATATATAACCAAATTAAAGGGCTGATGTCGAAATGTGGAATAAAGGAAAAGAGGTGAATCTGAATCATCACTATGGAATGCTCAATGTGTACAACAGCTAGCCCAAACCAGAGGATGCGTCCATGGAAAAAAAAGGAGAGTATAAAAAGAGAATCAAATATTAATGAAAAGAACTTAAGTTTTTTCTTAACACAACAAGAAGTAAATATTTTGGGAAGCACAGGGAATAAAAAGCAGAGGAGAGAGCTACGGGTAACAACACACATACAGAGAATAAATGCTTTGTGGGCAGTAGTGGAGGGAAAAAAAAATCTTTTCTTCCTAGAAGAATATTAATTTTATATATAACAATATGTATTTTTATTTGAAACATTAAGGCATAATCCAAAAATGAAAAAGAAGACAAATCTCCTTCTTCAATCATGTATTTATGAAAAAAATGAGATGACTGATAGATAGTTGGATTGCCATTACCTAGAAAGATTGCGGGGAAATTCAGCAAAAAAAGTTTGGAGATATGATTGCAATTAAGGGTTTTGTTTTATCTAAGAGTACTTTGATATATAATAAGATCTTGATCTAGTGTAATGATGGCAAGTATGAAAAAACTTGAGAGACCAACCTGGATTTTCAGGTGGGGTGAACAATATATTGATGAAAACTATAAAAATCTTTTTCAACAATTTCAACGCATTGCTCATTGCTGTGTTCTGTTTGCCATTGTTAATGCTTATTGCCCAGTGCCCTGCCCACCAATAGATTCAAATCTTTTGAGCTTCCCTGTAAGAGTGAGTGAGGACTGGGGTGCTCATTTCTCCCAAATTTGATGTTCAATTTTGAAATAATAAATCTAAATATTTGTCTAACTCATTAATTATTTATTTAATAAATCGTTATGTTTTTATTATGACTATATCTGAAAGATAAAGTGGATTGCTCTAGTGTTTCATAAGAGTTTAATTCATTTACATCGAGTTTGGTATCCAGTTTCTAAAAAAATGTTTCTTATAGATCATGGGTAATTCTTTTCATCATGGTATATTAATGGTATACATAAAACTTTCTATCATAATTTCATGTATTACATATAAAGTTATAGTATCATAATCATCGTGTATGTAAAGCTATTTATTTTAGATCGATGTATTATGGGAAAATAATGTGATCGCTTCTGGTTTCAATCATTACGCTTTAAACTGTATATCATAAGATTATATAGAATGTGATACTAGTTGACAAACAAAAATCATCATACCAAAAAAAAATGATTTAATTGCATTTAAGGTGTTTGAATTGAATGTAAAATTTATTGAATTGAATAGTTTTCTTATGAATGAAAATGATTTATAACTACTTAGCATACTATTTCTTTATATTTGAAGAAAATATATGACTAATCATATATTTTATTAAAATTAAGGTTTTTAAAATTCAGAATGTGTCAAATAGAAGAAAAATGTTTGGTTAGATGTATATGGATTTATACGTGTGAAACCTGGATTTGGGACGAACATTATTTATGAAATCCAGGTCTTGAAAGAGTTATCACAATTCTACGCAGAAATGATAAGTTTTTTTTAATTGTTCACGGCAGGAATGATAAGTTATTATTATATTTTTCAAGAAAAGGAGAACCTTTTAGGAGGTGACCTGAAAGGGGACTGATGGGAAAGGTGGGTGGGTCTGAGTATGCACCACAATGCATGTGTCACCTATAGTCTCCACTCTTCATGGCCCAATCACCCATTACTTCCATTTTCCTTAGTTTTATTAAAATTTGAAGTTGGTAGTACAAGAATTTATTCTTATCGCAATCAGAATAATCAAAATGTTTGTTTAATCTAGAACTTGACGACAAAAAATATATTCAGAACTTAACCTTTATTTAGAACTTGGTTGCCAAGCAATTATATAATTCAAATAAATAACATAATATTTACGATGTCAAAATATTTACTAAAACGCGCACAAAATATAACGTAGTTTAACCAAATGAATTCATTTTTAATCCTTCCTTATATTGTTTCCAAAATGAAATGGTTATGAACACATGGTACTAAATTACTATTGTTTATGGATCAATTCTCTAAAATAATTATTTTAATTTTTTTGTCATTAAAATAATACTAAAAATGATTGAAATAGTTTTTTTTTTAAAAAAATTAATATATATTTTTTTAATTTTATAAAATTTTAAATTCACCTTAAAATTCTACTCCATAACTCTAAATCATAATTTAGATTAATTAACGCTATAAATATAAATGTATATTTACACTCATGTCGGGCCATGAGCTAAATCTCATGAAGCATGGGTTTTGGGAGCCAAATTTATATGTAATTTAGAGGTATCATAACTGAACAATTTCTTTAGTATGGTGGCATGCAAGTTCTAAATATTTTTTTTAGGTGATAGGTTCAATACTTAGAAGAGATAATAATTTATATATATGCTTTAACAAGTAAATAATATTGAACCGGCATTGTTTACACCTTTTAATAAAATCTATTTTGATCATTTTTTTTTTTGAATATTTTTTTTACGGCAAAAATATGTTAGGGCTCTCATATTCTCATTATCTATGTCTTGATAATGATATATTTGACTTATAAATAGCTGCAAATAATTATGGAAATGGTTGACTAAAGTTATCGGGAACAAAAGCAATTAATGGAATATGACACTAGTCTTTTATTACAAAAATCATATTAGATTATCTAATGGCATTTCTTTACGATGGTAAAGCAATTTGCAATTTTAAATAAAATTTTTCGTATTAGCTTTTTTTTTTTGTCAACTCTACTTATACGATTATATCCCCGTAATCCCCTACCCCACTATTTTCTTAAGAAAAAAATAACTTCAGTTGGAGTGAAGAATCAGCCTCAATTAGAAAAGTTGAGTTCAACTTTTAATTAAGTTTATCTTTTTAACTTGGTTACAGTAATATTTTCTTAGAAATGCTTCAAATTTGAGAAAAAGAGATGCTTTCAGCACTACAATGTTAACTCCTTAATGGTATTAAAAAGGTGCATCGTGTTTGTTCGTTCACATTAACGGGCAAATTAAGGCCATTTTAAGTTTATGCGTTTTCTTTATGCTAAAAAGTTCTGATTTTTGTGTAAAATCTATTCGTCTATATCATAATGTAACTCATACACTTTTTGATATAACTGAACTCTAATAGTACAAAGACGTAGATGGTGATCTTATATCTTTTGTTTAACACAATTACATATATTAATTTTTAAAGGTTTAATGGCTTTAAATGATTTAGACGATTATAACCGAAGATAAATTCGACAACAAGATGATAAACAAAAGACTGTAAAAATCATGAAAGATAAAAGAGTTATGAGAGAAAAGAGATCATTAAAGAAACTTCACTAGAAGTCCATGAACTATTTTTACAAAGAACATAATGAATTCAGAGTTAATAGCGTCGTTGAAGTGCACAAGTGATGGGTTGTGAGAGCAGTTGATAACCGTCTCTTAATCATTCATGTTTTAATCAGATAACTACCAACAAATGCATAGTAAACTATGTAGTAATAATGCGGATCAAATCCACAAATACTAGATACATTCTTCAATTCTATGTTTGAATCAAGCTAGAAAACACAAATATTGATTTTCATATGCAATTTACTTAAGCAATAAATTAAGACGATGTAAATTATAAAAGAAAGATGATAGGAATTAGGGAATTCACAGTAAATCATATTATGAATGTAGATATTTTTTCAGTGAATTAATGAAAACCATTTTTAACTCATAACACAGTTTTATAATCTCCTCATTATCGTGTTTCTAGTTACTATGTCTAACAATCTCATTAACTCATTGTCGTTCATCTCAAGAGGTTAAACATGCATAAAGAACAATTTATGATAGGTTCACAAAGCGCCTTAGTATCAACTTTTACCGGTTAAGGATAATTTGCTCACAAGGATTTGTTAAGCCAACTTTCGCTACCTCTAACCAACCAAAGATCAATGAACTAAATGATCAAACCAGTTCAAGCATAAAGATCAATCAAGGTGAAGAATTCCAATGAAATTTTCCTAATCTATTAATCCTAATAGTAAACCTCTTCAATTCCATTGAAACCTTTCAATCTAACAAGAGATCTACTTAGAAATAGAATTACAAACATAAATCAATATAGAAAACATAACTAGATAAAAGAGAAGCAATTGGATTTAGAAAATAATCGCTCGTCTCACCACATCTCTAAAACCTAAAAATCTGCTGCAAATAAAGCAGAGCCTAAACAATAGCTCAAGATAGTAGATATAGAGCAAAAAAATGTTATGGCAATTTTTTAGGCAAAAACAAACCAAAAATGATTTTTTTTTCTTTTTTTTCTTATTGAAGTGAAAAGCAGACCCGTATTCACTAAAACACCCATAACTTAGTCTAACTGATGAATCAACCTCAAACCAGTGGAATTGTAAAAATAAGTCAATTCTATATATTTTGGTTGAATTTTAGCTTCATTCATCGGTAGGAAGTCCCTTATCCATTTCTAAACTTCTGACGAGTGTATGCAGTTCTGCATCTTCAATTTCCCATTTACATCCAATTCGACCTATTTGTTCCAAAAATATATAAAGGACCAAAAGACTCTAAAATACTTACTTTGATTCGATAAAATTCTCAAAAAATAAGCTAGAAACTTGTAAAAAAACTGATATATCATATCCATAAGGGTGTCTTGGTCAAAGATAGTTGAGCCATGAAATCTGATTCTAGAGTACTCGTCGGAAAAAGCAATATACGCACAAGCAAGGAGACTCATCATGATAGGTATTGGCTCGATGGGAGTGATATGTGATGGATATGTTGGTTGTTGAACAAAAACACCTGTGAAATTTAGACAAGGATGTGTTGAATTCGACAATGAAGAACAAGTTACCTTGACATCGGCGACCTGAGAAGTGAACTTGACGAGACTTAGTGGATAAGTGGCAGTTGAGTTCAAGCAGAGACTCCAACCTCCAATATTACCATGTCAGAGCAAGGGATCCAAGGAAACCAAACAGAACCGCTTGTCATAACACTTTATAAAGTTAAACATGAGAGAACAAGCACCAGGAAGTGAATATGTAGAAGGAATGTAATAACTAGAGAACCCAAATAAAGCACAAAGGAATGTGTCAACTTCATATTCAAAGTGATGGGGTTTGATTTTCTAATTACTGGCTCTAGAACTTCATTACTTTTGAAGGGGCACACCCAATAGCTTTGACATATTTTTCTCATTGTCATTGGGCCACTGGCGCATCTTGAATGCAAACCGAGAAGTTGAAAAAACTAAGATATTTGTCGGAGATGATTCGAAGCTCGCTAGTACAGAGAGAATAATTGTGGAGCGTTGAGAAACTAGGCTCATCGGAACAGGTATGACGAGCAACAAGGAAGATATGATAGGAGAAATATGTTAGTTTGAGTCGGATAAGCTAAGCCAGCAATCGTGGCTGAAGTCTGTCAGGTGAAGATGGTGGAAGCGTGACAAAGGATACTCACCCTCAACAACAAATTACCTTAAGCTTCTGGATCTAGGAGTCGCATCAAGAGTGAACCACCATAGAAAATGGACACCATCATTATGGAAGTTGAGGTAAGGAGGTGGTGGATCGGTGGAAAGGAGTGGGGTTGATGGACAAGATCGTCGAGCTGTAGCCTCCTTAATAAAGCGGTTGCAGAGCAGAGTTCTTAGGTCTAATGGATGCAGTAGAGGGATACTCGACTGGAGATGTGCACAAGCCAAGGTCACAGCTTACTAGGCTTTCCAGGAGTCCCAAGATGAGTTTTGACTTAGTAGTTTTGAACTAAGACCTTGAGACAACAAAAGACTCGACGGTCGAAGGTGGAGATAAATCAGGAGCGGAAGAAACATGAGATACAAAGCATGGACTAGAGAGAAACAAGAGAAGGAGAAGAGACGACAACGTAGGCGAGCTAAGGAACTGTCGGCGTTGGAATCCATGCTGAATCAAGGACCTTGATTATAGCATCGAAGAGTGAAACAACGCTATGGTGAACTGTGTTAAGTTTGGAGAAATACTTAGGTTCACTTCCTATGGTGAACCTTTAAATTCACTGCACCTATTATCAAAGTGCCACATAGATTATTAAATAAAAATATTAAATTTTTAAAAAAATATAGCTAACGACGCTAACGCCATTAGCAAAACCCTAAATTTAAATTATAATCCCTAAATCTAAACCCTAAACCCAAACCCTAAACCCTAACTCCTAATCAAATCCTATATCCAAAACCCTATATCCTAACTCCTAAATCCAAACCCTAAATCCTAGGGTTTGGGTTTAGAGTCTAGGGTTTGGGTTTAGAATCTAGAGTTTAAAGTCTAGAGTTCAAGGTCTAAAGTTTGGTTTTAGGTTTAGGGTCTAGGGTTTTGGGTATAGGGTCTAGGGCCTGGGTTTAGATTTACGGTTTAAGGTTTAGAAATTTTAATTTAGGGTTAGGGTTTAGCTCGCGACATTGTTAAAATTGGCGTATTCCTTTTTCAACTATTTTAGGTTTTTAAAAAGAAATTAAATTTTTTTATTTAATAATCTATGTGACACTTTGATTGGTTATAAGAGCCGTGGTAAATTTAAAGGTTCATCATATGTGGTGAACCTAAGTATCTATATTATTAAAACTGAAGTACTTTTTGGTACTGTTTGGAAACATGAATAACAATATACATCAAAATTGTTTGAATACATGGATTGCATTATAAAAATATTTCTTTTTATTTACAAACTTAGTTTTTGCATTTACAATAAATTAAATATTTCCTTTTTTGTATTTTTTTTATTTACAGATTTTGTCAGTGTATTTAAAATAAATTTAAATTAAATAATTACAATTCCAAAGCTTATCTAACAAAATCAATATTTATATATTGACCATTAAACATTTTAGTATGTTGTTTCATTTCAAAATAAATTAACAAAAAACAACAAATTAATATATGAATATACAATTACATCAAATTGCATCAAGTTATGCATTTTAATATAATATCAAGTACAAATAAAAAAATATTATCAACATTTATATTATAATATAATATATTTTTACTCTATATGTAAATTACAAACATAAAAAATATACAAATGATTTTTTATAAAACCAGTAATTTATAACTTTACGTTGAACACAAATTAAATCAAACACCGCGCAGAGGTGCGGGTCAAGTTCTAGTTGTTCTTAAGTTTGTTGAGTCCTGCACAAAAATATAGCTACCACTATATTTTTTTCTCTTCGTTCAAATTTAAAAATGAACATATAGCGAAACATTATATAAATACAACTATTCAAAAAAAATTATCTTCAATTCTTTTAAAATTATATTTGATAAATTTATAAATGAAATTCTAATTTTCAATAATCTAAAAGCTAACACCTTATACAAATATTTAATCTAACAACTTTGAGTTTCAGATCCTTCATATAAATGCTAAATTTAGTTATGAAAATTTAAATAAAATAATAATTTCACCCCACATCATTAATCCAACCCATTTTATTTTTCCTTTTTTTTTAACTTTTAAGCTATATATACACAACTATTAATACCTTGGAAGAAAATCTGGTATGTCAAGAAAATACCACTGCTTATTACAAAACATAAAGTTTGTAAATTGTTGAAATGTATGTTGCGTATCAAATCATGACACTGATAACATTTAGAATTGTAAATGTGAGCTTTAAATTAATTAGGAGTATTTGTGTGTTATGCTTAGTATATGTCCTCTTGTGAGTAGACGTTTTTTTTTATCAATTGTTGAGTAGACGTTAGTGAACAAGAATAAGGTAGCTAGGGTTTCTACTAGTTTAGACTTAGTTCTTAGACCAGTTAAAAAACCTTATCTAAGCTAAAAAAATATTACTATTTCAGCATATACAAGAAATTCTTGTGTATATATTTAATTGATAGAACCACAATATATAAAGTGAATAACTGAATATTGTGAAGAAATATAATGGTAAATATTTATTAGAGGGTAGAAGGACAATGATAAAACAGTAAAGTTAGAGATATATTATCTCTTATTAACTTAAAGATATCTCGTACTGCACGTTTCCATAGTGTAATGAGTTCCAGAACTAACAGATGGTGATTAAGACTATATTCCACATTTTGAAACCAAGAAGAAGCGTTCCGTTTCTATTTCAGTATAACTGCATAAATCTTTTGACAGGAGTTACTCAATCAGAAACTTGTCAAACCTAGTTTTTTTTGTTGTACTCCCATATTTAAATACACTAAAAAAATGTAAAGAAACTGTCGAACTGTATGTGTTATCAAAATTGAGTTTTCACAAATTAATTGTATAGTTAAAAACAATAAAAAGGTCAAAATATAAAATAATTCTAAGAGAATTGTATGTGTTATATGGAGATTTGATTCACTTAAAATTATATTATATTTATGATTAAAACAGAACTAGTAGTATACTAGGTTTGCGTTTTGTGTTTGAACAAACATATAATCATAAATAAGATCTACAAAAATATACTTAATGAATATATAACGTTTAATTAACTGATTAAATTCAAATTTAAATTAAAATATCCAATCTGAAATATTTATTACTTTTAAAACTAATCCAAATTAGTTTTACAAACTTGTAATTCACTCGTTTTAAACTTTGTTTCTCATTTAAAACAACTTTGATTATGATAAATGAATACACTTTTTCATACTGTTTACAATGACAGTTTCTTTGTGTCCCAAATGCGTTCTTTTGGACGAATGTCTTTGCCAAAAGTTCACCGTCAAAATGATTCCCAACGTTAATAATCTAGGGTTTATGTGATGAAAACAAATATTAATGTAGAGTAGTCTAGTGACCTAACTCTTGGCTTAGATTAAGATTCGTTTCATCTACGAACATTAGCAAAATAATGCAAATTCACTCGACAGAAAGAAAAAATAGTAAACAAATGTGTGTTTGGAGCAATGCTATTAGACCAACACATCTTCTCTTCTTCTCTTTTTTTGAAACTCGACCAACACATCTGCCGTAGACTTCATATATATTAACAAACAAAATTTGAACGTGTGTATGGAAAGGATGTTGATAATGAGAGCAAGCTATTTAGAACTTTAAAGAAGTATATATTTGGTGATTAGTCTGAAATAGAAAGGGAATAGAAACTCCAACGTCCGTTTTCTTGAAATTGTTTTTCTTACCGGAGTGGAATTTTTGGCGGAATCAATTCTTAAAGCATTTAGTTTTGGCTGTGGTTTAATACCGTGGCAAACAAATGTTTCTTTTATATTTTTTCGTTATGTAGCTGCTATTTTTTCACATAACTGATAGATATTATGGTTAGTTGTACTTAAGTTATGTTCTTCCCCATAATTAATTTGGCTGTATAGTTTAGCCAGTTTGTATTTTACTATTCAGACTGAATTGAACCTATTTGAATCAAATTTCTTTGTTTTCAATAGATCCTAAAGACTTGCGTGAAATAAGAGATCTGAAAACTTGAATGCCCATACCTTGTTTTTTTTTGTTATACTACTACTTGCATTAATAAGATAGAAATTGCACCTAGTGACTAAGAAAAAAAACAAAATTGACAAAATAACCAAAATAACCAAAATTTCCCCTCCCTTTCTTCTACTTTTTCTTCCTATCTCTCTCTACCCTCTCTCCCAAATCTAATTTCACATCTTTTTAGTTATTTGGCAAATATACCCTTAATAAGAACGATCCCATAATTCATACTACAACAATAAGACGGTCAAAGCTTGATCTTGCCAAATAATCAGCCTAAGAGTTTTCTAAACTAGGAAAAAAAAACGAAAAGGATAATAGATAGAAGAGAGAGACAAGGTTCTTAACATTATAGAGAATACCCACATCTCATTCACATCCCGCCCTTCACACATGGCTGTAACAAGAACTTGAGAGTTCGAAAAGATTTGGAGACACTGAAGATTTAATTCTTTGGCCTTCCTGAGTGCTTCAAGCATAGCTAAAGTTTCCGACGTCAGAGTAGAGCAAACAAAAATGGTTGGAGGAACCACGAGAGAGCACTCACCTTCTTCATTCTTATATATCCATCCTATTCCTCATGACTTTTAACTTCCTGCCAAGCACCATAACACCAGCAACAAGGATCTTTCAAAGGACTTTCATTTGATAGTGCTTTCTTCTTATGTTGTTGGATCTTCTTTACGTTTTGTAAGACCCAAACCCGGCTGACTAGGCAACAGTCGAACCCTCACGTCTCTCGGATACACTGACTGAACTTCTCAATTTTTTGCCCTTAAGCGAGGGCTATCTTCGACCTTAGCTAGAGACTTCGTTAATCCCTCATAGCTTATATCCTTTTAACTTATATGCCGCGAAATATTCTCGGTTAATCATTGATCTATATCCAATCTAGAACTTGTCTGATCCAATTGTTTATGCCTTGGTCAGTTCACTTACTACAATTCAGCTTATTGAACAATCTTTGGAATGGTTCCAGTCATACTGATATGAGGTTCCATTCCCCTAAACAATTCTACCAGCATTATAGCAAGATACTAATATATCCAAGCATTTGCTAAGTTATATCTTTGCCACATCCACAGAGCTTAGTAGCTCATCGGTCCTCCATTGATCCAAACTACACATGCTTGTCTACTGGACCATGATCACTCAATGATCTTACTTAAGGTCCTTGAATTGGTCACTGCATTAAACAACTCCCTTAGGTACTTAGTCAACCAAACATCCCCACTGACTCAGTGACCTTTGAGAAGTCTTCATTGGCTAAGGATATGCATATGGCCCCTTCTCGGCTCATGCACCATCCAACAACCTTTTTCCATCCTCTGGACTAAAAATGACCATCATATCCTAAGTCAATCAACTAACCACCCTCACATGACTCAGAACTGACGGGTCTTTATCTTGCCTGACTTGCCATGGACTATATCGGAGACAACTGATCCACCATGTTCATACCGACCGATGCATTAATTAAACATGTTAGATCTGACACATTGATCCATCATCTATGGATCAGGTCGTCCATAATCAACCATGATCAGATTATACACGACATTCCTTTAAAATCACACCTAGTTGGAGGTTCACACTTTTTCGGCCACAAACCATTCGCACCCCTTCGGCACGAACTAATCGCACCCTATCGGTCACGTACCATTCACACCATTTGGGTTACAAACCATCCGCACTCTTTCGGTCACGAACCATCCGTACACTTATAGTTACAAACCATTCGTACCCTTTTAGTTACAAATCACTCGCACCCTTTTGGTCCCAACCTATTCGTACCCTTTCGGTCCTGAACCATTAGCACCACGTTGGTCCCAAACCGTTCGTACCCTTTCGGTCCTAAATCGTTCGTACCCTTTCATTACCGACCCATTCTCATCCCTTGGATCACGTCACGTTCGCATCTCTTGGATCATGACACGTTCGTACCTCTTGGATCACGACACGTTCGTACCTCTTGGATCACGGCACATTCGTACCTCTTGGATCACAACACGTTTGTACCTCTTGGAACATTACACGTTCATACCTCTTGGATCACTATATGATCGCACCTCTTAGATCATGATATGATCGCACCTCTTGGATTACGATATGATCACACCTCTTTGATCACAATATGATCGCACCTCTTGGATCACGCGTATAGCGACCAGCCAATCGGCCATGGTTTGCGATATCATAACCGATCATGACACCAGGTTCTATGTTGTGGTAACATGGATAACTACGACTTCCCATATATATCATATATACATAATAATATAAAGAGACAAATAAAACCACTTAAAACCGCCATAGCCCTTGTCGATCGGTCCGTTCGTCTCCCGGCTAACCGCCCTTGAACCATTGTCTTCCCCTTGGCTTTAGTTAATTCTATAAGCCACAGAATCATATGGATCAAGCCATACTCACCATGATCCGGATCGTGCCCTTATGGCTTTGATCCCGGATCGAGCCCTTATGGCTTCGATCCTCGATCCTCCTCTTAGGAGGACCTCTTTGTGTTTAGGATGTAGTTTCATTGTCTGAGACTGAATGCTTTGATCCCTGGTCTTCCCTCCTATATATAGGGAATCAAAGGTCATATGCAAAGGGACACATCCCTTCCAAGCATCCTTTCGTAATAGATCTTGACCATTGATTAAACCAATGGTCCAGATCGCACCTGTTATACATGGAAGTTACCAGACACTTCTAGACATGTAAGACCCAAGCCTAGAATTGTTTCTCAAGCCCATGGCCCGACCACAAGAGCCCACCGGCCCATATGGCCTGGATCCGGACCAACTACCCGAGACCTGAACACTGTATCCAGCTGAGTTGAGCTGGCTCCCAGCTGGCCCATATGAGTGAGCTAGTAGTCTAGCTAGCTGAGATGACATAACTTGGAGTGATCTAGAATAAGCTTGACCACACTGTGTCCAGCTGATCAAGCTACCCGTCTACATAGTTCAGATGCCATATCACTCCTCTAGCTCCCTTATACCTGTTTCCATCTATGTTAGGTTAATTATTGGCCTTCCGGCATTCTTAACCTTTCATCACGACCATGGAACATTTTTCTTTAGGTCATATGACCTAACTAGTATGTTTCCTCGAACCATGGCTCGTCCCGGTGATCCTTTCCAGGATCGGGGATGTTACAAGTCTCCCTCACTTGCGATGGATTCTCTCTCGAGTCCATACCAAGTGTTTCACCAATTGTGAAATGTAATCCCGACCTTAGTCTCATCTAAATTTCTTTCCAGGAATTGCCCCACTTCAAGACACATGCTCGCAACATATCTTCCAATGTCTAGATCATTCGTTCGGACTGTCAGTCTGTTTATGGGTGATAGACGATACTCATGTTTACCCTCATTCCTAAAGTCTTTTGAAAAGCTTTCCAGAAGTGGGATGTAAACTTTGAATCCCTATCTGATACAATTCTAGCCGGCATACCATGTAGTCGGACAATCTCATTGATGTAATTAACACCATGTGATTTCTTGATGGCCAAAAGTGTGTCGATTTTGTCAAGCGATCCATCACGACCCAAATCGCATCTTTCTTACTCCTGGTTGTTGGGATATGGTCCAAATTTCATTCCGGAATAGGGAAGTTCTGTAACAATCCACTTGGAACTTGATGCTCGGCCTTGATGCGTTGAGAAGTGGGAAACTTAGCCACCCATTCTGCCACATCATCCTTCATACGAATCCAATGATAGTAATTTTCAGGTTCTGGTACATCTTGGTTGCACCATGATGAACCAAGAATTTAGACTTATGAGATTCTCTCATAATCTCCTCCTTCAGTCCTCTATAATTAGGAACACTAATTCTTCCATGGACTAGGATGGTACTATCCTTCGCGGTTTGGTAATCAGTCCTATATTCAGAGAAACCTTCCTCAAGTTCTCATCCTAACCTTGATCATGTAGTCCGACTCGTTCATTCTGAACGTAATCGCGACTCCTATGATCCAATCAAATCAAGATGAAGTCTTAAAACATATTCAAACGACTAGATCAATTACAGTCTTTAAGCCACTTGCTGAACACTCGAGTCTTTGGTTATTTTTCCAATCCTCAAGCCACTCAATGTGCTAGTCAATTCTTAATGGAATTGTTTCAATCTTTAGGCTACTCGTATTAACACGAGTCCTAACAGATTGTTCTTATCCTTCAATTCGTCATGGACTCTAACCACAACGTACCAGATCATCTCTTAATCGACCACAACCTTTTCCAGCATGGCCAATCTTGCGATCTTAGTCCTACTAGACTGATTTTCCTTATTCTTGACTTTTGTTCATCACTAAACTTTGTCATATAATTTGATCATGGCCCATTCATGGTCTCGATCAAATTTCAAACCTCGTTCACTATTGGACTTGATAATATTGTGATCCTCATCCATTACTGGACTTGATCATTATTGCGGTTGTAGTCCACTCCAGGACTAAACCGTCTCATCCCAACCATAGGGCATTCTCTGACTTGGTTTTATTACGACCAAGATCCTCTCAAACGTGGTCATAGTGCAATTCTAATCCTTGGAGATCAAATTGTCTTATTCCCGAATTTGGTCCATTACAGAACTCAGCCGTCATTTCTAATCATAGTAAACCCGACTAGACCTCACTTGGACTCATTCACATAAGCCAACCCTCTTCCTTCTCTGGACTCGATTTCATTACTGAATCTGGTCCACCTCAAGAAATTCTTCTGATTGCTTCTTTAGCTCAGCCATCTTGGCATGAGCTAACCATGCGGTACGGAATTTTCGACAAAGGAGTCGTCCCTGGTTCTAGATATTCTCATGAAGAGGTCAGACCTATCAAGGGGGACACCCTCTAGCGTCTAGCACAAATCTTTGAACTCAGACACCAGCGGAATGCCAGCCAGGTTGCCACCCTCACCGCACTCCAATAGTGGTGATTGTGTCCATATAAGCCCCACAACCCCGATCTAGCATCCTTTCCGCTCAGACTGCTGATAGAACTACTTTCCTGGGAGCCAGTAAATTTCCTTGGAAATCGATCGGATTCTGCCCGCCCTTAAACCGTACACGACCATGGTGACATTCTGTGGTAGCCCGATACATTCCTAACCAGTCCATACCTAAGATCAACTCATGATTCTTTAGGGGCGAAACAATTAGATCCACATGCATATTCATGTCATGGATCATCACTGTAATGTTCTTTAACTGCCCTAGCGAATGCATCACTTTCCCACCGGCTGTATTCACTATTCCCAAACAATACCCCGCCCTCATTGGGGACAGCACCCTTCCAACCAGCTTTGGACTTGCAAAACTATGTGTAGCCCCTGTGTCTAAGAGCACGGGTGTTTCCACACCACCAATCATTAGGTCACTCATCCAACTAATCGATTCCCAATGATTCATATGAATCCCTTAAGGATAAGGCCTTATCTTGGTCAAGTCATGGTTGGATCATACAATCCCTAAGTTACTCTGCTTTAGTGGACTTGTCATGTCCCCCATGCTGCTCAACCAGAAGCATAGCCTACCTTAAACGGATTCAAAATATCGTGTTGTAATCATAGAACCTCGACAACTTATGGAATAATACCTCAGTTCATGAACACACCATTAAGAACGTCCTACAACATTCCTCATGGCATTGTCAATCACTTAATACTTCCACTTCCGTTGGGTTCCTAGATGAGTAGGATCTTGGTTTCATCACACATTTGGAGGATGTCCCATACATTCTCCAAAGTGTCACGCTTTTGAAAATGCTGACACCATTCACAAGAGCTTTTATAATATACCTCAACCCCCATCATACTAGGATATCACACATTATGTTCTTTCAAGACCATTCATTACTTCTTATTAACTAGGTTGGATAAACTTCTAGTATAAGGCTCTTGCCCTTGGAGACTTGTATCTTGGCTAAGCCGGCTCAACTTGGAACTTCCCCGTTCTCAAGCGTGATACCCTACTTACCACAACTCTCACTTAGCTCACCCTAACTAAAGTTTTTAGAGTCAACTTAGTTTTTCAGAAAAATGTAAGTTTGAATATAACATCTTTGGGCACTATCCTACACAGGAGAAAACTGTCTATGATACCACTTTTAAGACTCAAACCCGGCTGACTAGACCACGGTCGAAGCCTCACGTTGCTCGGTCCATACACTGACCGAACCTCTCAATTTTTCTCCGTTCATTTTTAATATCGCCCTTAGGCGAGAGATATCTTAGACCTTAGCTAGAGACTTCCTTAATCATTCATAGCTTAAATCCTTTCAACTTATACCAAGCGGAATATTCTCTATTTAACCATTGATCTATATCCAATCTAGAAGTTTTCCGGTCCGATTGTATATGCCTTGGTCAGTTCACTTACTACCATTCAACTTATAGAACAATCCTTGGAATGGTTCCAGTCATACTGATCTGAGTTTCTTTTTCCCTAAACCATTCTACCAGCATGCTAGAAAGATACTAATTTATCCAAGTATTTGCTAAATCATACCTTTACCACATCCACAGAGCTTAGTAGCTCATCGGTCCTCCATTGATCCGAACTAGACATGCTTGTCTACTTGACCACGATCACTCAATGATCCTACTTAAGGTCCTTGAATTGGTCCCTACATTACACAACTCCCTTAGGTACCTAATAATTCAACCAACCAACCCCACTGACTCAGTGACCTTTGAGAAGTCTTCATTGGCTAAGGATATGCATCTAGCCCCTTCTATGCCCATGCACCATCCAACAACCTTTGCCCGTCCTCTGGACTGAAAATGCCCATCAGATCCTAAGTCAATCAAACAATCACCCTCACATGACTCTAACTGATGGGTCTTTATCTTTCTTGGCCAACCATTGACTATTTCGAGAAAACCGATCTGCCTTGTTCATACCGACCAATGCATTCATTAAACATGTTAGATCCGACACCTTGATCCATCATCTATGGATCATGTCGTCCATTCTCAACTATGATCAGATCATACATGACCTTCCTTGAACAATCACATCTAGTCGGAGGTTCACACCTTTTCGTCCATGACCCATTCACACCCATTCGGTCACGAGCCAGTCTTACCCTATCGGTCACGTACCATTACCACCCTTTCGGTTACAAACAATTTTCAGCCTTTTGGTCCCGAACCACTCGTACCCTTTTGGTTATAAACTTTTCCACCCTTTCGGTCCCGAAAAATTCATACTCTTTCGGTCCCAACCCGTTCGCATCCCTTGTATCACATCACGTTCACACCTCTCGGATCACGACACGTTCGTACCTCTTGGATCACGACACGTTCGTACCTCTTGGATCAAGATATGATCGCACCTCTTGGATCACGATATGATCGCACCTTTTGGATCACGATATGATCGCACCTCTTGAATCACGATATGATCGAACCTCTTGGATCACGCTTATCGCGATCAGCCATGGTTAGTGATCATCGTAACCAATCATGACACAAGGGACTATGTTGTGGTAACATGGATAACTATCACGTCCAATATATATATATATATATATATATATAGTCATAATAAAGAGACAAAGATCAACCACTTACAACTGCCATAGCCCTTGTCGATCGGTTCGTCCGTCCCTTGGACCATTGGCCATTTGCGCCTGTTTCCCTCGAGAATAGGTCTTCCCCTTGGCCTTAGTGACATCTATGAGCCACAAACTCATATGGCTCAAGCCATATTCACCACGCTTCGGATTGTGCCCTTATGGCTTGGATCCTGGATCGAGTCCTTATGGCGTGGATCCTTGATCCTCTCTCTTAGGAGGATCTCTTTGTGTTTAGGACGTGTGTCCATTGTATGAGATTGAATGCTTTGATCCATGGTCTTCCCTCCTATTTACATGGTACAAAAGGTCATATGCAAAGGGCCCATCCCTTCCAAACATTATTTCGTAATAGATTTTGACCATTGATTACACTGACCGTCTAGATCACACATGTTGGACATGGAAGTTACCAGATACTTCTAGACACACGCAATTACTTCTAGACACGTCAAACCCAAGCCCGAACTGGTTTCCCAAGCCCATGGCCCGACCATAAGAGCCCACCGGCCCAAAGCAACCTTGGGTCGACCATATGGCCCGACTACTTCCCGAACCCGGACCAACTGCCCGAGACTTGAACACTCTATTCAACTGAGTTGAGCTGCCTCCCAGCTGGCCCAGCTAAGTGAGCTAGTAGTCCAGCTAGCTGAGCTGACATAACTCAGAGTCCTAACTGAGCTTTACCACACTGCGTCAAGTTGATCGAGCTACTCATCTACATCACCCAGCTACCATATCACTCGTCCAGTTCCCTTATACATATTTCCATTTCCCTTATACATATTTCCATCTATGTTCGGGAAACGCAATTTCTTTAACACTTCCTTCAAGAAACTCCACTCTATACAGTTATATGCCTTGTTTATATCAGTTTTAGTGACCATAGAACACCTCTTTTTGCTTTAGATATCTTTAGGTAATACAGGGTTTCATGAGTAATCAGCTCATTGTCCGAAATGGTTTTTTGCCCAGACCTTGTTAATGATAAACATATAAAAGAAATTGCAATCGATGATTTCAAAAGTTGTTATTATTCAAATATTTCTAGCCGTAGAAAAATCATAGAGAGGAAGCTTTAGGAATACATCTGTGTGGTGTTGGAGAATAAAAACGACCTTTGATGTTAACGTTGAGTGTTCTTGTTCTTCATATTCTCTCTTTTTGTTATTATTATAATAAATAGAAAAAATAAGTTTGATGCTGATTTAATTAGTACTTCACCAATTAAGGAATAAGGCGGTGAGAAAATATGAGTTACTTTCTTTTTATATACTTTATCGCTTGGTTTGGCATCTACGTTCGCTGTCGCTTGTCTTATTCACGATATCTTTCCCAAAAAAAAAAAAGCGACGAATCTGTATTCAATCCCGATTTGACGATATATTTTTAAAAAGTTTGAACGATGCAAATTAAACCACCAGCACCAGGTAGAATATTTTGCAATTTCGAACAATGTATATGCATTTGTGTTGTGTATTATTATGAGAGCTTGTATTTATATTATTTACTATATATTTTTATGTATGTGTATGTGTATGTAAAGTAACGAGAGAGAGTAAATATGATTTTTTTTCTTTTAGATGCATTACAAATTTAATAGTGAACTTTATTTATAGAAGAAGATTATTACATGCATATTGACATGTAGAAAGATGATGATGCAAGAGAACTAAAAAAAGGACAAGTGTAAGTGACTAGGATGGCCATTCTTGAAACAATATCCTATAGATGATTAATCATCTTTTACAACACTCCTCTTAATTGGTCATCTTATGTTACGTACTACCTCAATAAAAACATAGTCATGAAAAAATCCGAAAGAATAATAACCATGACAAGAGAAAAAGAGTATAGTGGCATAATCTTCTTCCAAAGAATAATGGACATAACTCTTTTTTCATAGGTCACGCAAATAGCACATTCTAATAACATAGAAGTTCTTTCGGAATGTTGTAGTGGGAAGAGCCTTGGTGAACAAGTCAGCTGGATTATTGCATGACCATACATACTCGATGTCCAGTTCTTTATTTATTTTTTTCGAGAAATTTTTTGGAGGAATGTGCTTTGTTCTATCGCTCTTTATATAACCTTCTTTGAGTTGAGAGACACAAGCTGAATTGTCTTCAAATATTTCCGTCAGCTCTTTCTTTTCAGCAATTCCACTTGCTTCTTGTATGTGTTGACTCATTGACATGAGTCACAAACATTCTCGACATGCTTCGTGAAGTGCAATAGTTTCTGCATGATTCGAAGAAATCGCAACCAGAGTTTGCTTCTAGGAATACCAAGAGATCGCGGTTCCACCAATTGTAAAAACATAGCCGATTTGCGACCGAGCTTTATGAGGATCTGATAAGTATCATGCATCTTCAAAACCAACTATACCAAACTCAGGTTTTCTAAAATATATTAACCCTAGGTCAACTGTACCTTGGAGGTAACGGAATATATACTTTATTCCATTCCAATGCCTGCGAGTAGGAGTAGAACTATATCTTGCAAGTAGGTTAGTAGCAAAAGCAATATCAGGTCTCGTAAAGTTTGCAAGAAATAAAGTCCCACCGATAGTACTTATATAAGGTACTTCAGGACCTAGCATTTTCTCGTTATCTTCATCGGGTCTAAAGGATCTCTCTCAACATCGAGAGATCTATTTACCATTGGAGTACTTAAAGGAGTCGCTTTGTCTATATAAAAGCGTTTCAATAATCTTTTCGTATAATTTGATTGATGCACAAATAATCCTTCTCAGAAATACTCTATCTGGAGCCCAAGACAAAACTTTTTCTTTCCGAGATATTTCATTTCGAACTATTCTTTCAAATGAGTTTGAGCATCATCAACCTCATTTTGAGTTTCAATTATGTTCAGGTCATCTACATATACAACAATGATCACAAAGCCAGATGGAGATTTCTTTACAAAAATGCATGTACATATTGCATTATTCACATATCCTTTTTCAGTAGATATTAGCGATTGTACCACATGCATCTGGATTGCT